>CM040623.1:76564534-76635668 GCA_022817965.1 Solanum lycopersicoides | reverse complement strand
AATGTGTTGCAACCAAGCGTTTTATGGAAAGGCATTTCCCTGATTTACTTGACGGCCATGTTCCACCCTCTTCTTAATGGTACCAGCTCAGGGAAGTTACAGGCTTCCTCTAGGATACAAATGGACGCATCTTATTATTGTAAGTTTGAGACTCTGAGAGTCGATTATTGATCAAAGTTCATTCATATTTCACAAAATTATAATGATGTCTACTTCTATTTCTTTAGATCTCAAACTCATTGGTCGGTACTTGGGGACCTAATAGTGTCATTACATTTCCGGTGCTCCATGGTTAAAACGCATGGTATTGGTGGTCATGGCCTGTCTTACCTTTGGGCATCCAGTGGCATGAACAGGACGTCTAACTGTTGGGTAAGATTAGAACTTTTGCTTTAGTACGTATACCTGGAAGGTTTTCTTAGATTGACATCTTACTCTCTGAGAAGATTGTATTGCCAATCAGCTAATAAAATAAACTGAAAGAAAACTCTGCTGCTTCATTTATTCTTCCATTCTGTTACTGAACACGTTAATTTTTCTGAAGTCACTCCCCAAAAATCTCCCCAGGATTTGATGTACTTTTTAGTTATAACTGAGACTTCTTATGCTAAATAGCAATTAACCTGTTTGATATTCGACAGGTATGGTGCTGAGATGATAGCAGTGTTGATCAATCTATATTCTAACTAGGAATAATTGCAGTGACACGCCAGACGCCCAAAATTTATCAAAGTTGTGCTATCGCCATGATGATAGACAAGATCGCTTGTTACTACGAACTGGCCTTGAAATTGATTGCTATATGGTCATTCTTGCTGCCTATCGCATTCCTTTCTTCGTGATTCCTTGTACAGTTCATCCACTAGTTGGCTGGAGCTCTACTTACTCGGCGTTTTCACTATCCTGTAGTCACAGTGAATGCATTTCTTTTGCCGATGCTGCTGTATTAAGTCCATGGGTTGGAATTTCCTTGGTGCCTTAGTCGATGGTTACTGCGTACAACGACGTGGTTTAGAGCAATGGTGTAGTTACATATGCCTTTTGTGCTTCTCCAGCATTATGGATGGCATTGGTTAAAAATCAGTGTTCTTCATGTTCACTGAGAGGAAGGATTCTTGCCAAATAAGAATTCTACAGCCACTCTGGTTTCTAATCAAACTGTCATTTGAAAGTCGAAAAGTTAAGGAATCAACAGGGCAAACTAATGCTTCAAGAAGACTCTCCAACTCTTTGTTTAGGAAACTTGACTCTGCTTTGTCTATCTAGCTAAGCTGCTTTAGTCGTGCTCTTAATTAGAAGGAATCTGTGAGTGTATTAAATTGGGAGGGATGTTTGGTTGTACATGAACATTGATTTTCCCTCCAGTCTCTATCTCATGAATCATGTCACTGAACACCTTTTTTGATGGCTGCAATTAAGCTTTTGTAAGTAAAATGTGGATTTCAAAATTTAAGCCCATATCTCTAGTGAGACGAGGAGTAGCTAACATTAGCAAATTAATCTGTCAGGAAAAGAATACTGTTGAAAATCGAATTCTGTTACCTGCAATACAAAGAGACCAGTGTGGAAGATGCAGGGATTAATGAAAACAGCACAAAATTGGCCACATTGGAACAGTTCATCAGTTTTCTGGAGGAAAAGGTTATCTGCATCAAGCATGACAACCCTCTCATAATCCACGAGGCTCCACGCATAGAGTTTGTTCAGTGTGAGCTTGAATCTCCAATTAGGGTTGATACAATACGGATTGTTCAGATTTTTAACTCTCACTACCTTTGCACCATCTTCCTGTTCTCTGCATACCAAGAACATAAAAGATTACTACTTCATTTTCATGGTTCATATAGTTTTTACATGACATGGATATCTTTGTCACACATTTCCCCCACAAGTGACTACGTGCATCATCTAAGTTTGAGGTCGTTATATGAACCCTAATTGTCCTTATCGCAACATTTAAAATCATCTCAATCCAATAATAACTTTGGTAAACCATATTAGCTAAAATTGAACCATAACAAATGAATTTTATCCAAGTTGCAGTGTAAAAGGACTGCTAGGCCTTAGAAAGGCATCAAATAAGCGATCACCTATCAGATGACATTGTTCATTGGTTAATACTAATTCTTTCACAATATAATATTCATAAATCACGATAAAGCTACAATTCAGTGGCCAGATTTTTAAACATAACCTGAGATACACCACTTTAGATCCCCACTATGATAGGGAACCTTAAATAAGCTTACTTAAAATATTACCGAAAGGCAACATTGTATAAAATACAAAGTGCAAACAAATATTTTAATGAAGTGAACACTTTTGATTAATGTTAAGTAACATAACCTGCCTACTCTGCTTTCTAATAATGTACCAAAAAGAAGAAGAATAAACTAGTAACTTCATCTGTATACAACAACAATAAAAAAATCCGTGTGTAGTTTCACAAGCGGAATCTGAAAAGATTGGTGTGTACGTAGCCTTACCCATATCAAACAAATAAACTAAAATAGTTTAGTATACTGGATAGAATAAACACATGACATATAGACCATTAGAACTTGTAGATTAGTTCATACTTAGGCAAATCTTATTATGTAACAAGAAATAAATTTTTTATCTGGAGTATGAAGTGTTCTTTAATCCTCTGAAGAATACAGTTGTTCCATTTCAATTTGTTTGCATGCTTTTCTTTTTAGTTCATTTCGAAAACAATGCGTTCTTCCTCTCTAGTATATTTAAATTTTATATTAAGTCAAAAATAGACAAATAAATTAAATCTATCGGAGTATCATTCTCGGGTCCACATCCAGTAACCAGTCACATGATCCAGCAGTGCTTTGAGTGACTTCCCAAAAGCATTGAAGAAGTGGCCATATATTATTATATAATATGTGGAAAGAACAAAGTAAAGGGCAAGGTGCACTTCCAAGAAGCAACCCATCCAACCAAAACTTGGCTCTGTGTCAGAAAAACTTATCTTTATTCTACTTATAATATGTCATATAGCACTATAATAATTTTGAAATAAACCACTTTTTTACTACAAAGTTATCACTTTTTTTCTTTTACAACGAAAGTGATATGCACGATTTTCAACTCAATGGTAATATGTTTGTCCAAGAGATATTATTTTTGGTGACTAGACCAAAGGCTTGGTGCACTATTATTATATATTGCTATTCTTATCTTAAATCATAAAAAAGTGTGATGGTTGCAACAATTTAATATAATTATCATCCAAATTTCACCAATTAATCAAGTTCCTTATCAGGTAAATCCTTCATTTTTAATTAATATGAAGTCACATGGGTAAAAAGCCCGAAAGTATACTTCCTTGGTACAAATTTAAATTAGTTCAATCCTAAAATAAATATGAAACAATAAATAAGAAATCAAATCAAATAAAATATTCTTATTATGTATTCCTAAAAAAAGGTAAACAAATATCCTAATTATATCATGTCTGTCTTTGATTATCGTCACCTAGCATGAAACACATAAAATATCTTTGCCGTGCCAGCTTATGTTTAAGCTGGCAAAAATAAAATTAACCAAATTGCCAATTAGTTTTCTAATTTGCCCCTCCCTATCACGTGTAACGAAGCCATTATGCAAAATTCTTATTTAATTAGGCAATTACAAATAAGATGGCTTCCACGTCTCCCAATTATAATCCTTATCAAGTCTTTGGCTTTTTAATCAGCTTGACGTGGGCCCAACAAGCACAAGCTCAAAACCCCAAAATTATTCAAAAAGAAAAAATCAATACTGGATTCAAGTGTTGAAAAAAATATCAAGGTGACAAATTGTAGTTTTTTTTATCAATATTTGGATTTACTCTGACTAACAAAAATAACACCCTACAACAAGGTACATAACAAGCAAGTTATAATTGTAAATAGTAACAAAAGTATTTTTATGAGGTACGTTTCAATAAATGTAATATAAATTACCAGATTCATAACGATAGAACCAAAATTGACATTTTTGGGCAATAATGTTATGCATCGTATCTAGGTACCTGACAGCCACTAAACCACGCCAAGGTGACAGCGCATTTTAGCAGAAGACCAGCACAAGAAAATGAAAACTTACAGAGTTTGAACCCAGCGAAGAGGAACGTCAAGTGAAGCAATAACGACGAGATCCGCTTCAACTCCTAGCCGGGTAAGTGATCGGAGCATTACTCGAGTCGCCACATAGAACTCGTAGTCCCTCGGAGTTCCCATATACATCATAGTCGCATACGCATTTCTGTTTACCTTTTTTAACGACGTCGTTTCAGCTCCAATAGTCGTTATCGTTGCTATCAACAGTACCAACAACAAGCCCACCCGCCCTATCATCTTCTCTGTTTTTCTCTTTCCACCAAATTAAAAATCTCAACTAATTAATTACAAATCTTCAAAAACTTGTGACGTTTTTCACATGGCATTATCTAGTACTTCTAGCTAGAAATAACACTGTGCGTTCAAACTTTCACCGGAAAAAAAGAAGATTCCGGTGAAAAAATGGCCGCCGGTACCTGTCCCTTAGCTTTGACCAACTCTTCACTGAACAATTTTTAAAAGAATCTCAATAGAGAAAAAAGAAGATCTAGGAGCTGATAAATAGAAGAGTATGGAATAAAATTGAAGAAATTCATGGAAATGAAGAGGCTTTCTATAGAATTTGTAATTTTCAAATCCTTTTAATCTTTCGTTTCTGAGATACATGTGGGACTCATCTTGCATGTTGAAAGTTGTGCTCGTTTGTCAAAGTTGACTCGATGGCATCAATGTAATGGTTAATTTTTTATTACGTGGCAAAGATATTTTTGTCTTAAATATGTAAGTCTTTATTAACTTTCCTTTTCTTTTTTTTTATGTATTTTATATATTTTTTATTTTGAGATTATAGGATTTAAATACTTTTTATCGAGTTAAATTAGATAATAATTGAAGAATTATAATATCAATAATATAGACAAATAACTAATCATTTTTGACTTTTTTCCTATTCTACAATGGGAATAGACAAGCTACTTTCAATATAAAAGAGAAAAAACGTGTTGAAATAAGGGCCTACTTTTTAGATAGGTTTATAAGAAATAATTTATTATTAATTATTTTTAATATATTTCTAAAGCATTAAAGTTATTATATTAAATAACCTATTTGTTAAGGATAATAATTATCCTGTTTACTATCTTTTAAAAAATCTATTAAATCAGATTAAAAATCTAGTAAATTAAACAAATAAAAATAGACGAGAACAAGTGTTCATTTGATTTTTGAACCATTCCATTCACTGTTTATGATTTTGTGTTTGAATACTTTGACTTTGATTCAGTCCTGCTAATAATGAGAGATTTATTTATTTTTCTTCTTTAAAAAGTTATATTTGCTCTAAATTGGAATCCACCACCTTCATGGCCAAGTGGCAATTCTTTGACACGATTTATAAATTAATTAGGATCGTTATAATCTTGAATTGGATATCCTTCTCCTTCCATTTCAATTCGTCCAGGGGCGGCTCTATCCTCTATGTAGGTAAAATAAGGCTTATGCCTTAGGTCTCACCTTTATTAAATATATTATAAAAATATATTATTTTATTTATTTTAATTTTTTTTATTTTATTAAAAATAAGAATTAATAATAAAAAGTATTGAACAAAGTGAATTATAATTTTTTTTTTTAATTTTAGCTTCAAGCATTACAACAAGCATATTAAAATGGGGTATATCAAGTCATCAAATTTATGATATTTTATGGTTCAACTTTTATCTTTATTCAATATATGTCAACTTATTACTTAAAAAAATAAAATTTGAATAAATGTCTATACGAAGTTTGTGTATATTAAGCCTCGAATTGAAATTTACCTTTAGGCCTCCAGCTACGTTGAGTCATTCTTGCCTCTATCGCTAATTATTTGTTCATATTTCTTTTTTACTTGTTTTTTTTAACAAATAAAAGAAGAACAATTTCTTTTTATCTATTATACCCCAAAATAAATTAATTTAAAAATATAGAACTTCTTGAAAATATGATGTTTTTAATTCATGCACTTCATAATTAATATGGGTAAATTGGTAAACCCACTAATCAATTATTGATTTCTTAATAGGTGTATCAATTCAAAAGTGAACAAGTAATTATATAGGTAGGGAGCAGTGGCGGAGCTACATTGTCATTAGGGGGTTCATTTGAACCTCTTCGGCGGAAAATTATATTATTTTTGTATGGTTAAAATAATTTTTTAGGTATATATAATAGATGTCGAACCCCCTTTAGCTACTTCGTGTGTCTATTTTTTCAGCTTTTGAACTTCATATTGATAATTTTAGCTTCGCCACGGGTAGGGAGTATCAATTATTTATTTTTTACACGTCTTTTAAAAAGTACTTCATTAATTAGGAAACTTTTTTAGTTATATATCTTTATTTATGGTTTTAAAATTTGATCTTTCTTAGTTGAAATTTATTCTATTAATTTAATTTCTTCGTAATTGAAATATTTATAATTTTTTAAGAATCATAACTACTGATGTTATAAAACGATTAATTAATTATATTATAAACTTTTAATATTATTATAAATAATAGAGAATAATGCAAGTGGATCTTTACGAATTGAGATGGTGGAGTTTTGAATATTTGTGAAAAAAGACAAAATTGTGAAGACGCAAGTGGAGTAGGAAGCACCGCCAGTAATTGTGATTTGTGTGAACTATTTCTTTTGACATTTTTGGTAATTACATCATTATTTCACTTTTAAAATTTATTTATATATTAATTTCAAAATAATAATAATAATAATAATCTATGAAATATTGTTTAATGGCTATTTTATTGCATTTTAATGTTGGGAAATTTTCAATTTTTTATGTCCTCTTTAGTCTTTAAAGTCATGATTACATTTAGTTTTAATGGATATATATGATGATTAATGTGAAGATATTTTTTCAGTGCGTTCATATTTGAATTTAGATATGTCTGGGAGACTTGGACTTTAAGGGTTCTTTGATTTGAATATGAGTTATGATATAATAAGTTATGTTGAGATAAGTTATATTGAGATTAGTTATGTTGAAATTAGTTATGATAGTATAAATTGTGCTGAGATTATTTTGTATTTAGTTTAAGAACAACTTATTTGTTTATAAAATTATCCTTCACTTTTTTTTTTTTTACGAGCTTTAGTTATTCACTTTTTTAAATAAAACTTTTATTTTATTTAACATAAATATTTTTGTTTATGTATTCCCATGATAAGTACCATGTGTATTTAAAAATATAACTCTTTTTTGTATTTAAATCAGTGAAAATATAATTTTACATCAAACGGTACCTTTCGAATGTTACTCAATTAATTCGAAAAGCATTCTCCCCTCATAAAATATGGATGAGGTCTGCCAAACAGCAAAGTACAAAGACGTTGATAGTTTAGTGATTCATTAACAATTTTTTCATAGAAAATCAAGTTGTTTCACATGAATACTATTTATAAGAACGAGTTGCTCTATATTAAGCATCCTCACGTTACAAGATAAATTATATTTAATAATTATTTTTAAAGAGTTTAAGGTTTGTAGCATATATATCATGGTTTAATGAGGATATTCGATTATTGCTTGCGTGATGACAGATAAGATATTCGTTTAATTATAGAGAATCAACGTATCATACATTTTAATTTTTCATGTGTATATTATCAACGAAAAAAATATGAGTATAATATATTGTACTTTTGTTTGGGTTCAATATTTAATTTTGGATGTAGCGATTTCATTACTGAAACATATATAATTTAGCTTTGACAAAATAGTATCATACAAAATAATATATAATTGATGATCAGTTACGATTTAATGGTTTGTTTAAATAATTAGTAGTTGATTGAACATGTTATATTAATTATGCGCCAATAGTTTTCAACCTTTAAATATTACTTCTTGGCTTTGAAAAATAATTTATTTTTCATTTCCTTGATTGAGTTCTGAATTTTGGAAATAGCATGTGAACATAGTACGTAGTAAACGTAAGAAATACCAAGAAGAAAAAAAGATAAAATTAAACTACAAAGTGAATAACTAAAGAATGAGACAATACTCCAGAATATTTTATTCCAGTTTAATTATGTTAAACATTTAAAATTAGGGCAACTTTCATAGATGCTATAACAAAGTTTGCATAATTGCGTTCCATAGCAAACATAGAAATTGTATAATTCGATATACATATACAGTTGAATCGAATTATATAAAACGAAGTGTATAAAACGAGAAAGAGAAAGACACTTGGGCAGAGAATCGTATAAAAATGAAGTGTATAAAACGAATTGTATGATTATAAGTGTATAGAACGATTATATACAATTTGAATTTGTATAAACTGAGAAAGAGAGAAAGACAAAAGAGAATATACAATTGAATCGAATTGTATAAAACGAGAAAGAGAGAAATTAGATACAATTTGAATTTGTATAAAACGAGAAAGAGAGAAAGGCAAAAGAACTGGGCAGGGTAGTATTTTTATTGTATAATTATAAGTGTATAGGACGAAAATATATGTACATGCATGTGTATATACATTTTTCTCACGCTTTATACAAACAGAAACGCAATTTATACATTTCGCTTCTGTTTGTATAAGTGAGAAAGGCGAGGGTGGCGAGCGAGATCTGGAAGAGTGGAGAGAGGGGAACAAAAATATATGTATTTATACAATTTCCTCTGCTTTATACAAATAGAAACAATTTTTATACACTTGTGTTTGTATAAAAAGTGAGGAAGCGAGCGTGAGATTGGAGCGACAATGGAAGAATGGCGAGCGAGATTTTTGGGAGAGAGGCGACTGGCAAATTTTGACAAACGTTTGCTATGGAGCACAATTAAATCAAAACCTAGCTACTCCATTTATTTTAGGTTATTAGTTTGCTATTATATACAATTATCCCTTAAAAATACCCCTCAACTTTAGTTTATTAGTTGAATATACCCCTGCCGTTAAAACAAAGTTATTTATAGCTTTGCCGTTACCAATTTCACCTTTTATACCCCTCAATTGACGGAAATCCCCAAATCAATCAAAATTGACCCGATTTCGTAAAAATTACTCATTTCCCATTTTAAACTCATGCCCGACCCATTTAAGAACCTAACCCAAATATTTCCCTCCATGATTCCCCCTTAAAATGTTTTAGGACTCATAATCTTTTTGTAAGGAAAGTAATGAATATTTTCAGCAACTTAATTTAATTTAAAATATTTTCCACCATGATTTTCTCATATTTTTTATTTCTTAATTATATTATGTTAAGTCAAATAAAAAAAATACATAAATCAACTCATAACAAATTAAAATATTGCTATTTTTAATAAATATTAAAAATATTGCAAAGAGATCTTATTAAATGTCAAAATATTATTGTTTTTCAAAATTTTCCATTATTTTTTGAATTTGGTCATCTCAAATTTAAACGCGGTCTGTATATTAATGAATAATACCCTTGACTTGAAATGTTCCTTTTTGGGTTTTCTTCGTTTCTTTGGGGGGTTGAAATTTGAAAGGGTCTAATTAAAATTTTAAATAAATTAATAGGTGAAACCGTGTGTGTGACTAACTAATGTCTAATTATGATCAAAACAACAATTAATTAATTAATTAATCATTTACACTAGTTTTTATTGCAGATAATGATGGCTTTGCTGTGGATATATGTTGTCACACTTCAACTTTGTCAATTATTTTATTTGTTTAGAATGATAAGGAAGAATTTGATTATTATAAGATTTAAATTTACTATATTTGACAATCCGACTTTTACTTCTTGTGAAATGCCTTAAAAAATTTATATGTATATTTTAAGGGATAATTGTATATAATAGCAAACTAATAACCTAAAATAAATGGAGTAGCTAGGGTTTGATTTAATTGTGCTCCATAGCAAACGTTTGCCAAAATTTGCCAGTCGCCTCTCTCCCAAAAATCTCGCTCGTCACTCTCCCATTTTCGCTCCAATCTCTCGCTCGCTTCCTCACTTTTTATAAAAACACAAGTGTATAAAAATTATTTCTATTTGTATAAAGCAGAGGAAATTGTATAAATACATATATTTTTGTTCCCCTCTCTCCCCTCTTCCAGATCTCGCTCGCCACCCTCGCCTTTCTCACTTATACAAACAGAAGCGAAATGTATAAATTGCGTTTCTGTTTGTATAAAGCGTGAGAAAACTATATATACACATGCATGTACATATATTTTCGTCCTATACACTTATAATTATACAATAAAAATACTACCCTGCCCAGTTCTTTTGCCTTTCTCTCTTTCTCGTTTTATACAAATTCAAATTGTATCTAATTTCTCTCTTTCTCGTTTTATACAATTCGATTCAATTGTATATTCTCTGCCCAAGTCTCTTTTGTCTTTCTCTCTTTCTCATTTTATACAAATTCAAATTGTATATAATCGTTCTATACACTTATAATCATACAATTCGTTTTATACACTTCATTTTTATACAATTCTCTGCCCATGTGTCTTTCTGTTTCTCGTTTTATACACTTCGTTTTATATAATTCGCTTCTACTGTATATGTATAGCGAATTATACAGTTTCTATATTTGCTATGGAGCGCAATTATGCAAACTTTGCTATAACATACAAATATGAATTTTTTATTTGCTATATATGAAAGTTGCCCTATTTTTAACCCTTTTCTCTATGTCTTATGTCAAACATTTTCTAAAAAAGTTGTCTTGAGAAATTAAGTAATACTTGTAAATTAAAACTAAAACAAAATAAGACAAGAAATATAAAACATAAAGCAATAGAAATAGGGAGACAAAAGATTGAGAGCATTTCTTATTCTTCAAAGTATTCATCAAATCTTCAAGTCTATACAATATGAACCCTTATGCCTATATTTATAGTGTAGCATAGAGGCATACAAAAGGTTAGTCATAAATATGACATTAACATGAATATAATGGGGAGGTTATGAAAGTGAAAGGTTACAAGAATATATAATGGTTATAAAGGTGGAGGTTAGGGAGGTTATGATCATCTTCATAATGAGGAAAATAGTGGAGATAATGGGTGAGTAACTTCTTGGTGTAGTGGACATTCATATTATATTATTTTATAACACTCTCTTTTGGATGACCATAGATAATATGCCTCGTTAAAACCTTACTATGAAAAAAAAACCTGTGGGAAAAAATCCTAGTGAAGGAAAAAGAGTACACATATCTTTTAATACACTTTGAATATTGTCTCGTTAAAAACCTTACCAGGAAAACCCAATTGGGACAAAATCATGGTTAAGAAAAAGAGTACAACGCGTATTTTTCTCTCCCTGATAAAAACTTCACTTGATATCTCGAAAACAATGCATTCCAATCTTGTATCACAACTTTCCAAATATTGATGTTGGCAATCTTTAGTGAATAAGTTTACAAGATTATCACTTGAGTAAACCTTTGAACGTCTATCTCACCATTTTGTAAGATTATGTGTGAAAGACTTTTGGTGAACTATACTTTGTTCGATCTCTTTTGATTATATCCTCCCTTCAATTGAGCTATATATTATTGTCGTATATGGTAGCTGAAAAATAATATATTTTCTGAATATGATAGATCATGATTCCAACCAAACACACCTCAACTTACTTCATAGATCAGTATTATTTTTGCACGATTTGAAGAAGTGGTTATCAATGTTTATTGAATGCCAAAATATTGTTGTACCTCCATATGTAAGCAAATAGCTATTTTGCGATCGAACTTTGTGTAGATCAAATAAATATTCTGCATCTATATAATCAATTCATTTTTAACTCATGAGAGATTGATCAATTTTATTTAAGCTCGTCTTTTCTTCTTAATGAAAATCACACATCTTGTAGCATTTGCATAACCAGCAATCTGTAGGTGCACCACCAATACATAACATTTTAAATCATTTTCATGAGGTTGAAAAAAATCTTTCTTTGTGTTAAGCAATCTCAAAATCATTGGGCACTCAATGGAATTGCTTTAAGACCTTTTAAATCCTTCAAGGATTTTCGTACAACCTTTATCGTCTAGTTAGACGTAATAATCAATCATTTTGCATATTAAGTATTTCATCTATTGTCAGATTGAAACAAGTCTATTGCATCCACCACTAGAGAATATATCTCAATTTAATAATGTCAGGATTTTTGCGAAAACTCTCTATGCCCCGAGGCACAAACCGTACTTCATATCTTACGGTTATACTTTCGCATAATGATTCATTTGTACCCACTGACATATATTTTGATCTATGAACTATAAGTTCAAAAATATCACTTTTCTAAGTGAAACAAAATATACTTGAATAGTGCATTTTATTTGGCTAATCATTTATCTGTTCATACTATATGACAGATTCAAATTTAAAATCCTCGTAACCATTTATAACATTAAGTGCTACTTCATATCAAATATAGCATCGAAGGTCATTTTGATATCGATTCCAATACGATATAACTTATCGAGATCTCTTCATTTTTCATCATTTTCAGGTACCTGAACCTTTGCCAAGGTTTTATGAATTGTTATGTCATAGTGCTCTATCAAAGCACTTACCTCATTATCAATGACCATTTTGATAATTTGCTCCTCTCCTTCCTCAAGGAATTTTATATTTGGAATCGATTGGTCTATTACGCTTTTGGCGTACCTAGACTCTGTCCTTCAAGGACTATTTATTGGAGCATTTGCAGCTTAACTAAAATATTGGGTCAGCAAATACATCTGGCAAATTACTTGCAACATTTTGCAAATGAATTATCTCTTGAAATTCATAACTTTCAGCTTCTACACATAACTTTCAGCTGCTACACATATCTCCCCTTAATGTCAGGAAATCTAACATTCATCCTCAACCTCAATTGGGGATCCATCTTTGTGCATGGTAGAGCAATAAAATCATATGTGCACACGTCAAATTTTTAGATGGAAATTATTTGATTCTTGACCCTGAAATAATTGTGTTGGGAGAACCTTGTTGGCTTGATGCATACATGTTAAATAAACTCATTTCATACCAAATTTTATTTGAGAGATTTGTTCTCATAATCAATGGTCTAGCTATAATTGGAGGCATACAATTTCTGCTAAATCAACCAGCATTATTCACACGATTTTATAATTTAGAACTGTGCTCTTAATTTAATAATTCGAACAAACAACCTTACAAAAATCAATTTGTAAGTTGATACAAATGCACATGTGACCATACCATAGGTGCATCCATTAAATCACAATAGTAAACGGTTCACATTGCAGGTGAACGGGCCCGTATTCATCTTTTATATGTTCCAAATAATTTCAGGGGATACAATCCCACCCTTAGCTGGTACACTGATTATTTTATCACGAGAACAAACTACAATAGAGAACTCTTGAAGAATATTTTATTTCTTCAACATATAGCCACGTGAATTCTCAATTTCTTTTGCATCACATTTGAATCGAAATGGCCAATCGATTGTGCCAACTGATATTTATTCTAGTAAGCTTCTAGTTTAATTTTGCATGTGATTCCATCAACATGCTCATATTTGTATACAACAAACAAGAGAAAGACGGGTAATCTTTTATGTAAATATTCATAACCAGCTTTGATTGTAGTAATCTGATATATTCATCTTTCAATAATTTACAGTCTCAATATAATAATTATTTTCAATTCCTCTGAAAATTTAAAAGTTTCTTTTGAGACTTACTACAACCTCAATATTGTGAACAATTTCATTCCTCCTGATAGTAACAAATTAGCCCTTTCGGAACTCTCAGTTAATTTTGTGTATTACCACAAATTTCACAACGTCATTCTTATGGTGACCATCTCCTTAAAGAGAAAATTATTATTATTGTCATGGTTAAAATTATTACATTCAAGACTTATTTCTTGATAACCAATGAAAAAATTGTGTTGCCACACAATAACATTTATTTTGGTCATGGCCACAACCTTTACAGAAAAGATTTATTTCTTTCTTTTGCCCTCCAATAGTTCATGATAAAACATACCACAATATTTGTGTAGTACTCAAAATATATATATGACCAAAATGATCATTTATGTCAAAATAATTTCTTTCAATCTCTCAAACCTCCCGTAGAGGTGAGATGTGGCATTCATCCAATAATATATGAACATGTTCTTATCCATACGAACACAAGTCACATTTTCTTCAAAAAAATGAACCATAACCAATTGTACATGTTCCATAAGTTTTTATGAGAAAATCATTGTCATGTTTTGACATTATGTGACTCACCTCAACATCACTTTAAAAGGTCAAATGTACCATATGTACTACCATTTTATATTCATTTATTTTGACGGAGGATTTATAAAACTTTTTCAATTGGGTTGCACCAACAACAATGTGCCCAACTTCTCATACCACTTTGATGGATGACAATTACTTTTAACAATTACATTCACATTTGAAGGACCATCTTAAGAAACAATGTGTCCAATAACCTTTCATACAATTTTAATGGACAAAATTACCTTCACATTTTAAGGAACATCTTAAGACTCAATGATGTTCTTCCTTTTAATTACCACAATGATGGCCATTAACATTTTACCATACACATATTCATACATTTAATCACTTGTCATTTTTCAGACATATTAATATACTGCTACCACATTCACATAAGAGAATGGAATAAATTAATTGGGTTAATTCCATGACTTTCAGTCAAAAGTATAAAACTTTATGTTAGTCATCATCATATCATCACTATAGTGCATTAGGACTTTAACCCAATGTCTTACCCATATAAAGACACCTTTGGTCATAAATAAATGGGACTTGAACCCAACTTCTTATTATCATGGTGCACCAAGACTTTAATTCGATGTCTTACCCACTTGGTGCGGTGAAACCTGAATTCACCGTCTTACCCTTAATCAATGCTTAATAAACCAAGTGCATTACCAAGAAAATGATTATCGAAAATTATAAATATAATCTGAACTTGACTTAATATACAAGAAAGATGAACAAAATCAATCAATTAGAACAACATGTTAGAATCATATAAAAGTCCCAAGTTAAATAAATTCAAACATTTTAATAGTCCCTCTCAACATGTTATGAAGATTATTATAAATCATTTTAGAATAACTACAAAACAAGCTTTGTTAGTACAAATAATATGTTAATAACTCAACAAGTAAATGTTTAGATAAAGAAAAATAAAGAGGTGCAAAAGTAACTGTTTTAATCGAAAAATACTTTGTTTTTGAGATTTTCGACTTTTTAGAGTCGCCACTTAGTTTTTAAGAAAAATTAAGAAAACTATTATTTTCAAAAGACTTAAACAGATAAAATCATTTGAAAACTTTAAAGGGGTTCGGAAATTCCTATTAACGTCTTAGGAATATTTAAAAGCACCTAAGACGTCCGCTAACTTGCGGTTATCCGACAACTAATTTATTTGGCTAAACTTAAAAGTGCGATAAAAATGTTTCTTAGAGTCATTTTAAAAAATGAACGCCGAAATCATTTAAGATTGTTTTAAAAGTGAAAAATTATTTATCTAAGTGAATTTTAATTTGTAAAACCCTTAAGCCATTTACTTGATTTTGATTGAGTCGTTAAAACCGAAACTGCATTTTCCGGGGAATTGAAGTTTCTTAACTTAAAATTAACGACACATAAAAAACAGATAAGCTAAGTAAAAGAGGGAAAAAGGGAGAGAGAGAGGGGGAGGGAAAGAGATTTGGGTCCAAATCCGGGTTCTGTTCGCCTTGACCGAA
Source organism: Solanum lycopersicoides (assembly GCA_022817965.1). NCBI lineage: Eukaryota > Viridiplantae > Streptophyta > Magnoliopsida > Solanales > Solanaceae > Solanum > Solanum lycopersicoides. The sequence goes on along the minus strand of CM040623.1, from coordinate 76,619,863 downwards.
ATTTTGGATCCACCTGTTTTGGATTTTTGACCCACTTTTTTTGTACCTGTCCTAAACTAAACAGATAATAAATAATAAATATGGAAAAATAAAAGACGACAAGGGCTTAGGCCCATTATAAATAAATAAATAAAAAAAAAGGTCTTCTAATCCAACTTCTTTGACTTCTTCAATCTGCTCATCCTCTTATTATTTGACTCGAATGAAGGGATTTGAGCCTTTATGGCTCATCTCGAGGAAAGAAAGAGAGTGAGTTTTTAACGAACCCAGGCGGATTTTGCATGCCACGAAGAACAAAAGTGAAAATTAGTACTTAAATATTAATATCTTTGAATCATATCTTAAAGATGATTAACCAATCACAAAATAACGAATGTATCTAAGTAAATTACAACTTAACACCTTAGCTAAGATAAATAAATAAATAAATTGGATAAGAGAAGGTAATTGACGCCATTAATTTTATCTAAAAAAAATATAGTAGACAACAATAACACTCAAAATGTAACAATTCACTTAAGTTGGCAGGCAAATTTAAATACATTAAGCACATGAATGACCCTGACATTTTCCTTATAACTACATGAATAGTAAAGTCTACTTTCATTGAATATTATCTATAAAGATAGGATCGAAAGAAACATGGGCAAAGACGCATACAAAGAGCTTTATGAACACCAATTTTGATTGAAAAGCAGATGGCCAAACCAAGAAACATATGTATAAGGAGATTGTCTAAATTAATTTGACATGAGCAAAACATCGAGTATTAAGCCACAGATTCGCATTTGTCCACATGCTACACTATGCTAAACTTACACATTCACTTAATGAGAAATATTATAATTTAAATTCAAAACAAAATTGATGGCATGAGAAGGGAAAGGCTGGGATAGGCAAAGAGAAAATGATGTCTTTGGAGGATATCAATATTGGACAGTTTCAAGAAAATAAACAAAACAAAACGTAAAAACGAGGCCTCAATACAAACTACTGCACTCCCTCAAAGTTAGTCATGCCTAGTCTTAAGCTCTCAAGGCAGTAAGGAGATGGCAGATTGTATACTCAAAACAGGCCTTCTCAAATTTAGGCAAACAAATAAAGTCTCCAACTCTACGCTTCTCTAAAGGAAACAAAAAAAAAACATGAAAACTGCAATAAAACAAACTATGCTATAATCTGAAACCAAAAGAGAGAGGAAACACTCGAATGCCTGAAAGTTGAGCAACAGAGGGATCACCTCACAGACAGAACAGTAAAAAACAAAACAAAAAAAACACTAAAGATCATAAAAAAAACACTAAATTGAAATGAATATCAAAATGAAAGACGGCCACGCTACTGAGCTTTGAACATTAAGACCTATCAATGCTACATTGATATATATATATATATATATATATATATGCCAAGCACTAAACGATATATTCTTGACTATTTACATTAAAACTCTAAAGCTCAAGGTATCAGGTAACATTCGAAAACAATAATCAGAAATACATAATGATTAACTTGCTAGATGCAAGAAAAGATATTCTAAAAACACGTCGCCGGCTTGAGCTTATTCGAAGTTATGTATAAAACTCTATGAGATACCAATGGCTTAGAAATCTAAGAGAACAAACAGGTTTCAACCACTCTTATGAAAGAAATTAGAAAAAAAATATTCCAGTATGTGCAAGAAAAAGACATATTTAGTAATACACCCACAACAGGTAGACGAGCAAAGTCCCAACAGGATCCTGGTGAACTATCGACATAAGATTACTAGATATACAGATAGCATTCAAGCAATGCGACAACAAAAATGAATGCTATGACATCAAGCTAACACAACAAGGACCTATAACAGCTAATCGAAACCAAAAGATAAAGACGATTAAGACTACGAGCGAGCGATAAGAAGTAAAATTAAACAACTAGTGCTTTCAGAGATCAAAACCAAACGAACAATAATCCATTTCAAACCAAAGCGAGATAGAGATCCGACTAGTTGAATGGATACAAAATCAACTTAATGAATATAACAACCAACATATTCGACAGGAACAGTAAATCGAAGGAGGACGAGGCTGGTATGCACGCGCATCTCTGGGATTTTCTGGAGACGTTGGAGCTTCACGCTGCTTCACCGAAGGAGAAGAGGAAAACGGGTCTGGGGATTTTGGAGTGGAATGGATCGGAAAGAAAAAAAAGATATGGGTTGGAGAATTGAAGAGGGAGAAAAAAAAACAAGTTGGGGCTGGAAATTTGGCGTTGGGCTGGGTTACATGGAATTGGTGAGGCTGAAATTTTAGTTGGAACATTGGGCTGAAAATATATAAAAAGAGAAGAAAAGAGGGCCCAATTATTTTAAATAGTTTCAAAAGGCTGGATTTTGAGTTAATGGCTTAGCCAAGATAAAAAAATAAATTCGACCAAGTGGAGTTAATTATCAAATTCAATAACAATTAATCAACGAGCTTCATAATTTGACGAGATAATCTAGATAATCTTAAACACAACTAAAAACTCAAAACTATGCGCTACTAATTCAAACGAAATCTAATTTATTAAAGTAAGTGAAACCAAAATCGTTTTGAGATGATTTTCGAACATAAAAAAAAACAAATTAATTATATATATAAATTATAAAGATATATACTACTTAAACAAGATAAACTAGCAAATTTAACTATACTAAGAATCTGAACTACAAGTCGTTAAAACTAAAATTGGTAGAACGTAAGTAAAACTAAAAAATCTTTTTGCGACTATTTTTGAATATTTTTTATAAAATAAACTAATTGTAAACAACAAAAGAAAAATATATAAAATATTCATCGCTTCTAAAATTATAAGAGTCGACTGAAATTACTTGAAAATCATTTGAATCTTATAAAGTCGACTATTTCAACTAGTTAGAAAATTAAGAAAATCGAATATTAATTCATATCGCCGAAGGTCAAAATTGGGTGTCAACAACTATCCCTCATTTTACTTGGATTGATGCAAGAAATTCGAGGAAAATGAAATTGACCAATCCAATTTTGACCGACCACTTATTCATCCAAGAAAGGGATTTGGTACGGACTTTAGGAATTATGGCCGAGCCCTGAAAATGAGTTTCCTACATATCTCAGGCTATATGAGAATTCATGCCACTTGTAGTTCGATACGCTAGATTTAACGCCCGATTTTGGAAGTAATCAAAAGCCTCCTCGATACCAAATTATGAAGGTATCGAAACGCTCGAGAATAAGATTCGAGAGCGAAATTTTGGAATACAGTCGAGTTTTTGACATTGAGCTCGCCTACATATCCTTAAACTTTAGGAATCAGGCTATTTGTAGTTCGACTCGATCGGTTGAAAAGGAAATCTATTATGCTAGATAACCTTTAGTTCCGGATAAGTGACAAATTAAATCGAATATGAAAAGAGACTTGCAACCTCTTAGCCATGAAGGTGGAGCTCTTCACATCCATAGGTAAGAACTTACACGGATATAATTTCCAAAGCTCTTGGCGCATTGTCACTCAGATTGGTAACTTGCTTTCGGTAGATCGAAATTTCCGGATGCGAGACCAAAACTGACAAAAGGCAAAGAAAATCCCACATGCCTTTTGATAGGGGTGTGGTTTGATTGTGGTGGAAGTCACTCCTTTGCTCGCGTCCTAAGAGTTTGACAATCCTCTTTGGACTATGTCCCAGTTCGCTGCTAAGAAAAGTTCCACGTTGTGCTGCATCCTTTTGATGTCGTCCGCACCGTGTCAACACTTAATTTTTCTCCTTCTTTATTTGACGTCAACTCGATCGGTTTGACGTAAAGCAAATAAAGCTTATGTCTTGTGTTTGCAATGTAATCTCCAATGTACTCTTCGCTTGATGTCAAAATAAATAAATGTTGATGCCATGCTGATATTTCTCTTGATGTCGATGTACTCTTCATGTTGTTTACTCTTATCATAAATAAAAGAGTGCAGTTGATGCCAATAAAGTGAATATTCTTCTTGAAATGCACGACTTCTACTCTGGTAGTGCATGATTACTTGCGGGGTATGAATATGTTCCCGCGATGCGTAAATTTTATGAGGGATGGAGTCTTCTCGCGATGCATAAATTCCGCAAGGTATGAAATCTTCTTGCGATATATAAACTTTTGCGAGGGATGAAGTCTTCTCGCGATGTATAAATTCCGCAAGGTATGAAATCTTCTTGCGATGTAAAAATTTCTGCGAGGGATGAAATCTTCTCGCGATGCATAAATCTTCTTGTGATGTATACAAATTTGCGAGGGATGAAATATTCTTGCGATGCATAAATTCCGCAAGGTATGAAATCTTCTTGCGACGTAAAAATTTCTGCGAGGAATGAAATCTTCTCGCGATGCATAAATTTCGCAAGGTATGAAATATTCTTGCGATGATTGTATATTAACTCGCGATGCATGAGTATTAATTCGCGATGCATGATCTTCCGCTATGCGTGAATATTGACTCGTGATGCATGATCTTCCGCGATGCATGAATATTGACTCGCGATGCATGTTCTTCCGCTATGCGTGAATATTGACTCGTGATGCATGATCCTCCGCGATGCATGAATATTGACTCGCGATACATGATCTTCCGCTATGCGTGAATATTGACTCGCGATACATGATTTTCCGCGATGCATGAATATTGACTCGCGATGCATGATCTTCCGCGATGCATGAATATTGACTTGATGTCATCCTTGGTACCAAATGAAGATAGTGCTTCAATCGAGCAACATAGATTTTTCTGGGTGCCTTCTGGATAATCATATCGTCTAAATTGACGATAACAGTAAAATGACTTCTAGATAGTATATCGCCTTGATCGACAATAAAATAAATGACCTCTCCGGGTAATGTATAATATCATATCTGACGTTATAATGCAGACGACATCTTTTACGAAAACCGTAAACTCTTTCTTGAGATTTTCACTTGATTTACCTTCAAATTTAGCTGGACGTTCTTTGCAAACTTCATGTTATTAGGAATTGACTGAAATAAACAAATCATATTCCCATGTCTCCGGTATAAGCAATATAAAATAATTCCTGCGTCTACAAGAACATCGCTAAATTTTGGGAAAGCTTTTCTCCTTCCTTGACTTCTCCATATTCATATATCGGAGGAATTTGCTGATTTCAGAGCAAAGCTATAAACCTGCGTCCACAGAAAAATTGTTAGTTTTTAAAACGAACTGATTTGTGTCTATTTCTTCAGTTGTCTGCTCCTTGTCCTGCTATCTCCGGTTGATTTCCTGATCTCCCGACTTTTGATAGATAAGACCAAATATTTCACCAAAACAAATGAAATGCAAATATAGAATTTTAAGGAAAAATAAATTTCGAAAAGTAGTATTTTGAAAAGTCACTGCCAAGTGTCATGTCATGTCAGGCTTAGAGGACTTGTTTGGGTCTGATGCTTGGAGGTATATCTGATTATCCGCTGGGGAGTATTCACAATCACTCCATATTGTCGATAAACCCATGTTGAAATTTTGAGGTCATCCTCAAAATTTCTGTCCCAGTTACAAGTTATGGCTTATCTTCAACTGTCGGTAAGTAAATCATGGAATTTTTGAGGTCCTCTAAAAAATTCTGTCCCAGTTGCAATTTTGAAGTTTTTTTTTCAGTCTTGGCTTGCTGAGGAAAAATCTTCTTCTTGAGAATTTTTGAGACCCTCTCAAAAATTCTGTCCCGATTTCTATTGTATAGAGGAATAGAAATCTTACAGGACATATGACCGAACCCTTGTGGCGCCTACGTATCCCGTTGAGGCGGGAATCAGGTCAAACGTAGTTCCCCTCAAGACTAACAAAAATAAGAAAATTACAAAGAAAATCGATCGAGGCCGACATAGGCCGCCTACGTATCTCATTCTTGAGAATTCAGGTCGAACGTAGTTCAAATATAAAGAAATAATTAAAGGGGATAAATGGGGTGACCGGAGCCAACATAGGCCGCCGACGTATCTCATTCTTGAGAATTCAGGTCAGACGTAGTTCGTTACAAAAGGGATAATATTTTAAACAAAACAAATATAAGCAAAAACGGAATGCATACAAGGAAATGACATAAATACCAACTAAGCTTTACACGTAGTATCTCTTGACTGCATCTGAGTTGATCGGTTTCGGCCATGCGGTGCCATCCATCTCTGACAGGACCAAAGCACCTCCAGATAATACTTTACGAACCACGTAGGGTCCTTGCCTATTCGGTGCAAATTTTCCTTTGTACTCGTCTTGATGAGGAAAAATGCGCTTAAGGACCCGTTGACCGATTTCAAAAATTCTGGCTCTAACTCTCTTGTGGAAAGCACGAATCATCCTCTGTTGATATAGTTGACCATGACAATCGGCAACCATTCTCTTTTCATCGATCAAGGTTAACTGATCAATTCTCTTGCTAACCCATTAAGCATTACTTAGCTCAGCTTCTTGGATAATTCTCAAGGAGGGTATCTCAACTTCGGCGGGTATGACTGCTTCTGTTCCGTACACTAACAAGTAGGGATTAGCTCCAGTCGACATTCTGACAGTCGTTCGATAACCCAATAAAGCATATGACAACATCTCATGCCAACTTCGATGATTGCCAATCATTTTCCTCAGGATCTTCTTGATATTCTTATTGGCAGCTTCTACAAATCCATTCATTTGAGGGCAATAAGCGGTTGAGTTTCGGTGAGTAATCTTAAATTGCTCACATATCTCTCTCATTAAGTGACTATTGAGATTTGCACCGTTGTCAGTGATGATGGATTCTGGCACTCCAAATCTACATATCAGATTGTTGCGAACAAAATCAGCTACAACTTTCTTGGTTATCGACTTGTAAGAAGCTGCTTCCACCCACTTGGTGAAGTAGTCAATGGCAACCAAGATGAATCTATGTCCATTAGAAGCGGCAGGCTCTATCGGACCGATTACATCCATACCCCAAGCTACAAATGGCCAAGGTGAACTCATAGCATTGAGTTCGTGAGGCGGCACTCGAATCAAATCACTGTGTATTTGACATTTATGACATTTTTGTACGAACTTGCAACAATCATTCTCCATAGTCATCCAGAAATAATCGGCTCTAAGGATTTTCCTCGCCAAAGTGAGCCCATTCATATGTGTTCCACAAACTCCGGCATGTATTTGTTCAATAAGCTTCGCGACTTCAACAGCATCGACACATCTTAGAAGACTCAGATCTGGAGTTCTCTTATAGAGGACTTCCCCACTTAGAAAGAATTGAGAGCCATGCGGCGTATCGACTTCTTTTGGTTGGATGTAGAATCTTCTGGATAAATACCAGACTCCAAATATTTCTTTATATCAAAATACCATGGTAAACCGTCTGGTTCTGCTTCAACATGGGAACAATGAACTGGATGTTCTTTCAACTATATATCCAAAGGATCAATATAATCAGTAGCTGGATGTTTAATCATTGACGCAATGGTGGCAAGAACATCGGTCAACTCATTCTGTATTCTGGGAGTATGGCTAAATTTGATCTTACGAAATCTCTTGCATAGCTTCTATACATACTGTACGTAAGGTATGATCTTCAGGTTCTTGACAGCCCACTCTCCTTGAACTTGATGAATCAAAAGATCTGAATCTCCAATAACTAACAACTCGTAGACACTCATGTCGATGGCCATTTTCAACCCAAGAATGCAAGCTTCATATTCGGCCATGTTATTCGTGCAATTAAATCGGAGCTTAGCTGCCATGGGATAGTGCTGACCAGATTCCGAAACTAGAACTGCTCCGATGCCTTTCCCTTGATGATTTGCCGCTCTATCAAAGAATAACCCCATCAGGATATGCTTTCGAAATATCTTCACCCACAAATGACACTTTTTCATCGTGAAAATAAGTCTTGAGCGGTTCATACTCTTCATCAACAGGATTTTATGCAAGATGATCAGCCAAGGCCTGTGCCTTTATTGCCTTCTGAGTCACATACACAATATCAAATTTACTCAACAGCATTTGCCACTTAGCTAACTTTCCGGTTGGCATCGCCTTCTGGAAAATATACTTCAGCGGGTCCATTCTGGAAATGAGATATGTAGTATAAGAAGACAAGTAATGCCTCAATTTCTGAGCAAGCCAAGTCAAAGCACAGCATGTTCTCTCCAACAGAGTGTAACGAGACTCATATGGAGTAAACTTCTTGCTTATGTAATAGATAGCTCTTTCCTTCTTCCCTGTCTCGTCGTGTTGACCGAGCACGCATCCGAATGCACTACCTGAGACGGACAAATACAGCAACAAAGGACTCCCTTCTCGCGGAGGAACCAATACTGGCGGATTTGACAAATAGTTCTTGATAGCATCAAAAGCAGTCTGGCACTCTTCAGTCCACTTTGTCGGAGCGTCTTTCTTTAACAGCTTGAAGATAGGCTCACACACTACGATTGATTGAGGTATGAATCGACTGATGTAGTTCAACCTTCCTAGGAAACTCATCACCTCTTTTCTCGTCTTCGGTGGAGGTAACTCTTGAATTGCTTTAATCTTAGAAGGATCGAGCTCAATACCTCTCCGGCTGACTATAAATCCCAATAACTTCCCGGTTGGAACTCCAAAAGCGCATTTGGCGAGATTTAATTTCAAGTTGTACCGACGCAAATGATCGAAGAACTTTTTCAAATGCATCAAGTGGTTCGAACTCTCGCGGGACTTGATTATGACGTTATCTACATATACCTCAATCTTCTTATGAATCATGTCATGAAATATGGTCGTCATAGCCCTCATATAGGTAGCACCAGCATTTTTTAGGCCAAATGGCATCACCCTGTAATGATATACACCCCAAGGTGTGATAAAAGCTGTCTTTTCTGCATCTTCCTCGTCCATCAGGATCTGATGATAACATGCGTAACAATCCACAAATGACTGCATTTCATGCTTAGCACAATTGTCGATCAGAATATGAATGTTTGGCAATGGAAAATTATCCTTCGGGCTGGCTTTGTTGAGATCTCTATAGTCGACACAAATCCTGATTTTTCTGTCTTTTTTCGCGACCGGAACAACATTCGCCAACCAAGTCGGGTATTGTGTCACCTCTACCAATAGAGACTCAATCTGCTTGGTGATCTCTTCTTTAATCTTTAAACTCAACTCAGGCTTGAATTTCCGAACCTTTTGCTTCACCGGATCACACCCTAGATTAATCGGCAGTTTGTGGGACACGACATCGGTGCTTAGTCCTTGCATGTCACTGACTTCCCAAACGAACACATCAATGTACTCATCAAGCAAGTGGATCAGGCCTTTCCTTTGATCCTCACTCAAATGAATACTGATTTTAACCTCTTTTATACACTCTTGGTCGCCCAGGTTTACCGTTTCAGTTTCCTCTAAATTTGGTTTATACTGATTTCAAACTGATAAAATTCCTTGACAACATACTCTGGTTCCTCACTTTCCTCTTCGTAATCATCAACCTCATCATCACCTGCCTCATTCTGTTCATTCATCTCGTGACATGACATGACATTGGCAGGTTTAAAACTTACCTTACTGAAACCACAAACAAACGAAGTTAGAAAATCAAAGCATGACAGATGATTAAATAAACAAAATTAAAAAATAAAAGAGGCTTTCATTAAAATTGAAAAATAATGCAAACTTTGGCCATGGCAGAGCCATATTGCCTTTTTAAACATCACGATGCGAATTTAAAGTTCAAACAGACAAGAAGAAAATGCAAAATGGTGGGTCTCGAGCCTCTTCCGGACTACCACCAATTTAAACATGCATAAAACGATGCCCTTCTACCAAGGAGTTCGGGAGATCAGGATGGGCGTGGAGGTCCAGTTCTGCAATGTCTCTCCGGGCTCAGCATCACGGAATCCTGTCAGCTCGACCTCTTCTTCAATAATAGCATCAATTTCTTAAAAAAAGGCCACATATTCCTTCCCCAGGTCCTCCTCCTCGGCATGCTCACGAACTGGGAATGATTGATATAGATGAGGGATTGGCTTGGCCAATGTTTGATCATTCCTCTTTTTCACCTTCAAATCATCATCTGTGGGGACGTACCCCAAACCATATCTAGCTCCCTTGACGGGGACCGGAACATGCTCAATAATTCCTTGGGAATTTCTTCCCAATCCAAAACCTGGTTCAAAACCATTCTGCAACATCACAGTGACAATCATTTTATACACAAAAGGCATGAGAGGCTGTGGGGCCAAGTCTTCACCAGTGGCATTTACCAGCTCCACTGTGTAGAAATCTGTACCTCGCGATACTTTATCAATGATTGGTGTTTGTCTGCCGGAGTGACTCCCTTCACAATGAATAACCAACTCTTCGTTTTTCCAAATTAGCTTCATCATCTGATGCAAAGTCGAAGGCACAGCTCCATCCATATGAATGAAAGGCCTTCCCAAAAGAAGGTTGTAGCTTGTATCAATATCTAAGACTTGGAACTGTGCGCTGAATTCTGCCGGATCCATTTGGATGACCAGATTTACCGCTCCCAGGGTATCTCTTTGGACCCCATCAAAAGCTCTCACGTTGACTTGGTTTTGCTCCAACTTCCCCAAGTCAAAACGTAACTGCTTCAGCGTGACAATGGACAAATATTTAAGCCGGATCCGTCATCACCAAGACGCGATTTATGACCTTTCACGACATACAATAGTGATGTGCAACGCCTTATTGTGGGACTACCTTCAAAGGCAACTCGTCATCATAGAAGCTGATGCGATGTCCTCGAATAACCTGGTGGATCATGGCGGCCACATTATCGCTGCTTGTGCCCGCGGGCACATATGTATCATCGAGTGCTTTCATCAAAGCTTGCCTATGTGATTGAGAACTCATCAACAGGGCCCAAACAGAAATCTGGGCAGGAGTTTTCTCTAAATGTTTGACGATAGAATAGTCTTTCGGCTGCATTCTCCTCCAAAACTCCTCTGCTTCTCCTTCACTTATTGGCCTTTTAGTCTGATCCTTCTTTTGACCTCCGAGAGCAAGCTCGTCAAGAGTGTAACATCTTCTGGATCTGGTCATGCCTTGAGCAGCAGCAGTTTCAATAACGAACTTAGGCTTGATGAGAGCTTTTGATGGCACCAAGGCAACAGCCTTTGCGGGTGTCAATATAACAAACTCTTTTTTCTCTTTGATAGTTAATGAAGCCACAGACCTTTCCAACTCGTGAGGGACCATTGGAGTTATCATCTTCGTCACACACCCATCGTCGTCTGTCTCTATCATATTCACGTTGCCGCCTCCATGATTCGGCAATGGGTTGGTGTTGACATTTGGTGCCGCTAGTTGGAGATAGACTATATCTTGGTCAATCAGATCCTGAATTTTATGCTTGAGGTTGATATAATCCTCAGTATCATGCCCAATACTGTTGGAATGATAAGCACATCTCTGATCAGGCTTGTAGAATCTTGAATTGACATCCACGGGTTTGGGCCCTACAGGGTGGATGTATCCGGCCGCAGCCAGTCGCTCGTACAACTTTGTTCGGCTTTCTGCGAGCGCGGTGAAATTCCTTGCAGGTTTCTTCTCGAACCGAGGTCGAGGGGGATCATAACTTCCTTGTGGGGGAGGCGTCTGTTGATAACCTCGGTTGTTCGGACGTGGAGCTTGATTTCTGGGATATGGATTTGTTTGGTAGTTTGGCAATGGAGCTTGGTAATTTGGAGGGGAATTTTGGTATAGTGGAGCTTGAACTTGATAAACTGGAAGGGGTGATCTGTAGCTCGACTGCACGTTAGCACAGCTGGGAGCGATACCAAGATAATGAGGAGATGGAGTTTGGTAGAGTGAAGAGTGACTTGGATAAACGGGAGATGGATTTTGGTAATTTGGGGGTGGATTTTGGTATAGTGGAGTTTGGACATTCGGATTAGTGGGGGTAGCATTTTGATAAAATGGAGGATTATTGGGATGACTAGCTTGCATGTAACGATCTTGACAGAAATTTTGGAAAGGTCGAGGACGACCTCGGGAATATGATGAGCTTCTGGGGGTTTTCTTCCCCTCATATGAAACAGCAGCAATTTCTTCTCTCTTCTTCTTTAACAACCCTGAAGATCCAAGCGATGCGGCTACACGGGCTATCTTCCCTGTTTTCAAACCGTCTTCTATAGTCTCATTGATCTTCACTATTTCAGCAAACTTTGCTCCAACGAGCAACATAATTCTGTCATAATATTCGGGTTCTTGCACCCGCACGAACACTTCAACGATTTCCTTTTCAGACATGGGCGGTCTTACTCTCGCCGCTTCCTTCCTCCACCTATAGGTGAATTCTCTGTAGCTCTCAGTAGACTTCTACTTCATCTTCTCCAAAGAGTAGCGATCAGGAACGATTTCTACATTATAAGCAAATCGCTCGATGAAGTCTTTTGCCAGAGCATTCCAGCTGGTCCATTGTCGAGTTTCATGGGAGGTGAACCACTCCAAAGCCTCTCCGCACAAACTTCGGCTGAAAAGCCGCATCAGCAAAGCTTTATCCCTTCCAACTCCCACGAGTTGGTCACAGTAGGCTCTCAGATGAGCCATAGGGTTGCCCATTCCTCCGAAGGTATCAAACTTCGGGATCTTGAAACCTTCTGGAAGGTCCAGACTCGGGTGAATGCACAAATCTTCATAGTTAAGTCCGATAGCATCGGGGACGCATTGAAGCTCTTTCATAGCCTTCTTTATCTCCTCCTTTATGTCTACTTTTGCTTCTTCCTTCGCCCTCCACTCTCTTTTATGTTCCTCATAGTGGTCCAACTCAGAACCGTGCACGTCGTGCTCAGCGTGGACAGGGATTTGGAAAGTGGTTCTTTTAGGCAAGGTGGATCTATGGAAGGACTCTGGGCGTTTTGAGCAGCTTGGTAATTTTAGGGGTAAGTCTGAGGGTTGGTGTTCTGATTTAAATGATGGTGGGATGCCTGAGGATTAGAAGTGTTCTGATTCAGATTTTGACTTTGGTTTTGCGGTGGTGGAGCGGATTGAGGTTGGGTATTTTGAAGATGAGAGGGCATTTGGGGGTGGTTATTCTGAGGAGGTGGTGGAGTTTGATAAGAGACTGAAGCATACTGCGGATTTTGGGTAGTTGGGTCTATAGCAGGGGGATTCTGAGCGAGCGGCACGCCTTGAGCTGGATTCACATTTGAGGAAGGAAAGTAGATAGGAGGCCTTCCCTCTGTAGCATTAACAGCAAAACCCGGCGGAGGCAGATCCTGTCTCCTTTGCATTTCCATTCTCATTTCGGCAATTTGTTGCATCAACTGCAGAATCAACTCGTTTTGGTCCGCTATGGTTGGTTGAGCCACCACAACATCAGTAAGACCTACTTCCTCGCTATTATCTCCCATAATCGTCTTTCCTTTGTCAGAATTTTGCCCTGGGAAGGAATCTGCGGGACCTTTTGATCTGGTGAAGTAAGGATGATCTGCCAGCTTAATCAACACAGATCAGTTCAAAATACCTGAGGAGGAAAACAACTCAAAGGCAGATTTGTCAGTTTGGATTCAGAATACAAAACGCATAATATCACACATAGAGCATATAAACACACAAGTTGCTATGTTTGAGGAATATCTTCAACCCACGAGTAAGGACGAAACAATTTTTTAACAAGCAGGAGTTTGCTTGTTTTTTAATTTGACACTGTCTCAGAAAGGTTAAATCATGTTGAGCTAGGTCTTCTTGCAACTGCTCTTTGATCGTTGATCTGATCTTCACATTTCCTTGTACCGTAAGGGGAGAATGAAAATTTTCAAAGATAGGGGCCGGGCCTTGGAAAGGCTGCCTACGTATCTCACAAGGAGAAGTCAGGCCCAACGTAGTTCGAGTAGAAAATAAAACATTGATTTTTCATTCATTCATTAGGATGGTTACAACGGAAATGAAAGACGACAAAGCTTTAAGATAAAATAACGACTATATCTCGGTCATTTTCTTCTCGTATGCTGCATCAGTCACGAGAACAAACTCGACTCGAATCTTTCCCAGGTTGACGAGGGATTCGAGGTCGTAGCGAAATCCAAGACATCTTGAAAGGCTATGATCTATGGCATCATGATAAGCACAAGGTTTGAAGACTTCCCCCCAACGGGATCGAGACCTCTGTCATCATCGTGAAGGGAGGCTAAGACCCATTTTAACCAATTCCATGTAGATATGCAACATAGATTCCTTGAACGGAGTGAAGTAGTGACAAACAAACTGAGTGCGCTCAATTGGCTCTGACGATCGTAAGTGAGAACGGTATTATTACCCCACATGTGCGGATATCCCCAATGTCGATCTGGCGGCAAATCCTCATTTTGAGTCGCACACATTCTTCTATAGTGTGTCCTCGCTGATTTGGATGGAAGGCACACACTTTCGAATAGCTTCCTTGCTCAATAAATGAAAATGACCCTTCCTCAGGCGCTCATCCAAGATGCTCATATAAAAAAGCGCAAGTCATGACCCTTGCTCCTAAACGGTGTGTCGGCTCGTAGGCCGGAAGAGTAATCCATCTGTCTCCTCCTCTCAGACGGCCTAGAAATGGAGGCTTGTAGACGATTTCCTCGTCAGCGTCTTCGCCAATCGCTCTAGGATGAGTGTCATCTGGACCACCACTAGCCTCTTGCTCGCGGATAGAGTATTTCTCGCGCATCTTCTGAAGTTTGTCTATCATGTCATGGTGGAACGCCTTGTTCTTCTTCCTTAATGCCGACATCCTTTCTTTCATAGCAATGAATTGTGCCATTTCCGCTTTCAGCTCTTCATCCAGTGACACATTTTTGGCCAACAGACTCGTGGTTTCCGAATCTATCTCTGCTTCTCTTGCTTCTCTTTCCTGAATCTGTAATCGAAGCATGTCCAATTTCTGGCTTGAATCCTCTTTTTCTTCCTCAATACTTTTCTTTCTCTTTTCTTTTGACATCAATTCTTCGTCCAGTGTCGCAGTCGCTTGTAGACTGACGTGGCAACTTCGACCTAAGCCCCTCCTCTCTGACCTCTTGAATCTTTCGTGTGATTTGTTCTATCTTTCTTTGTAACTCTCTCCAGTGAGCCTCATCTGATATTCTTACCCTTATCCATAGCAGTGATTTGCTTTTCCTGAGACAGTAGAGTAACGTTTAGAATTTGTGGTATGGGAGGTATATTTTGAGTGAGAAACTTAAGACTCGGGAAATTTTGGTCGGACATTTTTAATAGTGACTTGTTTGTATATTTTGGAAATTTCTGAAAAAGAGTGGGTTTCGATATCCTCATTCACAGCAACACAACACATAAGCAGTTAAATAACACTATATCGCGTCCTAATCATGCATGTGACCCTTTTGTGCCAAGGGTAGGCCTAGCGAATCTGAAGGATGTATTGCATCATTTGAAACATATTGTTGCCCCCCAAAATAAACTTTACTTAAAATCATAACGTTCGTTACATAATTTCAATCAAAACGGGGTACATTTTCAGGGAGGGAATACAATGCGAATACAGATAGAAAACAATCCACGCAGGGGAGTTAGAAGGTTGATGGCTCTGCTCCTCTTCTGGCTTTCTTTACTTCTTCGCGGATAATGCACTTGCTTGTGAACACGTACGGCTCAGCGAACGCAGCTTTGGAAGATGTTGGTACGACTTGTAGAGTGTTCATCTGCTCGTCCAGGGTCGCATCCAAGCGCATCAGACAAGTCCTTGTATCAGCTAATTCTTGTGACGTCCCAGCCAAAACCCTCTGACTTTCTAACTCTCGAACTGGTACTCTTGCTCCCTTTGCTGAAATTCTTGCTCCTTTTCTGAAATTCTGCTCTTTTCTGAAATTCCTGCTCTTTGCTGAAATTCTTGCTCTTCGGTCCCATTCTTGCTGAAAATGATATGCATGGATTTGAAGCCTTGTCTGTACGTCTTCAATTTCTCGACCTGCGCGTGGTGTTGGATTCACTACACCACACAGATCATTCTGCAACCATGTCTTGTATTCATCGACACACCCAGCTTCATATCTGTTTTCAGCCATATCCCATTTCATGTTGACACGTCCAGCCCACTCTTGAAGGATGATCTTGGCGAAAGGTATTTTTCCGCTCTCGCTATAATCGACAATAAAAGAGTTAGCATCCCCTTGGACGGGTATGATTTGTGTTCTACCAAATTGCCGCATCACCCTAGTTGGGTTGTAGGGCCGTAATCCTCTGATGCCGGGAAGGACTAAAAATGGAAGTTTGGCCCCTTGTGTTGCTATCCTCTCGGACTTAAAGTTCGGTAACATCTACTGTATATCTCCTTCTTTCAAATCATAAAATACCCTTGCCCACGAACCCCTGGTGGTATGAATTGGAAATCTGCGGATGCTTAGGTAGAATTCATAATTATCAAGGGGACTCGTCTGGCTTGGCTTGGCCAACTCTTGTGGTCGGGCACCATCCCTTTTGCAGAGATGTTCAGTCATCCACCATTGAAGTAGAATGTTGCAACCTTGGAAAAACGGGAATCCGTTCTTGCATAAACTCAAAAATCGATAAATGTCGGCCAAAATGACCGGGGCCAAACTGCAGTATTTCTTTTCTTCTTGTTTCTTACCTATCCCTCTGAACATGGCGTCCACTATCATCATGACCCAGGTGAAAATATCCTTTCCTTCATCTTTAGGGAACACCATAGTTCCTAAAAGGCATGCGGAGAATGCAATGGCTTGAGTTTGCCTCCAAGTACTGTTATCGTAGAATTCGTTTGGAAGTTGCTCGAAATAGCTATCGTGCCCCCATCTCTCGAAGAATCTCATTAGCGGTATACTCTAGGCGTCCAACCAGTTAGCCCTTACCAGTAATAATATGTCTCTCAATTCTCCAGCAGTTGGCCTATTTGGCAGAAGGATGTGATGATCGGGATATTTTTTCCTCTTACCACATGTCCCAATAGAGTCCATACAATCTTTAATTTCCTCTAGTGTTGGTGTTATTTCGACGTCTCCAAATTGAAACACCATCATTTTGTCATCCCAAAACCGAGTGATAACCTCGATAAACGTGGGCCAAACCTTGAAGTCCATTATTGAAGGTAAGTTGCCCAGTTGAATCGAGATTTCTCTTTTTTGACAATCTTTGAGGTTATCCCACCATACACGGAGAATGTCGGGTGTCTTGGTGACCATGTTGAAATGGAGGAACTGACTCGACATCTACAAAAATATACAACTAGTTAATTGCCACCCCTCACGATACAACAAACATTTAAACACGCAATACATCCTTCAGAACACAGAAATATGATCGTCCTATCGAGCCGTGGGCTCTTTGGACTCAAGGTGGTCTTTCTAATGGGCCCAATACTCCTTGGGTGTTGGGTCGTCTTAGGTCAATGCACTATTTTTTGGGATTGGGTTTCGTTCTATCTTAGTTCAACTAAGAGTGGGTTGTATTTAGAGTGGAAAGGGTAACCCAAGCGGACTACTTAGGCTGGGACAGTTAACGATCGTTGACTATCAAGTAGTCAACTAAACTCGTCAGGATGCCCCGAGAAAATATTTGGTTAATGAACGACTGTGAACCTGCATAATCGTCCTTTAGTGGAAATGAAACAATCGTCGTTTGACAGAATTATGATATGCCATGAATGCTACAGTTCAATAAAGCAATAAATAAACGGATAAACAGTTTAACTCACATAGCCAAAATATGTTAGTTTTAAGGTTAGAATCCTCCTAATCCCAGCGGAGTCGCCATTTCTGTTTAATCGAAAAATACTTTGTTTTGGAGATTTTCGACTTTTTAGAGTCGCCACTTAATTTTTAAGAAAAATTAAGAAAACTATTATTTTCAAAAGACTTAAACAGGTTAAATCATTTGAAAACTTTAAAGGGGTTCGGGAATTCCTATTAACGTCTTAGGAAGGTTTAAAAGCACCTAAGACGTCCGCTAACTTGCGATTATCCGACAACTAATTTATTTGGCTAAACTTAAAAGTGCGATAAAAATGTTTCTTAGAGTCATTTTAAAAAATGAATGCCCAAATCATTTAAGATTGTTTTGAAAGTGAAAAATTATTTATCTAAGTGAATTTTAATTTGTAAAACCCTTAAGCCATTTACTTGATTTTGATTGAGTCGTTAAAATCGAAACTGCGTTTTCCGGGAATTGAAGTTTCTTAACTTAAAATTAACGACACATAAAAAACAGATAAGCTAAGTAAAAGAGGGAAAAAGGGAGAGAGAGAGAGGGAGGGTAAGAGATTTGGGTCCAAATCCGGGTTCTGTTCGCCTTGACCGAAATTTTGGACCCACCTGTTTTGGGTTTTTGACCCACTTTCTTTGTACCTGTCCTAAACTAAACAGATAATAAATAATAAATACGGAAAAATAAAAGACGACAAGGGCTTAGGCCCATTACAAATAAAAAATAAAAAATAAAAAAAATAAAAAAAGGTCTTCTAATCCAACTTCTTTGAGCCTTTATGTCTCATCTCGAGGAAAGAAAGAGAGTGAGTTTTTAACGAACCCAGGCGGATTTTGCATGCCACGAAGAACAAAAGTGAAAATTAGTACTTAAATATTAATATCTTTGAATCATATCTTAAAGATGATTAACCAATCACAAAATAACGAATGTATCTAAGTAAAATTACAACTTAACACCTTAGCTAAGATAAATAAATAAATAAATTGGATAAGAGAAGGTAATTGACGCCATTAATTTTATCTAAAAAAAATATAGTAGACAACAATAACACTCAAAATGTAACAATTCACTTAAGTTGGCAGGCAAATTTAAATACATTAAGCACATGAATGACCCTGACATTTTCCTTATAACTACATGAATAGTAAAGTCTACTTTCATTGAATATTATCTATAAAGATAGGATCGAAAGAAACATGGGCAAAGACGCATACAAAGAGCTTTATGAACACCAATTTTGATTGAAAAGCAGATGGCCAAACCAAGAAACATATGTATAAGGAGATTGTCTAAATTAATTTGACATGAGCAAAACATCGAGTATTGAGCCACAGATTCGCATTTGTCCACATGCTACACTATGCTAAACTTACACATTCACTTAATGAGAAATATGATAATTTAAATTCAAAACAAAATTGATGGCATGAGAAGGGAAAGGCTGGGATAGGCAAAGAGAAAATGATGTCTTTGGAGGATATCAATATTGGACAGTTTCAAGAAAATAAACAAAACAAAACGTAAAAACGAGGCCTCAATACAAACTACTGCACTCCCTCAAAGTTAGTCATGCCTAGTCTTAAGCTCTCAAGGCAGTAAGGAGATGGCAGATTGTATACTCAAAACAGGCCTTCTCAAATTTAGGCAAACAAATAAAGTCTCCAACTCTACGCTTCTCTAAAGGAAACAAAAAAAAAACATGGGAACTGCAATAAAACAAACTATGCTATAATCTGAAACCAAAAGAGAGAGGAAACACTCGAATGCCTGAAAGTTGAGCAACAGAGGGATCACCTCACAGACAGAACAGTAAAAAACAAACTAAAACAAACAAACTAAAGATCATAAAAAAAACACTAAATTGAAATGAATATCAGAATGAAAGACGGCCACGCTACTGAGCTTTGAACATTAAGACCTATCAATGCTACATTGATATATATATATATATATATATATATGCCAAGCACTAAACGATATATTCTTGACTATTTACATTAAAACTCTAAAGCTCAAGGTATCAGGTAACATTCGAAAACAATAATCGGAAATACATAATGATTAACTTGCTAGATGCAAGAAAAGATATTCTAAAAACACGTCTCCGGCTTGAGCTTATTCGAAGTTATGTATAAAACTCTATGAGATATCAATGGCTTAGAAATCTAAGAGAACAAACGGGTTTCAACCACTCTTTTGAAAGAAATAAGAAAAAAAAAATCCAGTATGTGCAAGACAAAAGACATATTTAGTAATAGACCCACATCAGGTAGACGAGCAAAGTCCCAACAGGATCCTGGTGAACTATCGACATAAGATTACTAGATATACAGATAGCATTCAAGCAATGTGACAACAAAAATTAATTCTATGACATCAAGCTAACACGACAAGGACCTATAACAACGAATCAAAACCAGAAGATAAAGACGATTAAGACTACGAGCGAGCGATAAGAAGCAAAATTAAACAACTAGTGCTTTCAGAGATCAAAACCAAATGAACAGTAATCCATTTCAAACCAAAGTGAGATAGAGATCCGACTAGTTGAATGGATACAAATCAACTTAATGAATATAACAACAAACATATTCGACAGGAACAGTAAATCGAAGGAGGACGAAAATCATTCAAAATAAAGAGAACAAGAAAAATCAACAAAAGGTTTGGTTCAACGATCAGAAAGTCAACCCAAACGATTTGAAACAGTAAAAATAATAAAAGTAAAAATTAAAAAAAAAACTTACTTTTTGGGAGGCAGCAAATGGGACAGCGACGAGCTAAAGTAGCGAGCTTCCGGGACCTAAAAGTCGACCTCCGATTTGGACAGGCGAACTTAAGAATTCAGACCAAACTTGGACACAGTAACTGTTTCTCTTTCAATTCAAAACGACTCCCTAATTCTTGAACCTAAAGTGGTATGCCAAAATAAATAAACTAAACTCTGTATCTCCCTCTTCCTACAACGTAGACCTTTCCGAGTAGTTTTTCTTTTGTTTTCCTAAAAATTCCCAGAGATAAAAAAAGACCCCTTTTAGATGAAGAACATGAGAATATATATAGTAGTAGATTAGGGTTTCCAACAAAAGGAAAGATGGACGAAACGGATCACCCCTCTAGGCCCAATTCGAATTCCAAAATCCAAAATCCTATTCGAAAATCGAATATTCCTTCGATTTCAAATGATTTTGAACGAATTCGAAGCAGGTTGGAGGGGACGAGATCGGTTTTTCGTACTGGGAGCGACGTGACTGAATCTCGATCCCCCAAAGGACGAAAATGCGTGCTTCTGAGCCACTGGCGTTCGTACGAGTACTCAGCCCTAAAGGCTGGAAATGACAAAATAGGGGGAAGAAACGTATCACGCGCGATTGAGTTCGTTCATGAAGGAGTGACAAGCGATGTAGAAGCAGAGACGAGGCTGGTGTGCACGCGTATCTCTGGGATTTTCTGGAGACGTTGGAGCTTCACGCTGCTTCACCGAAGGAGAAGAGGAAAACGGGTCTGGGATTTTGGAGTGAATGGGTCGGAAAGAAAAAAAAGATATGGGTTGGAGAATTGAAGAGGGAGAAAAAAAAAAACAAGTTGGGCTGGAAATTTGGCGTTGGGCTGGGGTTACATGGAATTGGTGAGGCTGAAATTTTAGTTGGAACATTGGGCTGAAAATATATAAAAAGAGAAGAAAAGAGGGCCCCAATTATTTTAATAGTTTCAAAAGGCCTGGATTTTGAGTTAATGGCTTAGCCAAGAAAAAAAAAATCGACCAAGTGGAGTTAATTATCAAATTCGATAAGAATATTAATCAACGAGCTTCATAATTTGATGAGATAATCTAGATAATCTTAAAACACAACTAAAAACTCAAAACTAGTGCTACTAATTCAAACGAAATCTAATTTATTAAGTAAGTGAAACCAAAATCGTTTGAGATGATTTTCTAACATAAAAAAAACAAATTAATTATATATATAAATTGTAAAGATATATACTACTTAAACAAGATAAACTAGCAAATTTAACTATACTAAGAATCTGAACTACAAGTCGTTAAAACTAAAATTGGTAGAACGCTAAGTAAAACTAAAAAATCTTTTTGCGACTATTTTTGAATATTTTTTATAAAATAAACTAATTGTAAACAACAAAAGAAAAATATATAAAATATTCATCGCTTCTAAAATTATAAGAGTCGACTGAAATTACTTGAAAAACATTTGAATCTTAAAATCGACTATTTCAACTAGTTAGAAAATTATCGCCGAAGGTCAAAATTGGGTGTCAACAGTAACCAACAATAATAATCCAATCAATATGAATATGTCACATAACTCAATAAAACAAGATCATAAAGAATAATTTCTTTACAAATTGTTAACTTACAAAACTAATTTTTACTTTTTAAATATATAAGTGATCAAATTAAAAGTTTGCTAAAAGTAAAAGCAACTTGTTGGACTCATATGATTTTGAGATGGTAAGAAAATTAATGATGCATAATCAAAAGTAAAATATAAAATAAATTATATTGTAATTTACCATTGATTCTTGACGGATGATGAGCAACTCGTGCTGATAACGTATTGTAAATTAAAACTAAAACAAAATAAGACAAGAAATATAAAAGATAAAGCAATAGAAATAGGGAGACAAAAGATTGAGAGCAATTCTTATTCTTCAAAGTATTCATCAAACCTTCAAGTCTATACAATATTAATCCTTATGCCTATATTTATAGTGTAGCATAGAGGCATACAAAATGTTAGTCATAAACATGACATTATCATGAATATAATGGGGAGGTTATGAAAGTGAAATGTTACAAGAATAATGGTTATAAAGGTGGAGGTTATGATCATCTTCATAATAAGGAAAATAGTGGAGATAATGGGTGAGTAACTTCTTGGTGTAATGGACATCCATATTATATTGTTTTATTAAATTAAAGTACTTTGGATAATAAATTTTAAATTAATAAATATGTGGTTTCTACGAGCTATTTTGGGAAAATTATATAATTACACTATCTATAAGATGGCATAATTTTAAAAAAATTCTACCAATTTGAATAAATTACTATTTGCTCCGCCTTTTTCTTTCTTAACATTTGAGTACATCACTCCACATTTATTAGATATATTATAATTTTATTCGTGTACATTATGATAGACAAAAAGTTTGGAACTTTGAGACCTGAATTGTCAAAACAAACCATGTGAGTCCTGAGATGGTCTTTGATCTTCAACATTTGACCTTGAATGCAGTGTAAGATGAAACCAGATATTCAATACTTTTTGTGTGCACAAAATAGAGAAAGTGGTGCATGATTATTTCACTACAAATCATTCAATCTTGAAACGCCAATTATAAAGAACATGAGAAGATAAAATTGATCAACTTGTGCAATTATTTATTAGAGTTTCTTGAGATCTAGACATGCCAAATTTTCTATTATATTGCTCTTAATTAATATAAGAATATAAAATGAAATGAAAGTGCCTGGAAACTCCATTTTGTAAGAAAAAGCAGCAGGAGGCAGGAACCTCACAGTTATTTCCTTAATATTCATTATTGATGAATGCCTTACTGTATTTAATCCCAATTCATGGAGACAATTCATCACTTCAAAATTAGAGCATGCCTTTCTTCAAGGGACTACTACTCTCAATGAAGGCAGAAGTCATCGGTGGCTCCCTAAATTTGGCAACAATTTTCATCTAGACACTTCAATTAGATGATGTTCATTTTAGACACCTCAGGTAGGGTTTCGATGTGTCATTTTGACACTTTTTTTATATTATCAGAACTAGCTTAAGCGTCTGTATCCAAACGCCTCCTACGTGGAAAAATAAATGAATGAACATGTGACATGTGGAATTTTATTTTTATTTTTTTTAAAATCACTTTTACTTTCTTTTTCTTCTTCAAATTATCTAACCCTAGTCTTTAGCCCCCACATCTTCAACTTCTTCTTCTATGCATCTTGTTATGTTTTTTCTCTTTGTTCTTCTTCCAATCCATTAAAATTCTTCTTCAGCCCCTACGTGTTCTTCTTGTGTTGTACATAATTGTGATTTCTTGTGTTACGTTTCTTGATTCCTCTTTTTTAATTTCTTTTTTTTTTTAAAAATAATCAAAAATTTCATCTTGAAACAAAAATAACAATATTGTATAAATGGTGAAGATGCAGGTGGAGGAAAAATTTACGGATTTAGTAATGAATGCTATGGGAAAATGTTGGGGATTCAGTTATTTAAATGTTGAAGATGCAGACGGTATAACCGTTTGTTTCTCCAATTTTTGTTGTTATAGACACAAAAAATTAGCATAATTTTCACTAAAAAAACTGAAAATCAAGAGAACTTCTCATTATTATTGGGGGCGGAAGTTTCTTAGTTGTAGTAGCAGACAATATTAATGTAGAAAAGGTTAAACTTTATGTGATTTGATTTTAAAAAGAAAAAGAATCACAAATTCTTAGAGAATGATGATGATCTTAATTTTTTTTGATGAGGTTGCTAAAGAAATTGACTCTTTTGTTGAAGAAATTAGATTTTAATATAACCCAACAAAGTTTTGTAGATTTTTTTTGAAAAATTGTGTGGTGATTTTGGGTGATGGAAGGTAGAGAAGCTACAGGAAGAGAAAGTGAGGAAGAAGAAGAGAGCAAAAATATTTTTCAACAAAAAAAGTGTTTCACGCGCATTAAATTCGTGTAGCACACATGCTACGCCGAGTCAGCGAAAAGTGTCAAAATAACACAACGTAACTCTACATGAGGTGTCTAAAATGAATATCGCCTAGTTGAGGTGTCTAAGTGAAAGTTCGTGCCAAGTTTAAGGGGCCACCGATGGGTTAGGCCCTCAATGAAAAAACGTTTTTCCTCCACCGATGCTGAAAGGCAGAAGAAAGAGTATGATTGTTATTTAAAGAAGGGAAAAGGGTCAAAATTACCCCTTAACTTTGTTTTATCAGTTAATTTTATCCCTATCGTTAAAAGTAAGTTATTTTTACCCCTGCCGTAAATAAACTTAACAAATATACCCCTCTTTGGATGGAAAGTCTCAAATCAATTAAAATTATCCGATTTTACGTAAATTATCCAATTTTAACTTCGACCCAACCCACTTAATAATATAACTCATTTTTTTACCCATATCAATTTTATTTTTCCCACCACCACTACCACCACCGAAGCCATCACCCTCTCCAAAATCTTCTTTACCACCACAGCCGAATCCACCACCTCTCCACTTGAGCAAAGCACCCTCATCAATACCCAATTCCCCACTAGGCAAATTGATCCTAAGCAACTTAATTTCATCAAAAATTCTTCAAAAGCTGTGTAGGGGAGAATTGGAGGTACAAGAGAATATAATATATGGAACACATGGGTGTATGGCTCCAGAACATGCCATACTGGGTATTATTACTCAAAAAGCTGATGTCTACATGTTTGGGGTTCTTCTATTTCAGCTGTTAACCGGAAAGAGAGTGCCAGATATTTGTATGGATAGGGTGGATTCTACAACTTCAACAGAAACAATAGATTTTGAAGAAGAAGACATTACTGAAGAGAGAAATACTTTGTACAAAGTAAATATTTCTACAGAGACGGAATATTTTAAATTTGTCAATGGTTATATTAAAGAGGGTAATGGAATGGATTTAGCGGATCCTATAATGTTAGAAGAACATGGTATTGAGATTAAACAACAATTGGAAGACTACTTGGATCTTGTTAAAAAATGCACAACTG
Organism: Solanum lycopersicoides; assembly: GCA_022817965.1. Classification (NCBI taxonomy): domain Eukaryota; kingdom Viridiplantae; phylum Streptophyta; class Magnoliopsida; order Solanales; family Solanaceae; genus Solanum; species Solanum lycopersicoides. The sequence goes on along the minus strand of CM040623.1, from coordinate 76,594,443 downwards.
GTATCAGATGATAGACCATACATGTTAGAATCTATGCGTCCACTTATCAGTCAATGGACCAGGTTCCTTGACACACACACAAGTATGAACAGAAAGTAAATGCAGTTTTAACAACACAACAATTTTACGTGGAAACCTCCTTGCTCAAGGGAGTAAAACCACAACCTGTCACACAGGATTTTCAAAACTGTTTCACTAATCTTCACAAGCAAAAGTAAAACCAGTTACACAAAAGTGAGAAAAAGTTTTTAATCTCACAATCAAGCAATACCTCTATTGCTTGATGAGCCCAAGTAGAAGTTATTCTACTCACTAAGCTATCCCTTCTAGATAACTTAAAGTTTCAACACTATTACACTGATTCCTTTATAGATATAGGAATAGTTTACAATGTAAAAGCCCACGAATGTATTCTCAAACAACTACACAATATGCTTCTGAGTTTTAGGTTGTTCTTTGAATAATTCTTTTCTTCTGTTTTCTATGACCTCTGCAAATGTTCTTGAAAGTGCTTCTTCAAGTTGCAAAAGCCAAAGAAAAAGTTTAAGGAAAGATGACATTGTATAGACAAGTCACTTTCCTTAAACCCATGCCATTGGTTGGAAAGTTCTGACGTTTTTGCCGCGTCTGCCACTTCTGCCACTGTTGGAGACTGTGCACCAACTTTTTGTACTTTCTCCAACTTGCAGTCAACGGCTTGTTCATGTATGGAACCTGGTACCTTTACAAGGTCCCTGAGTTTGTCACATCATCAAAACTTACAAATAATATTTTCCCCCTTTTTGATGATGACAAACAATGCTCTAGACACTCTTCCAACTTCATAACAAGTTCCCCCTAAATTACTTGTCCATCCTCCTGGAGAAAAAATAAATATTCTGACTGTATTCCCCCTCACTTATATTCCTCCTCACAACCATGTCCAGCTACCACTTATCAGTTATAATTCCCCCTTTTGGCATCATAAAAAAGAGATACAGTAAACCAGAGATATCAACAAAAATATCAGAGAAGACCAAAGCTTGATAGCAATCAAACAAAAAGGAAAGCATTCACAAGAGATAGTAGCTAGAACACCGGAGGAATAAGATAAATAGCATTCCAAGATAAACATTTAATACATTAATAGCAAACTGAGAATCTAATGACAACAAGATTAGCCACACAAGGAAGACACAGAAAATGATTGGGAAAGACTAAGAGGGGGGAGGCTGATGAGAAAGGGACTGAATAATGAGAGTGAGCCTATCATTTGCAGCATCATTATCCTTTATTGCCTTTTCTTGCAAGGCAGTAACCTTGGCCCTCAGCTCTGCATTTTCCCTTTCCAGGGCTTGAACTACAGAAGTACCAGGTCCCTCTGTCTGTGCAGTGATCAGCTCAGCTTTGAGTATAGGAATTTCAGCATCTTTTCCACTCAATCGCACAGTTAATTCTTCAACTTCATGCTTGAGTTGGTTCTGGTCTTCTATGAGTTGATCCATATTGCTCTTGGGATTTCCCTTCCCTTCAATGCACTCACATTCAACCAGAGTATTCTCTGAAAAAGCATGTTTCACTGTACCAACCTTACCAACGCTCAAAGGAATGTTAAAGTATTTGAACACTTCAGTAAGAAAGTATCCATATCCCATTCCATGTATTCCTTTCCTTTCAACGACAGTCTTGTATATGTGTTCAAGCATAAACCCTGGGATATTCAGAGGTTCAAATTTGCACAACAACTCCATCACATATAAATCAGCAAAGGTAGCTGAGGTCCTCTTTTCAGTTCGAGGAAGCAGAGTTTTGTTTACAAACTCGAACACCAACTGATACTCGCCTTTCATCACCTTCTTAAAGATTCCTGCACACTTAGTTGTGGGAAGCTTTGAGACCAATGCCACAAACTCAGTCGAACAATTTTTCCCAATCACAGACCTGGTACCCTCTCGAACCACCTTAAGAATTTTTCCCAACAAAATCTCATTCAGTTGCACTGCAATATCATTCACTCTGGTATGTACACTCCCATCTTCTTTGAATTGAATATTGTAGTAAAATTTACGCACTTCCTCTTCATGAAGAATAGGAGAATTTTTGTTGAAGAGATGCATCCATGACTGGATTTCCACCATATCATGCAGAGAGTCCATTCCAGGTAGGTTGATTATTACCATGTCAAAAACTCTCCCAGCCAGCACAGCCTGTTTTTTCAAGTTGTCAACAATTTCTTTTTTGTTGACCTCCTTTTCAACTTTACTTTGGGTACCAGATCGCTCTGATCTTTTCCTTTTTCCTATAGAACTCTTCCCTGTGGATTCTGTCTTCTCCACCTTTTTACATTCTCTTGACTTTGTTTTTTCTGACCTTTTCTTCTTGTCCTTCTTTTCAGTCTCTTCAGCAGACACCTCTATGACTCCAGATTTAGGCATTTGAAGTTAGACACTTTGAATGTTCTAGCACTCCTGATTTTAGCTGTAGACCTTGCACTAGCCTTTAAGGCATCAGCCAGCAACTTTTTTGCATCAGATCTAGTAATAGGTCTCCTTCTAGGTACCTCTTCTACTACCTTTTCTTTTCCCTTTCTTGACACACTATCACCCCTCTTCTCAACCTTCCATTTGACAGATTCATACTCACCTTCAGACTCAGAGGAGTTTGAAGATGGATACCTCCCAAAATCAGGAGTTTTATCAAAAATGGGTTGAGTTTCTCTAACCTCTTCGCCTTGAAAAGATTCATTTTGTTCGACCCTGACCTCTTCTCTCATCATGGCAAGACTTTCAATTACCAGCTCTTCACTGGCGGCGAGAATGTTTGACTCAGAAGATTTATTTCTTGGCAGATCTCCTTCAAACAAAGCATCTGGCAGCATTTCGTGATGAGGACCAGGTCCAGTAGGAACACTAGAGCTGTTCAGATCTATAGAGTGAAAAGGATTGTCGGGAATATCTTGGGGAGACCCTAAAGGGACATTGGACCTAGACCTTTCTGCTGAAGGAGAATAGAAGGCAATGGGTTCAATTTCACTGAGAGCAGTAAGCATTTGCTTAGAGGCGGATGAAGGATTAGACATTTTAAACAGAAGAAGAGAAGAATAGCAAATTTTCGAAGACACAGAAGATGAGATGAAACCAGATTTCGACTTTTCTCTTCTTTTTCTTTCTTTTAGTGAAGGAATGTTGAAAAACACATTTAAGAGTTCAAGCGAGAAGGAGGAGGGTTTTAAAAGAAACGAAACGGTGCCAGGTCCCTTGATTTGACTTGTCACTTGAACAATAAGCGATGGGACTAACGGTCAGAATGACCGATGACTGACACGTGGCTTGATCAACAGTCATATTTTTTCAGTTTAAAAATTAATGTAGAGAATGCTAACCTTGACTGGGACCAGGTCCCATAATACATCTTTATTATCATTCCTCAACTGTTCTAGCCATGTCCTTGCTTAGCTAGTCCTTCCTGAATGTATACCTATAATAGGTACAAAAATGATCTAATCCAGATAATATATTATTGACACAAAGGATACCTGTACTGCAAGTTTAGCCATCAAAAGAATTCAACTATTGAATTTCTGAAAATCAGGTAGAGAACATCATGCCCAACTTCAACCTATTTCTTTCAAATTGATCTTTGCTGAGAGCCTTGGTAAAGATATCTGCAATTTGTTCCTCTGTTGGACAATACATAAGTACAATATTCCCCTTTTCAACATTGTCTCTCAGAAAATGATGCGTCACATCAATGTGCTTAGTTCTCTTGTGTTGAACTGGATTTTTTCCCATACTAACTGCACTAGTATTGTCACACATAAGAGGAATAGCTTTGATGATTACACCAAAATCCTCCAAATGTTGTTTGATCCATAACAATTGTGAACAACATGCAGCTGCTGCTACATATTCTGCTTCAGCTGTTGAGAGAGCTACAGAATTCTGTTTCTTAGTTCCCCAAGAAATGAGTGAAGATCCAAGGAAATGAGCCATTTCAGAAGTACTCTTCCTGTCAACTTGATACCCAGCAAAATCAGCATCTGCAAAACCAACAAGATCAAAAGTGTCACCTGCCGGATAAAAGAGGACCAAGTCCCCTGTTTTCTTCAAGTATCTTAGAATACGTTTTGCAGCCTTCAAATGTGAATCACGAGGACATGCTTGGAATCTAGCACACATTCCAACACTGTATACAATGTCAGGTCTGCTGGCAGTCAGATACAACAATGACCCAATGATTCCCCTATACATGGTTTGATTTACAAGAGAATCAGATTCATCTGATATAAGCTTGGAGTTTGTTCCCATAGGAGTATCAATAGGTTTTGAATCAAACATATTGAATTTCTTCAACAGCTCCTTAATGTACTTCTCCTGACTAATTGAGATTCCATTTGATGATTGCTTGATTTGTAATCCCAGAAAAAAACGTTAATTCACCCATCATGCTCATCTCAAATTCTTTTCCCATTAATGATGAAAATTCTTTACACAGATGCTCTGATGTAGCTCCAAAAATTATGTCATCCACATACACCTGAATAATAAGCAGTTCCTGTTCTCTTTTTAATAAGAACAAGGTATTGTCAATTTTTCCTCTTTTGAATCCATTTTTCAACAGAAACTTTGACAACCTTTCATACCAAGCTCTAGAGGCTTGTTTCAAACCATACAGAGCCTTATTCAATCTGAACACATGATTTGGTAACTCAGCATCTTCAAACCCAGGAGGTTGTTTAACAAACACCTCCTCTTTCACGTCTCCATTTAGAAACGCACTTTTGACATCCATTTGATACAGCTTGAAACCCATGAATGCTGAAAAAGCTACTAAAATTCTGATGGCTTCCATCCTTGCAACAGGTGCAAAAGTTTCATCATAATCTATTCCTTCTTCTTGATTGTATCCTTGAACAACTAATCTTGATTTGTTTCTGGTAATTACACCATTTTCATCAAGCTTGTTTCTGAAAACCCATCTGGTTCCTATCACTGTTCTGCCAACGGGTCGAGGAACCAGGTACCACACCTTACTTCTTTCAAACTGATGAAGTTCTTCTTGCATTGAATTAATCCAATCTGCATCACCTAATGCTTCTTTCACATTCTTTGGCTCAATAGATGATATGAATGCTGAGAATGCAACTAGATTTCTTGTTTTTGATCTAGTGTGAATTCCAGAATTCAAGGGAGAAATCAGATTATCAAGAGGATGTGATGAACTATGTTTCCATCCTGGTCTCAAAGTCGACTGTTCAGCTGATCAGCATGTTCTTCTTCTTCAAGGAGCNTTCATTCAACTTGTAAACCATTTGACCTTCCATTTTGCTCTTCAGCTTCTTCAATTTTCTGATATAACTGTTTTTTAAGTTCAGTCTTGTCAGATTCCAGAGAAGCCAATTTATCTTCCATTTTATCTTTGTTTTCAGTTAAACTGTCAAGTTCAGCATTCATAATGTCTCTTTCAGAGGTTAACTCAATTACTGAATCAATCATAACATTTGCTAATGTTCTCAGTTTTTTAAGAGAGTAAGTACTCAATCATGTTTCATATCAAGAAGAGTTACCTTGTCCTCCTCTTCTTCATTTTCTGAATGGGCCATGAAAGCAAACATCTCATTGAAAATGGTTTCCTCTTCATGAACCACCACCATTGACACATCATTTGGTTCATCAGGATCTTCTGAGTCACTTGAAGAGTCTCCCCATGCAGCAAGAGCCTTTTTGACCACATAATCAGCAGCACTTTCCTATCATTTTTGTTGAGTACCAGGTCCCTTCTCTTCTCTTTATCACCTCTTGATTTTTGATATTCTTTATTTTCAGCCTTGAGTAATGGACATTCTCTCATAAAGTGCCCAGCTTTTCCACACTTGTAACATGTATCATTTTGAGTGGCAGTTCGAGGACCATTTGCTCCCCTTTTAAAACCTTTGTTCTTTCTCACGAGTTTTTGAAACCTACTGATGAGATAAGTCATATCATCATCACTAGCATCCTCTTCAGATTTGTATTTCAGCATTAAGGACTTATCCTTTTTCACCTCCTTCTTCGACTGGTCATGATTTCGATTCATCTCATGAGTCTTCAAATTTCCAATGAGAGCATCCATTGTTAACACTTTCAAATCTTTTGCTTCAGTAATAGCATCAACCTTACTTTCCCAAGATTTGGGAAGGATTCGAAGCACTTTCCTAACTTGCTTGCTCATACTGATAGGTTCTCCAAGGCTTCTCAATTCATTTGTGATGGATGACAATTTGGTGAACATCTCATGAATGGTTTCACCTTCTTTCATTTTGAAGTTCTCATACAAAGAAGTGAGCATATCAATCTTTGACTCTTTTACTTGTTCAGTTCCCTCATGAGCAGTCTTTAAGCAATCCCAGATCTCTTTTGCAGACTCACAGGCTGAGACACGATTGAACTCATCTGGCCCTATCCCGCAGACAAGAAGTGTCTTTGCCTTGTAACCTTTTTCTATCTTTTTCCTATCAGCTTCATCATATTTTTGTCTAGGTTTTGGAACCAGCCTAGTTGTTTCTCCATCTTTCTCTTCAATCATTGGAATAAATGGTCCATCTAACACAATGTCCCATAGCTCACTATCTTCAGCCATAAGAAAATCATGCATTCTGACTTTCCACCAACTATAGAAGTGTCCATTAAAACGAGGTGGTCTAGTTGAAGACTGACCTTCTTCAAGGTTAAGTGGAGCAGCCATCCTAAAGTAGATGTCACTTTCTTGGTGTTAACCAGATAGAAAGTGCCTGCTCTGATACCACTTGTTAGAATCTATGCATCCACTTATCAGTCAATGGACCAGGTCCCTTGACACACACACAAGTATGAACAGAAAGTAAATGTAGTTTAACAACACAACAGTTTTACGTGGAAAACTCCTTGCTCAAGGGAGTAAAACCACGACCTGTCACACAGGATTTTCAAAACTGTTTCACTAATCTTCACAAGCAAAAGTAAAACCAGTTACACAAAAGTGAGAAAAAGTTTTTAATCTCACAATCAAGCAATACCTCTATTGCTTGATGAGCCCAAGTCGAAGTTATTCTACTCACTAAGCTATCCCTTCTAGATAACTTAAAGTTTCAACACTATCACACTGATTCCTTTATAGATATAGGAATAGTTTACAATGTAACAATGTAAAGCCCACGAATGTATTCTCAAACAACTACACAATATGCTTCTGAGTTTTAGGTTGTTCTTTGAATAATTCTTTTCTTCTGTTTTCTATGACCTCTGCAAATGTTCTTGAAAGTGCTTCTTCAAGTTGCAAAAGCCAAAGAAAAAGTTTAAGGAAAGATGACATTGTATAGACAAGTCACTTTCCTTAAACCCATGCCATTGGTTGGAAAGTTCTGACGTTTCTGCCGCGTCTGCCACTTCTGCCACTGTTGGAGACTGTGCACCAACTTTTTGTACTTTCTCCAACTTGCAGTCAACGGCTTGTTCATGTATGGAACCTGGTACCTTTACAAGGTCCCTGAGTTTGTCACATCATCAAAACTTACAAATAACAATACATGATTCATGTCGCAACGGAATTACGTCGAACTGAAAAATGTTTCCGTGCCATCGCTCTTGGTCATAATTAAATGTCTCTTTTTTTTATTCTTTAAAGTATTCATATTATGTTCCAATTTAAAGGAAATTCAGTTTGTTTAAATTTTCATATTTATGTTGATAAAAAATGAGATCTGCAGACAATGAAATTGCTAATTTGATCTTTATGTTGCAAACTGTCTTTATTGTTAACAGAATCTTGCTAGTTTCTATGTTAGACTTGATACCTTATCTTTCCCAGGCTTGCTGGTTTCAGGAAATTGAATTCCATGATGATAACTATGCAAAATATGAACAAAATGATAATCACACTAGAATAATGTCCACGCTAAATAATAATGACAAGAGAGTAACAATAACACCAAATATTAAAATATATAAATATGATATCCGATAAAGTAATACAATAATATCGATAAAAATTTGATAGTGTCAAAAGATTACTACTCTTCTATAGAAAAAACACTCTTTTATTTCTTATAACTCAAGAGATAATTTGTGGATTACTCTCTATCTACTTTCTATTGCTTTCTCTATTTTAGTGTATCTTTAAATGCTCAATAATTACTATTCTATTTATCGAGATTTGAACCTCTTGATTACATAAGTAGTGACACAAATTTAACAGTAAATTTTTCACAAAGTTTGATGGCCAAACTCTACCAAAATTTGACTATCAACTCCCACAAATATTGTGGCTGTCAATTTTCACATTTGTGGCCAGTGGCGGAGCGACCTTACTATGAAGGATTCATCCGAACTCACTTCGACGGAAAATTATATGATTTATACATGATTAAAATAATTTTTTAGATATATATAATAGATGTCGAACCTCATTCGACTACTTCGTGTGTCTGTTTTTTTAGATTTTGAACTCGTTATTGAAAATCTTAGCTCTGCCACTATTTATGGCTATTAATTTCCACAAATATGGCTGCCAAATTAGTTGATGGGGAAGCTTTGTTCCCACATAATATAGCAAGATAAATGCATTCTCTCAAAGCTTGTGGGCTATTCTTTGATAGTCAATATCTGTGAAACTTGATCCAAAGATATTGACTATCAAACAATAACGCACAAGTTTTCAGAAAATGCATTATCTTGCTATATTATGTGGGAACAAAGCATGCCATCAACTAATTGGACAGCCATATTCGTAGAAATTACTAGCCACAAATGTAAAAGTTGACAACGACAATACTCTACAAATTCAAAAGAGACCATAGATTTTGAAGAAGACGCTAAATCCAATACTGAAGAGGGTAATTCTACGGATAGAGTGGATTCCAAAAATTCAAAAGAGACGACAGAGTTTAAAAATCTTCCAACCAATCACTTTGCTGATTATTATATTAAAGCGGATAATGTAATGGATATAGCGGATCTTATCATTTTAGAAGAACATGGTATTGATATTCAACAACAGTTGGAAGACTACTTGGATCTTATTAAGAAATGCACAGCTAACAACGGAGATGATAGGCCATACAAAAAAGAGCAATGAATTGCCAATTTGATCTTTACTTTGCTTTATTTAGTTTGGTTTCTCCTTAGTTTTGTATTTGTCGTTTGAAGCAACACATTCATGATGCTTTTTTTTAACTCACCGTAGGAGCTCCCACCCCTTTTGTTTCATTGGTGACTCGAACTTGCAATCTTTAGATTGGAAGTGAGGGTGCTTACCATTTCAGCAACACATTCCCGATTCTTTATTTTAAACCCTTCGTAGGAGCTCTCACCCATTTGCTTCCTTGGTAACTTGAACTCGCAATCTTCGAATTGGAAATGAGGGGGAAGATTTTAAGTTCAAGATTTTGAAAATGCCTAAATTAAAAAAATATTTTATTAATTTGTAAAATTAAATCAATAATGACAATTAAATAAGACCAAATACATAATTAGATGTTATAACTTATCATTTCCCATTTCTTAATGAATTTGATTGTTAAACCTTTTAGCTTCTACCATTAAACATATTCATTCAAAACCTCTTAATTTCTCCCTTTATAAATTGGATTAAAAAAATTAATCCACTGCACTTTGTGTTTCATCATCTAATAGTTCTTATGTAACATTTTTTTATTGGTCACTATTTTTCTTATTGATTTGTGTCTTCGTTCATTTTTTATTTTAATGATGGAGAAACACATCATCTAATAGTATGTAATTATTTTTTATTGGTCACTATTTTTCTTGTTGGTTTGTGCCCTTTGTTCATTTTTTATTTTAATGATTGTTGGAGTATTTATGTCCCAAGAAACATTAGCCTTGTGGGATAAAATTTTTGAGTGATAATTATAATTGGTAAAAATATTGTTCTAGCCTTACAAGTTTCTGATTATCCCCAAAAGAATTGTTGATACTAGGCAAAAAGTAAACATTAAAAAAGTATTTTATATGCACAAAAAAACATATAGAAGTATTTCAGACAATGTTGAGCAAGTTTGTATCAACAAAAAATGGGCTTATATAAATTATAACAATAATAGAGGTCAAACTGCAAGACACGTTTTCAGAACTAGTATTTTTTTTTAAAAAAGTCAACTTCCTAAAATAAACCGACATTTCCATTAATTAATAGGGCTACAACATTAGAGAAAAACTTGATAAACAAATACAATGAAGGTGCTCTGAAATTCTTATCAAGTCGCCATTGTTTTGTGTGGAATTGAATGCACAAATTAAGACCAGCAGCTTCAAACTTGTTCATAGATTCCACTACAACAGTTTCCAATTCATGGAGACTAGTCACTTGTAAATTAGATCGAGATGCCTTTCTTCAGGGGACTCGCAACGAAAAAACTTTTTTCCTCTGCTTCTGCTGAAAGGCGGAAGAAAGAGCATGATTGTTATTTGAGAAATGGAAGTTCGGTGCTTGAGGAGACGGAAATTGCAGAATTCTCATCCGTTATAACACTGCGAATGAGATCGAGAATGCCATTAGACGTACACTCTAAAATCTAAAGGCAAAATGGAGCTCCCCGATGTGTATATGGTTACGGGCTTGCTGGACAACCGCCTAGATGTCTATTATTTTTTAAGATCATGGAATTGAGATTCAACAACAGTTGAAGGACTACTTGAATATTCTTGCTAGGAAATGCACAGCAATAAAAGGAGATGATTCACCTCGCCAGGGAATTATGTCGAATTGAAAAGTGTTTCACTTCGTCAAAAATTAAATGTTTAGAGGTATTCATATTAGGTTCCAATTTCAAGGAAATTCAGTTTGTTTGTACCCTCATATTTATGTTAGAACAAAAATGATATCTACAGACAATTAAATTGTTATTGTGATCTTCTTTTTTTCTCTATTTGGATTGATTTCTCCTTTTAAGCTTTTCGGTTAACAGAAAGAAATCGGACCATGTTCGTTTTGTATTTGTCATTCAATTAATTTTAGAAATTAAAATGCCACTGCTTGTAATTTATCCTTCGCCTTAACCATTTTCCATTTTAACCAACATGGGATTGTATCATTTTAGGTTATTTAACTACGTGTCTTTAGTTTTCAACCCTTATATATTACTCCCTCCCTATGTTCTTATTTACACGTAGCCGAACCTAGGATTTGAAGAGTATGGGTGCACCAATAATATTTAATTATATATTACTCCCTCCCTATGCTCCTATTCATTAATTCACATATTATACTTATCAAAAATAGATGTTTTTATTCTTTCTCGGTTTATATGAATTACTTATTGGGTTATGAAGGGTGATAATGATTAACATTTTATGATATATTTTATCATCATATTGATATGCCAAAAATTGTAATTTATAGTATTTTTCGTATAGTTTTCGAATATCTATTTTTTTATATTTAAAATGTCACGACACAAATCGAGTCGTGGGTGACATCCACACTTAGCCTGCTAAGTGGGCGAACCAAGGAATCCAAACCCCAACATATACCAATAATGCAACTACGAATAACAACAATAGTACAGAACCTCCAAACTTATTATAGTAATTAATCAAATAAACTTCTAAAGTCTATTACATATTATTCCAAAAATCTGAAAGTCATTACAACAATGACATCTAATCTCCAAATACTAAGTCTAAGAGTATTAAAGACACCAAAATAAATAAAATAAAATAATTTATGTCAGAAAACTAAGGACATCGGGTCATGACCGAGAGAATCCAACACAAGCTCGAATGAGTGGCTCACCATTGAACCCGAGATGTTGAGACTGGCTAGAGCTGAGGGCGAGTCAAAGTCGCTGGTACACTCGCTGAACTCCAAATGGGAAACAAAGAAAAATACAAGTGTTAGAATATATGCGTCCACTTATCAGTCAATGGACCAGGTCCCTTGACACACAAACAAGTATGAACAGAAAGTAAATGCAGTTTAACAACACAACAATTTTACGTGGAAACCTCCTTGCTTAAGGGAGTAAAACCACGACCTGTCTCACAGGATTTTTACAACTGTTTCACTAATCTTCGCAAGCAAAAGTAAAACCAGTTACACAAATGTGAGAAAAAGTTTTTAATCTCACGATCAAGCAATACCTCTATTGCTTGATAAGCCTAAGTAGAAGTTATTCTACCCACTAAGCTATCCCTTCTAGACAACTTAGAATTTCAACACCACCACACTGATTCCTTTATAGATTTAGGAATAGTTTACAATGTAAGACCACAAGAATATATTCTCAAACAACCACACGATATGCTTCTGAGTTTTCAGTTGTTATTGAATAATTATTCACTTTGATTTTCTATAGCCTTTGCAAATGTTCTTTAGAGTACTTTTTCAAGTTGCAAAAACTAAGGAATGATGTTTAGAAAAATGACATTGTATAGACAAGTCCCTTTCCTTAAACTCTTGCCATTGGTTGGACCGGTCTGACCTTTCTAACGCTGTTGGGAAATGTGCACCTACTTTCTGTACCTGCTTCAGCTGGCAGTAAACGGCCTGTTCATGTTGGGAACCTGGTACCTTCATAAGGTCCCTGAGTTTGTCACATCATCACAACTCATGTTGAGAACCCTGAGTTTGTCACATCATCAAAACTTACAAATAACATTTTCTCCCTTTTTGATGATGACAAACAATGCTCCAGACACTCCTCCAACTTCATAACAAGTTTCCCCTGAATTACTTGTCCACCCTCCTGGAAAAAAAATTTCCTCTGACTGTATTTCCCCTCACTGTATTCCCCCTCACAAACATGTCCAGCTACCACTTATCAGTTATAATTCCCCCTTTTGGCATCATAAAAAAGAGATACAGTAAACCAATAATATCAACAATAATATCAGAGAAGACCAAAGCTTGATAGCAATCAAACAAAAAGGAAAGCATTCACAAGAGATAGTAGCTAGAACACCAGGGGAATAATCCAAAATCTGGAGTTTTATCAGAAATAGGTTGAGTCTCTCTGATCTCTTCTCCTCGAAAAAGATCATTTTGTTCTACCCTGACTTCTTCTCTCATCATTGCAAGACTTTCAATTATCAGCTCTTCACTTGCAGCAAGAATGTTTGACTCAGAAGATTTGTTTCTTGGCAAATCTCCTTCAAACAAAGCATCTGGCAGCATTTCATGATGAGGACCAGGTCCAGTAGGGACACTAGAGCTGTTCAGATCTATGGAGTGAAATGGATTTTCAGGAATATCTTGGGGAGAACCTGAAGGAATATTAGACCTAGACCCTACTGCTGAAGGAGAATAGAAGGCAATAGGTTCAATCTCACTAAGAGCAGTAAGCATTTGCTTAGAGGCGGATGAAGGATCAGACATCTTGACCAGAAGAAGAGAAGAATAGCAGCTTTTCGAAGACAAAGAAAAGGGGATAAAACCAGATTTCGACTTTTCTCTTCTTTTCCTTTCTTTTAATGGAGGAATGTTGGAAGACAGATTTAAGAATTAAACGAAAAGAAGTAGGGTTTTTAAAAGCTTTGAGACGGTGCCAGGTCCCTTGATTTGATGCGTCGCTTGAAGAATAAGCGATGGGACTAACGGTCAGAATGATCGATGACTGACACGTGGATTTATCAACGGTCATATTTTTTCCAGTTTAAAATTAATGTAAAAAAATGCTAACCTTGACTGGGACCAGGTCCCATAACACAGCTTTATCATCATTCCTCAACTGTTCTAGCCATGTCTTTGCTTAGCTAGTCCTTCCTGAATGTATACCTACAATAGGTACCAAAATGATCTAATCCAGATAATATATTATTGACACAAAGGATACCTGCACTGCAAGTTTAGCCATCAAAGGAATTCAACTATTGAATTTCTGAAAATCAGTTAGAGAACATCATGCCCAACTTCAACCTATTCCTTTCAAATTGATCTTTGCTGAGAGCCTTGGTGAAGATATCTGCAATTTGTTCCTCTGTTGGACAATATGTAAGCACAATATTCCCTTTTTCAACACTGTCTCTCAAAAAATGATGCCTAACATCAATGTGCTTAGTTCTCTTGTGTTGAACTGGATTCTTTCCCATACTAACTGCACTAGTATTGTCACACATAAGAGGAATAACTTTGATGATTACACCAAAATCCTCTAAATGTTGCTTGATCCATAACAATTGTGAACAACATGCAGCAGCTGCTACATATTTTGCTTCAGCTGTTGAGAGAGCTACAGAATTCTATTTCTTAGTTCCCCAAGAAATGAGTGAAAATCCAAGGAAATGAGCCATTCCAGAAGTACTCTTCCTGTCAACTTGATAACCAGCAAAATCAGCATCTGCAAAACCATCAAGATCAAAAGTGTCACTTGCTGGATAGAAGAGGACCAGGTCCCCTGTCTTCTTCAAGTATCTTAGAATACGTTTTGCAGCCTTCAAATGTGAATCACGAGGACATGCTTGGAATCTAGCACACATTTTAACACTGTATACAATATCAGGTCTGCTAGCAGTCAGATACAACAATGACCCAATGATTCCCCTATACATGGTTTGATTCACAAGAGAATCAGATTCATCTGCTATAAGCTTGGAGTTTGTTCCCATAGGAGTATCAATAGGTTTTGAATCAAACATATTGAATTTCTTCAACAGATCCTTAATGTACTTCTCCTGACTGATTGAGATTCCATTTGATGATTGCTTGATTTGTAGTCCTAGAAAAAACGTCAATTCACCCATCATGCTCATCTCAAATTCCTTTCCCATTAATGATGAAAATTCTTCACACATATGTTCTGATGTAGCTCCAAAAATTATGTCATCCACATACACCTGAATAATAAGCAGTTCCTGTTCTCTTTTTAATAAGAACAAGGTATTGTCTATTTTTCCTCTTTTGAACCCATTTTTCAACAGAAACTTTGACAACCTTTCATACCAAGCTCTAGGGGCTTATTTCAAACCATATAAAGCCTTATTCAATCTGAACACATGATCTGGTAGCTCAGCATCTTCAAACCCAGGAGGTTGTTTAACAAACACCTCCTCTTTCAGGTCTCCATTTAGAAACGCACTTTTGACATCCATTTGATACAGCTTGAAACCCATGAATGCTGCAAAAGCTATTAGAATTCTGATGGCTTCCATCTTTGCAACAGGTGCAAAAGTTTCATCATAATCTATTGAGATAAGTGGTTAGAACACACCTGAACTATACCTTTTTTTTTAGTTTCATACCCAAACTATCGAAAGTGTGAGAAACACACCTAAACTATTACACTTTAGTTTGAGAAACACACCTCAAATAAAATGTGATAGTGTGTGTATTACACTCTCTCAATTTATTTATTTTAAATGCCACGTCGATTGCCACGTGGAAACAAATTCCACCATGGCAAAAGTTTAAAGTTTAACATTGAGATAAATGTCAAAAACACACCTAAACTATTCAATTTTTTTGAGTTTCATACCTAAACTATTCAAAGTGTGAGTTTCATACCTAAACTATCACTTTTTAGTTTGAGAAACACACCTCAGTGGTGTGTGTAGTGCACTCTCTCTTTTATATGAAAAACTTTGACACATGGCATTTCACATAGATAAAATATTTTATCTAGATAAAAATTAAATAATAAAAAATTAATATTAATTAAAAATTAAATATTATTATCCATATAAAAATTAAATTATTTTTCTTATCTCACTCCACCACCTCCTCCACGTACCGCCCCTCTCCCGCAACACCCCATCATTTTAAAAAAAAAATTATTTATAAAATATTTTTAAAATTTTCATATTTATCCTCCGCCCCCCCCCCCCGATAGAAATTGATATTATTTTATTTTAAAAAATCTACCTATCATATTTAATTTTCCGTTCATAATTTTTATTTTTTTTTACGTTTTTTTTTTTTTGTGTGTGTTAGATATGCACGTACATATATTTTTAGAAAATAAATTCTACTAGTATACCGAATATAACATAAACAACTAAAAAATATAAAAAAAATTGTGACGGCAAGTAAAAAATATTTTTGATATGTAAATCTAAAATATTTACAACTAGTGTAACATATTTAAGGTGTTTTTCTCAAATTTATTAAAGATAGTTTAGGTGTGTTTCTCACCCTCCTAATAGTTTAGGTGGGAAAGTCAAACAATTATATAGTTTAGGTGTGTTTTTTATATTTTATTTTTTTAGAAAGAAGAAGCCATGTGGACGAAAAAAAAGGCTACACGCGCGTAAAAAAGTGTGTACGCACACATTTGGTCCAGTCAGCACAGAGGTGTGTTTCTCAAGCTAAAGTGTAATAGTTTAGGTGTGTTTCTCACACTTTTGATAGTTTGGGTATGAAACTCAAAAAAAAGGTATAGTTCAGGTGTGTTTCAACCACTTATCTCTAATCTATTCCTTCTTCCTGATTGTATCCTTGAACAACTAATCTGGATTTGTTTCTAGTAATTACACCATTTTCATCAAGCTTGTTTCTAAAAATCCATCTGGTTCCTATCACTGTTCTGCCAACATGTCGAGGAACCAGGTACCACACCTTACTTTTTTCAAACTGATGAAGTTCTTCTTGCATTGAATTAATCCAATCTGCATCACCGAATGCTTCTTTCACATTCTTTGGCTCAATAGATGATATGAATGCTGAGAATGCAACTAGATTTCTTGTTTTTGATCTAGTGTGAATTCCAGAATTCAAGGGAGAAATCAGATTATCAAGAGGATGTGATGAACTATGTTTCCATCCTGGTCTCAAAGTCGACTGGTTCAGCTGATCAGCATGTTCTTCTTCTTCAAGGAGCTCATCATTTTCTGGAGAGTTTGAGGTATTCTGACTGGAGTTCAGAGTAGTACCAGGTCCCTCATCACACTTTTCAACTTCATCAGTCTTTTCGGATAGACTATGATTATCATTATCATTGTCATTCCTCAACTGATCATTTGCACCAGCTTTACTTCCTTCAATTTTCTGTGAATTAAACAGCTTAATCAACTCATCTTCATCATTTGATGCATCACTTTTCAAACTTCCATCTTCATCAAACACAACATGAATACTTTCTTCAATAAATTGAGTTCTTTTGTTGAAAATTCTGTATGCTTTACTTAATGAAGAGTATCCAACGAACACTCCTTCATCACTTCTAGGATCAAATTTTCCCAGATCATCTTTTCCATTGTTCAGCACAAAACATTTGCAACCAAAAGCCCTAAGATAACTCAACATAGGTTTTCTGTTGTTGAGCAACTCATAGGGAGTCTTATTCAATAAAGACCTTATCAGACACCTGTTAGTAACATGACATGCTGTGTTGACAGCTTCAGCTCAGAAACTTTGAGGAAGATTTGACTCAATAATCATGGTCCTAGCAATGTTCACCAAGGGTCTGTTTTTTCTTTCCACTACTCCATTTTGTTGAGGAGTTCTTGGAGCAGAAAAATTATGACTAATACCATTCTCCATGCAGAATTGATCAAGTTTTGAGTTTTCAAACTCAGTTCCATGATCAGATCTAATTCCAACAATCACTTGATTCAATTTTGTTTGAATCATTTTGAAGAACACTACCAATTCTTCAGGTGTTTCTGCTTTTGATCTTAGGAATCTTGTCCATGTGTATCTAGAGTAATCATCAACTATCACCAGAATGTATTTCTTACCATTTCTACTTTGAACCTTCAAAGGTCCACATAAATCCATGTGTAACAGCTCCAGTACTCTTGATGATGTTACTTGCTTCTTTGACTTGAAGGATGATCTGATTTGTTTTCCTTTGACACACGCTTCACATATTTTATTTTCACAAAACTTTAACTTTGGCAAACCTAGGACCAGGTCCTTAGAAATCAGTTTATTCAATAAAGATGAGCTCACATGCCCTAGTCTTCGATGCCACAGATCAGCATTTTCATTTTGAGCACTAAGACATGTCAGATCATCTCCATGAGACGTTTCTAAGTTAGCCACATACATGTTTTTACTTCTAAAGGCAGTAAGAATCACTTTCTTTGTGGTTAGATTAACCACAGTGCACTTCTCAGAAGTAAACTTCACTTCATTTCCCTTGCCACAAATTTGAGATACACTCAAAAGACTGTACTTCAATCCACCAACATGATACACATTATCAATTGATTCTCCAAGAGATTTACCCACTTTACCAACTCCCAAAATATACCCCTTCTTTCCATCACCAAAAGAGACACCTCCTCCTTGAAGTGTCTTGAGTGAGAGGAAATTTTTTATATCACCAGTCATATGTTTAGAGCATCCGCTGTCCATATACCAACATTGACTGATGCTCCTCTCACTCACCTGCAACAAGAATCACTTGTTAGGCTTGGGAACCCATTTCAATTTGAGTTCCCAGAAGGCAGACAAGGGAGTGATCAGATTGTTTCTAGTCCAATTGGGTAGTTTTTGAATCTTTTTGACAAAAGATTTTGGAGCAGAATCAGATCCTTTCTTTGAAAACCTTTTAGCTGAAAATTGTTTTGGGGGACCAGGTCTCTCTTTTGATACTCTTTGCTTCTCTGTATACTTAGAGAGTCTTTCATGAGACTTTCTCCACCCAGTACATTCTTCTTTTAAATGCCCATTTTTACCACAGTGAAGACAAAACAAATTGTCAGACACAAAAACATACTTGCTGTGAGGATTAAAGGGAGGAGTAATATTTAAACTTCCTAGACCCTTCTTATTGGAATTGCTCTGATTTGTTACACTAGACAGCAACTTAGAAGATTTTGTCCACTTAAGAGATTTTTCAAGTTCTTCCTTAAGTTTGACAATATCCTTTTCTAAGTTGTTACTCTTCTCCAAAGCCAACCCAAGATTTTCCTCAGAGATTTTCAGTTTTTCTTCAATTTCAACTTGTAAACCATTTGACCTTCCATTTTGCTTTTCAGCTTCTTCATTTATCTGATACAACTATTTTTTAAGTTCTGTCTTGTCAGATTCCAGAGAAGCCATTTTATCTTTCATTTTCAACATTTTCTCTTCCATTTTATCTTTGTTTTCAGTTAAACTGTCAAGCTCAGCATTCATAATGTCTCTTTCAGAGGTTAACTCAATTACTGAATCAATCATAACATTTGCTAATGTTCTCAATTTTTTAAGAGAATAAGTATTCAGATCATGTTTCATATCAAGAAGAGTTACCTTGTTCTCCTCTTCTTCATTTTCTGAATGGGCCATGAAAGCAAACATCTCATTGAATATGATTTCCTCTTCATGAACCACCACCATTGACACATCATTTGGTTCATCAGGATCTTCTGAGTCACTTGAAGAGTCTCCCTATGCAGCAAGAGCCTTTTTTACCACATAATCAGCAACAGCTTTTCCGATCATTTTTGTTGAGTACCAGGTCCCTTCTCTTCTCTTTATCACCTCTTGATTTTTGATATTCTTTATTTTCAGCCTTGAGTAATGGTAAAGTGCTTAGCTTTTCCACACTTGTAACATGTATCATTTTGAGTGGCAGTTCGAGGACCATTTGCTCCCCTTTTAAAACCTTTGTTCTTTCTCACAATTTTTTGAAATCTATGGATGAGATAAACCATATCATCATCACTGGAGTCCTCTTCAGATTTGTATTTCAGCATCAAGGACTTATCCTTTTTGACTGATCATGATTTCGATTCATCTCATGAGTCTTCAGATTTCCAATGAGAGCATCCATTGTTAACACTTTCAGATCTTTTGCTTCAGTAATAGCATCAACCTTACTTTCCCAAGACTTGGGAAGGATTCAAAGCACTTTCTAAACTTGCTTGCTCATACTGATAGGTTCTCTAAGGCTTCTCAACTCATTTGTGATGGATGACAATTTAGTGAACATCTCATGAATGATTTCACCTTCTTTCATTTTAAAATTTTCATACAAAGAAGTGAGCATATCAATCTTTGACTCTTTTACTTGTTCAGTTCCCTCATGAGCTGTCTTTAAGCAATCCCAGATCTCTTTTGCAGACTCACAGGCTGAGACACGATTGAACTCATCTGGCCCTATCCCACAGACAAGAAGTGTCTTTGCCTTGTAACCTTTTTCGATCTTCTTCCTATCAGCTTCATCATATTTTTGTCTAGGCTTTGGAACAAGCCTAGTTTTTTCTCCATCTTTCTCTTCAATCATTGGAATAAATGATCCATCTAAGACAATGTCCCATAGCTCACTGTCTTCAGCCATAAGAAAATCATGCATTCTGACTTTCCACCAACTATAGAAGTGTCCATTGAAACGAGGTGGTCTAGTTGAAGACTGACCTTCTTCTAGATTAAGTGGAGAAGCCATCCTAGAACAGATGTCACTTTCTTGGTGTTAACCAGATAGAAAGTGTCTGCTCTGATACCACTTGTTAGAATCTATGCGTCCACTTATCAGTCAATGGACCAGGTCCCTTGACACACAAACAAGTATGAACAGAAAGTAAATGCAGTTTAACAACACAATAATTTTACGTGGAAACCTCCTTGCTTAAGGGAGTAAAATCACGACCTGTCTCACAGGATTTTCACAACTATTTCACTAATCTTCCCAAGCAAAAGTAAAACCAGTTACACAAATGTGAGAAAAAGTTTTTAACCTCACGATCAAGCAATACCTCTATTGCTTGATAAGCCTAAGTAGAAGTTATTCTACCCACTAAGTTATCCCTTCTAGACAACTTAGAATTTCAACACCACCACACTGATTCCATTATAGATTTAGGAATAGTTACAATGTAAGACCACAAGAATATATTCTCAAACAACCACACGATATGCTTCTGAGTTTTCAGTTGTTATTGAATAATTCTTCACTTTGATTTTCTATAGCCTTTGCAAATGTTCTTGAGAGTACTTTTTCAAGTTGCAAAAACTAAGGAATGATGTTTAGAAAAATGACATTGTATAGACAAGTCCCTTTCCTTAAACTCTTGCCATTGGTTGGACCGGTCTGACCTTTCTGACGCCGTTGGGAAATGTGCACCTACTTTCTGTACCTGCTCCAGCTGGCAGTCAACGACCTGTTCATGTCTAAGGTCCCTGAGTTTATCACATCATCACAACTCATGTTGAGAACCCTGAGTTTGTCACATCATCAAAACTTACAAATAACAACAAGTAGGGCTCAGTACGTGACAACATATTCTGAGTAGATATCATCGATCAAATCAAAATATTAACTAATATACACTGAATAATAGTATCAACTATGATACTTAGCATGTGGCAATCAACATGAGTTCATGACACAACACTAAACTAATTACGCAATCAATCACACTATCAAACACACATATGAGGACTCATGCCTCCACACCACACTCATTTAGGAAACAGGTTCTTTGAGATTGAGTACGTTAAGTTAATTCAATATCTTTTTCCTTTAATGTTACTGTGTCAGAACGTGACACTTCGGTCCAATTATACCGTATCGGATTGTGACACTCCAATCCAAGAATACCATGTCGGAACGTGACACTCCGTTCTAATAATATATTGTCGGAACGTGACACTCCAATCCAAGAATATCATGTCGAAACGTGACACTACAATTCAAGAATACCATTAATTTATCATTTATTATCACCATTTTTCAATTCATAGACAATATTTAATCAAACCTTCTTTATTCAAGGCATCACTTCGATAGAGAGGGTTCAAGATTATAATTTTTATGGTTTCAGGATTTCAGACCAATCACAAACCACATAATCAATCACACAATCAAGTACATAAAGGACTTCACGGTATAATTCAATGCATATCAATCACTATTAAGAGTCTATCTATCAAATAGAATAAACCATAACCTACCTCCACCGAAGAACCGAAGTCAAGCAAGCTACTTCTTCAATACTTTCCCTATCGTCAATGCCTCCAAAACTTTCCAATGTATCAAGTATATATGCATAATTTGTAAGTTAACAAGTCTATAAACACTCAAATTATTCTATGTCTAGCCTAGACCAAAAATTAATCTAATTCTATATATAATTAATTTTCTAATGTACAAACCTAAAGGTAAGTCTTAATTCATCCAATTTGCATAACCTTAATAGCATTTAAATAATACAATACACTTAAAATTTAATTATATATCTCAATATGAAAACTTAATTTAATGTGATAACAAAAATAATAATATCTAAATATGAATACCATTGGTTTCGAAACCAGTGGCGGACTAACAACAACCCAACGTCCAAAACTCAAATTGATTTAACACTCGCACTAAAACTTTAGTTGCTCATCATTAATGGTTGGTCTCCACATTCCAATAAAAATGCACCTTTAACTATTCAATACACATCTTTATCTAGCCATAATGATTTTTGTAATATAAACACTCATCGACCATTTTCATATACAAAAATTGCTATATTTCCCCTCCAATTCATTATCCAATTGCGCCCATATATATATATAACCTTCCCTAATTATTAAACAACCTAACCTTTCAAACAATATTTGTTTTCACCCCCAATTTGACCAAGCATTACTTTCCTCAACTGGTACCTTTCAATTCAATTCATTTCCACTATTCAGCATACAAATTCCACTTAAAGGTAATCAACCAACAATATAAAATTAGAATGTTGAAAAAATTCTACTGAAAGAGTTACCTCAAGCCGCCTTTTCACTCTTTGCTCTACGATCGTGCAATTTTTTTATTTTTTCTTTCTTTCGTAGATTATTTACTAATTTAATTTTTATATGCTTAATTATAAAAGTGATAAAAGTAACTAACTACTTATTGTGATACTATTTTCTTTAATACTAACTAAATTAATTATTTAATTTATCCACAAATTTTATAATTTTAGTTACGAATAGTCCAAAATACTCATTTAAAATCTATCGGAAAGTATTTTATGAAATAAAAAGTTATAGTACTCAAAACGATCAAAAGGTTCATTACATAAAATATCGAATTTATGCAATCTAATTTAACTTTAAAAATTAATAAAATTAACTTTCAAAAAGTATAACATGACAATTAAAAGTGAACAAAAGAAGTACTATCATTTATACATTAATTTTGTAAAATAACAAGTACTAGTAAGCCTATTTTTAATAAGAACAACATATAAATAGGAACAAAAATTAATCCGGAGCCCAAAGGACAATTTTTTTTATCTAAAACATTCGAAAGGGACAATAGAAGTGGATAAGAGAACAAATGGACAAAAGCTTAGAGGTACCACACCTTATTTTTATTTGGGAAAAAAGTAAAATATACTCTAACTTTGATTTATTGTTTAAATTTATCTTCGCCGTTAAAATAAAATTAATTTTATCCCTTCCGTTACTAATTTCACCAAATTTATCCCTCATTAGACGGATTGACCCAATTGACTCGATCTTTTTTAAAAAAAACATATTCCTTATTTTAACCCAATAACCCGACCCCATTTAAAATAACCCGACCCAATAAAGCCCTTGGATTTCCATATTGCCTGCAAGCAGTAGTAAACTTCACCATTTTTGCCTTCCTTCGATCCCAAGCTTACAGAAGAAATCTGGACGGGATATTTGCGATTGTTTAGTGTAATCAAAATGGCAACTGTAAAAGCAGTGATGGGAAATTTGACGATGGCAGAACGACAACTACTCACGGCAGTGAACAACGAGTTAAAATAAGGAACACTGCGATTTCTAGGCAAGAAAACAACTAACAAAGCAAGAGATGCAAATAAAGAAACACCAAAATCTGGTTTGACTAAAGACGAGGCGCTTGAAGAGATTGACAAGCTACATAGAGATATACTGTCTTTGCAAACTGTGAAAGAGTTTGTGAAAAACTCTTACCAAAGTGGGATTGCTAAGACGATGGAAATCGAGCACAGATTGTTGAGAAGCATAAAAAGATTTGCAGTTTAGAGGATGAATTTGGTGAGGCTCGGGTTATTGAGGATGATGAGACTAGGACCTTGATGGCGGAAGCAACATTAAAATCGTGTATAGAAACGTTGGCTCAGCTACAGGAGAAACAAGAACAGTCCACCAACGAAGCAAAAGAGGAGTTTAAGAGGAAATTTGATGGGTTGGATTATTTTAAATCGGGTTGGGTCATTGGATTAAAATAAGGAATAAGTTTTTTTTTTTAAAAATCGATTCAATTTGGGTCAATTCGTTTAATGAGGGATAAATTTGGTGAAATTAATAGCGAGAGAGGTAAAATTAACTTTATTTTAATAGCGAAAATAAATTTAAATAATAAATTAAAATTTAGGGATATTTTTTATCCTTTTCCCTTTTTATTTTAAAAAAAAGGTTAACGGAGACTTAACTTTGTAAAGCAGACGCGTTTCCACTGATGCATTCACAATGAAAGTGGTTGGAAACTCAATTTGTGTGGAATTCAATGCACAAATTAAGACAGCAGCTTCTGACTTGTGAGTAGTGATATGCCTTAATCCCAGACTAGCCTAAATTAGACATGCCTTTCTTCAGTAAAAATCTTTTTTCCTCTGCAGTAAGGCGGAAGAAAGAGTATGATTGTTATTTAAAGAATGGAAGTTGCGTGCTTGAGGAGTTTCTTGCTTTATGCGACGGAAATTGCAGAATTCCCATCCGTTACTTCACTGCCACTGAGATTGAGAATGCAATAAAACACTCCAAAACCAAAATGGACCTTGCCGGTGTGTCTATGGTTGCGGGATCGCTAGACAACCGCCTTGTTTTAATTAGGTTTAATACATGTGAATTCAACAATATCCACAGAGATATAGCCATTTCTGCTCAGATGAGTCACCTCAAGAATGTGTTGACACTTATTGGTTGCTGTCTAGAATTTGAACAACCAGTAATGGTGTATGAATATGTTGAAGGTATATCTCTTTTCGATCTACTTTACAAAAAGGTTAATCTTAACAGAAAATTGCTATGTTGGGGAAATCGATTACGAGTTGCACGTGATGTTGCTTCTGCAATAGTTTTCCTGCATACTGAATTTACTACTCCCATCATCCACAGAAGTATAAAGCCTCTCAATGTGATAATAGATGAGAAGAGCGGCATTGCCAAAATATTGAACTTCTCACTCTCCATATCATTACCTCCAGGGGAATTGGAGGTACTAGATGATGGTGTGAGTGGAACACGGGGGTATATAGCTCCAGAATATTACCACCAGTGTATTATTACTCAAAAAACTGATGTCTACAGCTTTGGGGTTCTTCTCTTTCAGCTATTAACCAGAAAGGGCCCGTATGATACAGTGGAATCAAAAGAGACGATAGATTTTGAAGAAAACAGCAAATCCAATTCTGAAGAGGGTAATTCTATGGATAGAGTGGATTCTACAAATTTAAAAGAGACAACAGATTATATCAAATTAGAGGGTAATGTAGTGGATATTGCAGATCCCACTATCTTAGAAGAGCATGGAATTGAGATTCAACAACAATTGAAAGACTGCTTAGACCTTGCTAGGAAATGCACATCTGATAACGGAGATGATAGACCATACATGATTCATGTCGCAAGGGAATTATGCCGAATCGAAAAGTGTTTTCATGCCCTCGCCCTTGGTCAAAATTAAATATTTATTTTAATTATTTGGGGTATTTATATTAGGTTCCAATTCAAAGGAAATTCAGTTTTTTTTTTTTTCACTTTGTACCCTCATATTTATGTTGAACCAAAAGTCAAATCTGCCGACAATGAAATTGCTAAATTGATATTTTTTTTGGTAGAATAATTTGATATCTTTACTTTGCTTCATTTGGATGGAATTGTTTTTTTAAAAAAAAAGTTTTTTTCGGTTTTTTTTTCAAAAGAAATGGGACCATGTTAGTTTTGTATTTGTCATTCAATTAATTTTAGTAATTAAATTCAGACAATATCACGGCAGGTAATTTATCCGAATCGGTATAATTATTAACATAGTAATTATTAATCTAGTAAATAGTATTTAACTAATTATGCTAACTCCATCGTTTATTACAGTGTAATTACATGCACAAATCTAATCACAGGGTTATATTAAAATTTTAAAATAAAAGAAATTATTTAAAATTAAATATCTATATTAGACAAATAAACGCATTTATAAATGATATTAAATGAAATATTTAAGATATATTTATTCTTTTAAAAAATATGTTAATTAAAAAACATATATTCTTATTTAATATTGTAAAAAATTATTTATATTTTTAAAATTAGTATATTTTAATTAAATTAACAATAAAACCTAAAAGTATAAAATTTCTATGAACATAAAAAAATATGTGTTTGATTAAAAAATAATATATCAAATCTAATTAAAAAATAAATGACTCATAGTGTGAAATATCAACTCAATAGTACTAAACAAATAAAATTGAAAAATATAAGGTAAGTTTTAAATTCAAAATAAAAAATTTAATATTATTATCTTATGTCAAAATTCAACAAAACGTACATAAATATGACTTAAAAATTGTAAATTTATAATGTTATTTAACAATAAATTATACTCTAAATAAATGATTGAAAAATTCTTGATCCTCATTAGCATAGCATCAACATTTCATATAGTTTGTGATCCTATATATTTCTGACTAATATTTATCCTACAGGAATTTTTTAAGGAAAAATTGTACATAATAACAAATTATTAATTCAACTTGAATGTTATAAATATAGTTTGATTTAATTATATTTCATAGTAAATTATTGCTATATCGCCTCTCTCTAGTTGAATTTTGCTCGCCACTCCTGTTTTTTATACAAACGCAAATGTATAAAATGCGTTTGTATTTGTATAAAATGAGAGAAAATTATATATATACATATATTTTTGTTCCTCTTTATCTCCTCTCCCAGATCTCGCTCCTTTTTGTCTAAGAGAAAAATGGATAATTCACTCGTCTATCTCACTTTATACAAACACAAATGTATAAATTGTGTTTGAGTTTGTGTTTGTATAAAACTAGAGAAAATTGGAGTAAGAAAAATATTTTACATTTTATTTTATAAGAAAAATATTGTTTTTTGGGATAATAAATTTTAATCTTTAATTTTAACTAATACTAATAATTTATTTAATTTTTATCAAAGTGAAATGTTTTATTTTTGTGATGTGTGATGTGACTATTTTTAAAATAAAAGAAAGTGTATTACAGATATAAAATGCGTTTCCCAAACTAATCAGTGATAATTTAGATATGAAACTCACACTTTCAATGACTTAAATTTAGTTATGAAACTAAAAAAAAGAAAGAGATAATTTAGATATATTTTTTACATTTATCACTAAAATATAATGTAAAGCACTTAGTTGTGTTCAATCTCTAGCTATTATCACTTTTTTTTTATAATACTCTAAAGTTAAAAAAATTTAAATCAATATAAAATATATGTAAATTAATAAGATAAAAGTTTGTTATTTATTACTTTTTTCGGAGGATTGAAATTTGTAATTATTACTTTTTCTTGATTTTAAATTCTTTAAAAATATTATTGTTTCCTTTATTTTTAATACTCCCTCCGTTTTAAAAAAGATTGACCTATTTTGATTTGAACGGAAATTAAGAAAAGAAAGAAGTCTTTTTAATTTTGTGACTCTAAATTAAAGTTATGTCAAATGTACCAAAATGCTCTTTAATCTTGTGGTCTTAAATATGTCACGTGAAAAGTTAAAGTTAAAGTGTTGTCAAAAAAAATATGTCATTCTTTTTTAGATAAACTAAAAAGAAAATAGTGAAATTCTTTTTGAAACGGAAAAAAAATAAAATTAAAAATAATAATTTCCTAATAAAGTAAAGAAAATAAGTTTCGTGAATGAAATTCTAAATTAATTATCTCCTCCTACCCATTGAACCCTTGAACCCTTGAACCCCCTCTAATTTTTCTACATTACATATAAATATTTTTGGATAATATTTTTTATTTACCAAATATTCAATAAATAAGTAAAAACAATTTATTTTTCGAAAAAAAAACGTTTTCCTCAAATACCAAACCCACCCTAGGTATCATTTTCAAAAGTTTAAGATAATCCAACAGTGGGCAATAATTTATGAAAGAGAATAATAATTGGTTAAGAATTGGGAACTATTCCAAGCACATCCATCATTATACTTAAATTAAATTATCATTATCATAATTATCAATATAAATATTATCATGATTCTCTTGCACCTTGGCACGTCATTTTAGTTATTCTAAAGAGGAAAATAGTTTTTTTCCCGCTCATGACAACATCTAGTACTTGTACTATTATGGAGTTTACCTTTTCTTCTCCTCTTGTTTTTTTTTTCTCTAAAAAAATTTGAAGGATCACTTTTTAAACTTATCTAAATAATATTTTTAAAATTCATTTCTTAAATATCAATGCAATGTAACGAAAATTAATATTGGAGTGGTAAAAGTCTCAGATTGATTGGAAAATAGATATGTGGACTGTTTAAATAAATTTGGACAATCCTTCCCTCGTGAGCTAGCTTTTGGGTTGAATTAAGCCTATGTGTCATATAACTACATAATATCAGAGTTAAATTTATTCATATTTGAACTCCCGATTCACGATCGACCCGCGATATATATGTAGTATGAAACACCATTGAGAGTCCAATTTGCAAGAATTTCTCACACAAAATGTAACCTCTTTTTTTTTTCGCACAAAAAAACACTCGTCAGTAGTTAGATGTGATATAAAATAATTTTTAATCCTATACGCATTAATATTTTCTATATGATTTTTTAATATATGGTCGGCTATTACAATAAAGACTTATATTATTTTTGGTGCGTAGAAATTAACAATTTTTGGTAAATATATAGTTTACAACCATACCAAACGCAACCTCATTATACATAAAACTTAATTATAATTATCATTTTGCGTGAAATATAATACACGCGTCGAAGTGTCAAACCGGACAAGATGTCGTAATGGAACTTGATGAAATGAAAGTGCTTGGAAACTCCATTTGTTGTCATTTTGCGTGAAATATAATGCACGCGTCGAAGTGTCAAATTTTCAGTGGAAGTGGTTGGAAACTCAATGAGTGGACCAACAGGAAGCAGCTTCAGATTTTTTCATAGATTACACTACTAATCCCAATTCATAGAGACTAGATCGATATGCCTTTCTTCAGGAATAAACTTTTTTCTCTGCCTCTGCTGAAACCCGGAAGAAAGAGCATGATTGTTATTTAAAGAATGGAAGTGCGGTACTTGAGGAGCTTCTTGCTTTATGCGATGGAAATTGCAGAATTCCCATTCGGTACTTCTCTGCATAGAGATCGGCAATGCAATAAAACACTCTGCAACCAAAATGGAGCTCCGAGGTGTGGTTTTGTTACGGGCTCACTAGACAACCGCCCCATTTAGTTAGGTTCAACCGATATAAATTCTTCAATATCCACCGAGATATAGCGATTACTGCTCAGATGAGTCATCTCAAGAATGTGCTGAGACTGATCGGTTGCTGTCTAGAATTGGAAGAAGCAGTTATGGTGTATGAATATGTTGAAGCTATATATCGCTTTTCGATCTACTTTTCAAAAAGGTTAGTCTTAATAGAAAATCGCTATGTTGGGGAAATCGACTACGAGTTGCACGTGATGTCGCTTCTGCAATCGTTTTCCTCCATACTGAATTTACTACGCCTATCATCCACAGAGATATAAAGCCATCTAATGTGATAATAGATGAGAAGAGCGGCGTTGCCAAAATATTGAACTTCTCACTCTCCATATCATTACCTCCAGGGGAATTGGAGGTACTAGATAATGGTGTGTGTGGAACAGACGGGTATATAGCTCCAGAATATGAGCACCAGTTAATTATTACTCAAAAAACAGATGTCTACAGCTTTGGGATTCTCCTCTTTCAGCTATTAACTGGAAAGGACGTGTACGATATTATGATGAGAGTAAGAGATATAGAATTAGTACCGACATTAAATTATATAGATAGAATGAAAAATGCAACCAACCTCGTGGATCGTTATATTAAAGAGGATA
>CM040623.1:76521489-76563534 GCA_022817965.1 Solanum lycopersicoides | reverse complement strand
TTCCTGATAGTCCGCCGGATATATCCGGAGGACAGAGGCTTTCGCCCGCGGAGATACAGGCTGTAGCAGCTAGATTTGCCAATGATTACTCGCCGTCAGTGGTACAGGAGATACGGCGTGATGATCATGATCGTGAGGGCAATATTGGAAATATTAATTCACACGTGATAAATATGGAGAAAGATGATATTTCACTATCAACAACTAGTTGTGATATACCACCTATGGTGGTCCAAATGGGCACGAGTAATACTGTTGCTGAAATGGATTGGGCTTTTTATAATGATATGATGGAAAATTATCCATATAATTCAGGTGGGACTCCACCTGAATTTTTTTGTGATCCATATTATTCAGGAGTAGGAGCAGGAGCAGGAGCAGGACTCGATAATTTATCAAGTAATCTCTACTCACCACCACATTTTCCGCAAAGAACAACTCCTAATTATGAAGATGATGATACTGGCAATGAACATTATTCTCAACAATCCTTCCTATGGAACTTTTAACTATAAATTGGTTAATTAACCAACAGCATATTGGTATATATGCTAGTTGAGTTTTGTTCAATACGTATTACGTAGTAATCCTTTCCGGTTTTCTTATGGTAATTGTTTTTGCCGGAAAAAAGATATATAGTATATAGTGATATATGAGCAGGTCTACATAAGTAATATCTTAGTTAATGAATAAGTTGTTGTTTTTAATTTAAAAGGGATTTACATGAAGGTTTCATTGATGGCCAGATTATAGATATATAATTACTACTGATCATTGATTAATGCAAGGTGGTTATTTTGTCAAGTGTATTTGTCTGTCATTTCTATAAATATATATATACAAGGAGTGTAATTTAATTATTTGTCTTCGTTGCATGCATGGTATATTATATATATATATATATATATGATGATGAAGTTGCTTAGTTCATGTACGTATGCATGCAATTTATAATATGTCTTTTGTGTTGTTTACGTCGAGAGGAAAGTTAGAATCTTAATTATTCAATGGATGGTTTACGTATATATATCGTCGTGAAAGACAATTATAGTAACGAAAACTTGGTTGCTTAATTACTCAATTCATCGGTCGTTCTAATTTGTTTATCCTATTTTTCTTTAAAGTCATTTAAAAAAGAATGTCTGTTTGATTCCCTTTTGTAGCATGGTATATTATATATGATGATGTAATATTAAACTTTTTTAAACTTCATACCAAGTTAAAATAGAAGAAACAAATTAAACGAGGAGTACACATTATAATGGCTAGGTCAACTTGCTCTCTACATGGAGCTAGAGTAATTAAGTACTGTTTCCTGTATTAAATTAACTCTTCATTAATTTATCAAAATTATATATGTAAGAAGTTATAGATTTAGTTTAAACTGTTTCCTTTACCCAAGAATATCTAAGTTATAGATCACTATACACCACTACAACAAAAAAACACAGAAAACAAAATAGTTAGTGTTATTAAATATGCATATTATAAAATATTGTCATAGATTTTAAAAATATTTACAAAAAGTGTCAATTGCATTTGAAAAATATATATATATAATATCTAAGATCACTATACACCACTACAATAAAGAAAAAAAAAAGTGGTTAGCTGTAATAAATATTTATATTATAAAATGTTATAGAATTTAGAAATATTTATAAAGTGTGTAATTATCTTTAAAAAAATATATTTAACGATAATTAAATTATTGCTATTAGTTTATTGTTGCTAATATTATTTTTTATGTAATGAGCATAATTTTCGAGACAAATGCAACAAAAATATCCCTCCTCGAGCAAATGATTGGTAACGATAAGCACATCTATGCTGTCAAGTGTTGAGTAACACCTCAATCTTCTTTTATATATTTTGGTTTTATTATCAACTAATTTAGAAAAGGTAGACTACTACATAAGTACCCTTAAACTTGGCATGATTAATCTAGATATTCATTAAACTATCGATAATTTAATAACACCTCTAGACGTTTATAATCATGAAAAATCAAATGTTATTATATTTAATTCTTAAATTGCATCATGAAACTTCAAATGTTATTATATTTAATTCTTAAATTGCATGGTCAATTGAAAGAAGACACGTTAAACTAGGATATATAGACTTCGTGTTGATTATCATAAACTAATTTAAAAAAATTCTTTAAAAGTCAATTAGAAAGAGTCAATAAGAATTATGGTCAAGATCATATATTAATAGTAAAATTAGTGGAACACATTGTATGAACTAGGATATAATTATTAACCTAACACTAAGTTCTATAGTAATTAAAAAATTCCGACCAAAGTAACACATGATTTACTTTTATGAAATATAGAAATATAGAAAATAAACGTGTGCTTGAATGAGCATATATTATATAGGGGCAAAAGAGAATTTGATAATGTTGGAGAATTGACCACTAATTAGGAAAATAAAAAATCCGCGCCAACCGGTGCTGTGTTTGACCTTCAACATCGACGGAATAGAACTGAACAACAATCAATTTGGACCTTGCACATGGCATCTCGTTATCAATTTTGTGTCAAATCAAATAACATCAAAATGATTTGAAAAAGAAAAAAAAAATTGGTCAGAAAATTTGATCAGAATTTGACCATAATGAGAGTTTTTCTATGAAATGTTACTTTTTAAAAATATTTTTATCCTTTTACTAAAAAGGGAAAAAAAGTCAGTTTATTTTAACATTAAAAAAAAATATTATAATTTTTTAAATTTTCTTGTCAAAGGCCAAATTTTCTGACCGTTCAACACTATATTATGCTGGAGTTCATCTATTGGACATCAAATTCATGAAAAAATAAATACATCATTTAACTAGAATTGATTAAACACATTCTTTAAAAGCAATAAATTAAAAGTATATCATTTTAAAATATAATAAATTTAATATATTATAAATAAAATAATAAATTATTTCTTAATTTTCTAAATTGAATAAGTAAAAATGGTCATTAACTTTTAATATAATTTACTGGACGGAGAAAGAATATTTTGAACTTGTGGTTTGCTTAAGGTCGTACCCTTAAATCTCATTCTATTTGTCTTTTTAGAATATGGATGTGACACGTCCTGTTTCAAAAATCACTTACCTAATTTTAATTTATTTGTCTTGTTTCATAATTAAAAATATATTAAATTGTAAATTATTTTTATGTTATTTTTAAATACCTAAGTTATTTTTCAAATCTAAAATTTTACATTTTGAACTTTTTTTATATAAATTAATTTGATCCTTATACAGTCGACCACCGAACCTCAAATCAAGCCAAAAAGGATCATTCTACTACGGCGCCCTTCTATTGTTTGGTCTTACCAAAACACTCCCAATTCAACGAGAAAAAATATTTGAATTTGTGTGTTTGTTTAATGTCGTTCTCCATTCTATTTGTCCTTTTTAGGGTGTGGATGTGATATCCCTTCAAAAATAGTTAACTTATTTTGATTTGTTATTTGAAAATTAACAATGGTTTTATTAGAATTTTGTTGAGCACTTTCTAAATATTTTAAATTATTCTATTATCTTTACATAATTTTTAAATATGTAAGTTTTATTTTTTAAAAGTTAAAAAATTAAATATATCCACATTTTACATTATTTAGTTTGATCCTCACGTAATCATCCTGTAGATCAAAGTTAAAGAAATTTACAGAATATGAATTTAAAAAGTCATTTTATCCCAACGCTCTCTACTTTTGTCTTAAAAAAACACTCCCCATTCAACGATATACTACATTTCTTAAAAAGGTAAAAAAGAAAAATGAATAGCTTTTTTGAGAAGTCGTTATCATAATTTATTAAAGCAAGACTAAAAGTTGGGAAAAATACTTTCTTAATTCTGAAAACGACACATCTTGTACTATTTTTTTATTGGCTAGAAAACGACTTAAAAGGTCGGGGTGAGTGGGTGGGTGGGGAGTAATATTTATATATAGCTATAAGAATTTTGAAAGGTCTAAAATACGAAAATAACAAGTCATGTGATTACAAAAAATTGTCACGATCAAATAAAATTTAAATTGTATATTTTAAAATTAATTTGTAATGTATTTTAATTTTTATCACATAAATTAGAAGGATATAAAAAGAGAGAAGAAAAAGACTGGCCATGTCATCACTCATCACTCATCACCTGATAAAAAGTCCATGCAGTTTAGTTCTAGATTCCTAATTTATGGTTTCGTTTTATCATTAATTGTCTGTCAAAATGACTTTTTTTATGTTCAAAGTAGACTTGATTTTCATTAGACTATTAGTATGGAATTAAATTAGTTAGATACATTATTACAAGAGCAAAGTGCAAACAATCTAATTAGACATATATTATATATTAAAAACAATATGATACTTATTTTAGTTAAATGAGTTTAATGAATCATATTAGTTTATTATTAAAAGAGACCTTAATGACATGTCATGTCAACTAGGAGAGAGTAACGTTTTTGAAGTGTCAAGTATATTTGGAGAAAAATATTAATAGTCGAGTGATATTTTAATCTTAAATGAAACATAAATGATATTTCAAAGCAATTTCTAAAATTAGGGAGTTGACTCTAAGATACATTATGTTTTAATAGTATTCCATCAATTTTATAATTTTCTTAATTGGTATCTAAAATTCATAAATTTGAATGCCTCAACATTATGGTGATAGGCATTGTGAAACGAACTCACAACGGCAAGAAGAAGGAAAAAAGGATTGCATACAAGAAGATGAAGTTTTCAATTAGAGAATTATTTTGGATTTATGATTTTATTATTTTAGAAAGATTTGTAAGAGTTGATACACTAGAGTTCTTAATAAATAATCAATTACTCCTTTAATTAAGGATAATAACTAAACACACTTAATTCAAAATTAATAATGCGTATATCTCAAATTTTTCTACCGTCGATGACACAAGAAGTAATATTCTAAAATAACATGAATTCCTAGTAATTAGGACCTAAATTAGTGAGATTTAAATAGTTTATAGGCTAGGTTAGAGTACAATGTATAAGAAATGATTTATTTGAATCTTGTTTACTTGTATTTATTTACTAGATACGGGTGCACGTGCTCAATATCTTAGTATTATTTTAATATTAATTTATGTGATATATGTAGAATTTAGAAATTTGAATAAATTTAATGTGATTTTTAGATATATAAGTGGTTAATTACTTTTTGTTTGCACAAATTTATTGTGAAGAGGTTCATTAAGATGTCTATAATCAAAGTATTTTTCGTCATCAGCCTTGAATTTTTTTGCTCAATGTAGTTACAAGATATAAACAAATATTACCGGCATTTAAAATAATAAGCAATAACTAAAGAATATGAATGTAAAACTAAAACTCAAAATTAAATAGATTTCATAATTTCGAAAAAAATGATAAACTAAGTAAATTACAGTATAAATAAAAAGTTATTTTTAAGCTTTTTTTTATAGAAACACGCTGAAGTAGGCACGTCGACGAAGATGTGCCTGTTTCAGCATGAAATCTTGACTTAAACTAAAATTGTAGCTAAAAAGGATTCTATAATTTCGAAGAAACTACACACTAATTAAATTAAAGTAGAAGAAAATAAAGAATTTTTTTTATTTTTTTTTGAAACACACTGAAGGAGGTACGTCGATTTTAAAAGTCATATCTATAAAGGATTCAATAATTTTGAAAAAATTATACACTAATTAAATTAAGTAGAACCAAAGAAATAAATTTTTAATTTAAATCATGCTCAAGCAGACACGTCGACGGAGAACTAAAAGTCAAAGCTAAAAAAGATTCTATAATTTTGAAAAAATTATACACTAATTAAATTAAAGTAGAACAAAAGCAATAATTTTTTGAATTTTATTTCGAAACACGCTGAAGCAGGCACGTAAATTATAAAAGTCTTAGCTAAAAAAGAGTCCATAATTTCAAAAAATATACACTAATTAAATTTAATTTTTTTTCTTCAAAAAGACGTTGAAGCAGGCACATCAACAAAGATATGTCTGCTTCAGCACTAACTGTCTCTTATATAATAAGAGAATGTTTGAATTAACAAACTCCTCAAGGAATAATCATAAATAAAATGATTATTTTAACATACCACTCCTTATTTATTACAGGGAAAAAGGGTTGGATATGCCCTTAATTTTATCATTTAAAGCTAAAATATTTCTCGTTATGAAATGGTTCATATACATTTTTACTGTTATATAAATGACTCTCATATATCCCTACCACTGCAGAAGGAGCTCATATCTATCATCTAATGGAAGTCAAAAAAATTAGTGTTAAATTTATTTTTTTACTTTTAATTTTGAAAAGGTTCATGTTGGGCTGGCTATGTGTGATCCTTCTAGCAAAGTTGAAGGTATATATTAATTTTTTTCATATATTAAATTATTTTTTGACTTTATTATTATCATAATTCAAGTTTTTTATCCTTTTTTTTTCTTTCATTCTTTAAAACTATTGATTTTTTCCAGTTATATTGTCATTTAATTTTTATATTTGTAAAAAAAAAAAATGAGAGTATTTACAATAAATTTTACAAGAAAAATAGGACATCTAATTTTATACACCAAATCAAATATTATGGAGCATCTAATTTTATGCGCCCAATCAAATATTATTCGTATATAATTAATGCAAGCATTATAATATATTCTCTATGTCTCATTTTATATGGCACAATTTCCTTTTTGGTCAGTCCCAAAGAGAATGTTACATTTTCTTATATGGTAAGTATTTGAAGGTATAATTTCTCTTTTACCCTTATTAGTCCCAGTTAATTTTCTAATACATTTATGAGGAGAGAGAAAAGTGAGTTACTTTTTTGAAGGGCAATTTGGTAAAGGAAAGTGCTAAATGGCTATAATTTTGTGGCCATAATTTGGCCAGAATTGAGAAAATACTAATTTAACCTTCTTCTCTTTTAAAATAAAATCAAGTCTTTATTACTAGTATTTCCTAGACTTCTAGAGATATGTGTGGACAATAATTTTATGTTTAATGAATTAAAATTATTATTAATTGTGTGAAGAAAATTATTTAATGAAATTTATAATGTGAGACCCATTACAATCTAACTTCATCTTCTTTTAATTCTTCCTAATTCTCTCTTTCTTAGTTCCTTTTTCTTCATCTTTTTTGTCATCATTTCTCCTTTCTTTTCCATTATATATAAAATTAAGTTATACAAATTGTAATTCTACAAGATATATTTGGATACATTTTATCAATAATTTTCTAATTTTGAACTTGCAAAATAACATTTATTTATTTCTATTATATACAAATCATCCAATTCTAAAACCGAACAAAAAAAAAATATATATATATAATATCTAACTTCATACTACAATTTTTTTCGGGAATAATATCACATTTGTTTTCTTTATTTAATTTCATTATAGTATATTTAGTGCACTATCATACTAAATTTAAAATAATATGATTTGATTTTTTTTTTTCACTACTATATTCATTTGAATATTATATCTCATAGTCGTCTTTTAAAATAAATAAAATATTTTTCATGATAATAACAGATCTTTTTAATAAAGTTTGTAATTTAATGTAATAAATATGGAAAGATAAGTTTTGTGGGAGAAATTCAATAATTAGATGAATTTTATGTATTAAAAAATTTGAAATAATTTTCGTGTTATAATTTTTTTTTGATATTTTATAGGGAAAATATGGCATAACGCTATAAATAAGTTAATTACATTTAAGGTAATTTGGAAATTTCCTTTAATGTGATAATTCTCACAACGCTCAGTAATATATTTGATACTTTTCACATGTGATTTTTTAAAAATATTTTTATTTCAATGATTAATTTTAGTCTTAAACATCTATTTGTGAATTTATTTACTTATCATTATCTAAATATTTTGTTCATTTAATAAGAAAAATATCTTTTTGTGTATGTGTATAGTTCATCTATTTATTTTAAAAAATAAATATTGTTCAGTTAATAAAAAAAATTGCACATTTTAGTTAAAAAAGTATGAATTGTACCTTAAAATGATGTTAATAAGGTACTAATGCATACCTTCAAAAAAATTAGTTTTCATTTAAAATAAATCTCTTTATCGAAGAAAACAATTAAATTTCTCATTAATAATAAGTACAGATGACTATCTTCTCTACTTAAGATTATACTTAATTATTTTATTAAGCGTAGATTCAAAAATAAATAGTTGAATTTTTCTTTAAATATAATCAACTAAATAGATTAGTCTATAATATAATGGATGTTTTTCAAGAGAAAAATAATGTCATTTTGGTAATTAGATATTTCTAAAAATAATTGATGCTAAGATATTTATAACTATGCCACGAATAACACATTAAATTTTTATGGCCAAAAGAATTTTTCCATTAGGATATACATGTTATTCATTTAATATAGAATTTTTTACTGAATGAGACAATTAAAATTCATGTTAATAATATACTTATGTTTTTAAATATAATTCAAAAAATATTTCAATAACGATAATCAAAAGTCAAAATACTTCAGAATTGATAAAAATCAACACATTAGAGAACTATGTAATTTACTTTTTTAAAACATAATAATTAAATATGTAGGTTACTTTTTTAAATATGTAGTTTTAAATACGTGATTTTTTAAAATATAATACTTAACTATGAAGTTTAATTTTTTAAAACATAATAATTAACAATTATCAAAACTATAACATTTCTGTGTAACTATCTTGGTTTGTGGTGAAATAAGATCGACACTTATGAACCATATAATTTGTAATATTTCTTTAATATGTCGATATCTACTTATTAAAGTATTTTGAAATTTGACTGTTATTATTGAACTATTTTACATTAGATTTTAAAAAGCATTTTAAAATTGAATTAAAAAAATTATTGAAAATTGAATTTAAATAATTATTTAAATAGATAACTTAAATGTATTCATAAAATAAATACGATAAAATTATTTAATTTAAAAATTCTTAATCATTTTCAAAAAAATATTAATTTGACAGAAAAAATATATATATTGTGACTACAACTATGTATACTTAATATTTTAACATATCATTTAACAAAATAACAAATAATACTAATAAAGAAAAATATATATGTGATGAAACTTTGATCTAGTCCATGTTTAATAAATTTGTGTTGTCATTATCATCGGAGGATTAATAAATTTGTAAAATATTGAGAAAATGGCAGCTCAAAACACACTAGACCCGATAATTGTCAATAGTTATAGAAATCATGCGTATAGCTCATACATGTCGAACCAAAGAGAGTCAGATATTAATAGTATTGATCATTAATAGTATTAATCAAACAAGACTTATCTCCTATATTACGTAGATTTGATGAATTGTAAATCATTACTTATATTTATTACTAAAATGACCTCCAATTAAGTAATTTTTTTAATTATTATATTTTAAAAAAATTAAACTATATATTTAAATAATTTTTAAATGTAATTTATAAAATGTTGAGATAATGACAACTCAAAATACATTAGATCCGAAAAATATCGACAATTATAGAAATCGTGTCATCGTGTGTATAGTTCATATATGTCGAACCAAAGAGAACAAAATATTAATATTATTAATCATACATATTTTATCCCTATATTACGTCGTTTTGATAAATTATGAACCATTACTTATATTTGTTACTAAAATGACCTTCAAATTCTAATTAAGTATTTTTTTAATTATTATGTTTGAATAAAATAAATTAGTGTTAAGTAAATTCAGTTAATACAAATATTTTGGTCATAATTTGTTGTAATATTAGTTAAGTGATTTTTAATTCTAATACAACCAACAAGAATATAATGTGATTCAGTTTTTTTTTTAAATTATTGATGTCATAATTATTATTTTTAAAACATAATTGAAAACATTTTTTTATGGAGAAGTGCTAAATGGCCAGAAGAATATGGCCAGAATTTGGGTCACATGCTTTATTACTTCTTCAATTCTTTTTCTTTTTGTCATGTCACTTCTCCTTCTTGACTTTTTCTTTTTTACTCTTCTCATAAATAAAAAATTAGAATATGGTTTAAATAAATAATTATATTTAAGCACTTAAATTGGTTAAATTCATCTTATGAATGAAACAATAAAAGTATTTATTTTCTGTATCTATTGGAACTTTATCAATGTAAAATATTTTTTTAAGAGCACAAAGAAAATCATAATTCCCCGGAAAAAAAGGCATAATTTATTTGCTTTAACGTTAATTCTATGCATATATAATTAATACATTAATTATTTTTTTGTAATATGACTCAGTTTTAAATATAGTCTCTAGATTTCAAATTTAAACATTTACACTTAATGTAATATAACAAACATACACTTACACCTCCAACTAAGTTTATCTAACTAATTATATTAAAATATAATTATTAAATAATAAACTAAAAATATATAAGAAAATATTTTTGTGACGTTATTCTTACAAAATTAATTAGGATCGATACTTATAAGTAATAAAAAATTTATGATTTCTGTATGTTTTGATGTTTATCATATATAAAGTGTTTTGAGTTTTGCCTGACTTTTATTTAAATATTTTCAAATTATACTTACAAAATTATTTAAATATGTATTTTAAATTTATTTGAACTCAACTTCATAAACTTATTTAGTTAGAACTCATATTAATAATAATAAATAAGTAATAGTTCACATATTATCAAGTCAACATAATATAAGGGTGCAAAACTATCACATATTCAATATGATTGTTGTTAAATAGGATCGACATTCGAAACTGATGAAAAATATGATTTTTATAATATTGTGATAATTGCATCTCTAAAGTGTTTCGAGTTTTGGTTGTCGCTATTAATATAGTTTTAGATTATATGTTAAAATATTCAAATAAATAGCCTAAATTTATTTAAACATAATAGTTTATAAAATTATATACTTTTTATATTAATAACAAATATGAGTAATGATCTATAAGTGATCAAATTGACGTAATATAATGCGGATACAAAACTATAATTAACATTAACACGTTACTCTCAGGAATTCTCAACAATATGCAATATAAGTAAAATAAATATGAATTTTGAAATTTACAATTGAATGATAATGATTAATACGATTTTTTACTAATTAATTAATTGTTTATACATCGTGTGTGTTTTTCTTTTAGAAAAATAATAATATAATCTTGGACTTAGATATTTTAAATAATTATTAATAATAATACAATTTTCGTCTTATTATATAATATCAAGGTTGACTACTCTTTTTTTAATATAATACTAACATTGATATATATAAAATAATCAAATAAGATATAGAATATTTTTTACATTTCATTACTATACCACATTGTTTGTTTGATCTTCATAATAATAATATTGTGCAGATTATGTTGAATTATTATTAGGAGAAAAAGTTTGATATACTCCTTAATTTTGTGAGATAGAGATAACATGTATTCCGTAAAGAAAAGGTCACATATACATTTAGATTTTTAATTTATTTATTTTAGTTATTAAACCAAATAATATTCACGTAGAGGAAAACAAATAGTTTTTTCACGTGATTTTATTTTTGAGTTTTTTAATTCAACGGTTAATTTGGGTCTTAATTATCTCCCTTATGAATATATTTGTTTATCATTATTTGAGTTTGTTGTTCATGTTTAATTTTTCGCTTTCATTCTTTAGTGTAGAAAACATGAGAATTAAAAAAAAATAGTGAACGAAATAAAAATAATTTTTTTAAACAAAAAACAAACTAAAATTAATCATATTTTTGCGGTTATATTGAATTTTATTTTATAGTTATAAAATGTTGATGCATCTATAATAGACTTTGCAAAAAGATAAGCGAAAAAATAAATTTGATCATCAACATAGTATATCAAAATTAGTCATGGAATTAAAGAAGATAAAAAATAAATAAAAAAGACAAAGATCTATGTATGAAGAAGATCAAATATAACTCGAAATATTTTGAAAATGGTCAAATATACCTTTTATATTTTTACTTTGTTAAAAAATGTTAATAAATTTTTCACTTTCATCAGCGAAAAATGATCTTGGCTCTTCAAACATACCTCAAAATACTACGAGAAGGGTCAAACATACCTTGTATAATTTTTATTTATCAAAAATAATTATGAATCAATTTTTTGACTTCATTCAGCTAAAAAAGATTAGCTATATCAAAGTTCTATATGTAACAATTGAAATAGATGTGAGCCACTTTCTTTTAACAAAAAATATATTATCTCTAAATCACATTTATAGTTTATTATTATTTTTATTATTATTATTAGTAGTAGTAGTAGTAGTAGAAATAGTAGAAGTAGTATTATATAAATGACCAATATATATGACACTTTTGATAATAATTTATTTGTTAAGTTATTTTATGAATTTTTAATTTGAATTGCTTGTGAGATAAATTTATTTTAAATTTTATATTATTAGTGTTTATTATGTCATTTAAATTTTAAATTTTATTTCTTAATTGTAAATTTCAAATTTGTGTTCTTTAAAATTTATATTGGAAAGTAGAGGGAAGAAAAAAAATTATTAAGGCTATCATTTTGTAATCTTTTTAAAAGAAATTGAAATTAACATGTAATCATGAAATTATGAGAATACGGGAACAAGTTTAATCCTCATGCATTGGAAATTTTTTATGTATTAAAAAATAATTAATAAATTTAAATTTAAATAAGGGTAAAAATGTCAAAAAGTAAATCTGTTTATAGTGTGAATGCACCATTCTGATCATTATGGCCAAAATTTTCTGACCAAAAAGATTTTTCCTTTTTTATGGGTCATCCAATCTATTTAATGATCAATGTGCTCTTTGATTAAATTTGTAGTACATAGGGATTCCATAGTACATAATTGACTATGGAATTCTCAATAATTGATGCAATTAATTATTTTTAATATCTTGGAAAGATGATATAAGAATATAGATATCCAAGAATGGCTTCCTCCAAGAATATACTTAATTTTAAATTAAAAGGGTAAAAATATTCAAAAAGAAATTAGTTTACAGTGTGAATAAGTCTTTTTACCATTCTGGCTAAATTATGGTCAAAATTTTCTGGTCAAAAATATTTTTCCTTTGGTAAACATTTCAAAATCTTCATTATTTCTTAAACTCGTGTTGGATCAAATGTTATCACATAAAATGAGACGAAGAGAGTATATTTTATTTTAGATTATTCTTACACATATTTTATTGAACGAAGAGACAAGGTGTTGAAGAAACGTGAATGGCTTGGATGGACGGCTTGACAAACTGTGGACGGTCACGACTCACA
The DNA here is from genome assembly GCA_022817965.1 of Solanum lycopersicoides. Taxonomy (NCBI): domain Eukaryota; kingdom Viridiplantae; phylum Streptophyta; class Magnoliopsida; order Solanales; family Solanaceae; genus Solanum; species Solanum lycopersicoides. The sequence goes on along the minus strand of CM040623.1, from coordinate 76,550,210 downwards.
AGCCGAAGCCCCAAGTACTCCAGCCTGTTCAACTCACATACGTACAGCTCATTACGGATACTACGTACTTGCTAGTTTTAAAATTGATTTTTATGTATATAGTAATTATAAATACCATGGGAAATGAGTTATTTGGTCAAACTTGCAATCTTTTGTTTCACAATAAAACAATTTTACCAACTTTTTCTTTTAAACAAACGTTGTTTTTTACTAATAAAAGGATTAATGATTTTAATTGATCACATTTTAAACTTAAAAGGTGTTAGGATAAAAACCGACTCAAATCGATTATTAGTACTCCATTTCATTTTATTAGATTTAGTTTTTATATTCCTAAAATTTATAATATTTAATTTTATTTTGATTTTGATAGATGAAGTCGAGTTGATCGACAAATTATATATCTATTATATTTTTATAATTATAACAATAGTTATATATATATAATTATTTGTATGAACAATTTTTAATACATTTACATTATATACATTTTGAAAATTTTATGGATGAGGTACACCACATCATAGTTGTATGAGGATTATTTTAATAGATGAAATTTATTTTGTAGGTCCATATATTAATAACCTTTCATTTCTCTTCTCACTTCTCTACTCAGTGGCGTAGCCACATACTGTTAAGGATGTCCAGTTGGACACCCTTCGTTGGAAAATTTTTAGTATAGATACAAGTAAAATGATATACGAAATGATTAAATAATCTATTTTGAACACCCTTGACATAACAAGTTGCTATTTCTGGACACTCTTTAAGAAATTTCTGGCTCCGCCACTGTCTTTACCCCACCTTCTAATTTAGAGCCGTCAATATGGGCTAGGCTCGTTCGGCCGATCTGACTTAACCCGGGATTTAATAGGGCTAGACTAAAATTTGTGGAGCACATTTAAGAAAATAATTTTTTAGCCCGGCTGAATAAGTCTGCTGATTTATGGGGTTTGAGAAATATCGGTAGGGATCGCCCATCGGCTAATAAAAATTAATCAAAAAATATAATATAATATTAAAATTTAAATTAAAGAGAGTCCAAACTCAAAACAATTAGGTTAATATTTCTATTTAGATATTTCTATATTTACTTGAAAAGAACTTCATAAATATTTTATAAAGATAATTTTATTTGTCAATTTGATTAACAAGTAGTAACATTAACATCATGTAATATTATTTTATCGATATTTATGATAATATTTTTAAATTATAGTGGGTTGTCCTTGCAAGCATGTAGCCCACGTACTATCGTTTTCTGACCCGCACCAAAAATGGGCTAGCCCTACCTGACCCATAAAATATTAAAGTGTCACGACCCAAAACGAGTTGTGAGTGGCACCCACACTTAACCTCTTAAGTGGGCGAACCAACCCATTTAACCTAACTTACAAAATACAAACATAACGCGGAAACTCAAATGTTACTAAATATCATTTCCCAAAACCTGAAAGTCATCACATCAAGGACATCTAATCTCCAATATTAAGTCTAAGAATATCAAATATACCAAAATAAAGAATAAAATGGTATGTGTCCGAAAGTATAGGACATCATGCCATGACCGAGAAAATCCAACACGAGCTTGAATAGATAGCTCACCCTGAAACTTGATATGCGGGAGGCTGGCTAGAGCTGAGAGAAATCAGAAGTCATAGGTACACTCGCTGCATTTCATAAAAGGAAAACAAAGAAGGAAATAAGTAGGGCTCAGTACGAGGCAACATGTACTGATTAAGTATCATCGGTCAACCAAAAATAGTAACTAATATACAAAAAATAATAGTATGAACTCAACTATAGCACTTAACATGTGATAAACAACAAACAACGTGAACAAGTGTCAACAACATTAAAGTAAGCACGTATTAAGTCAACGGTATCAAGATCACACATGAGGACTCATGCCTCCAAACCAAATCATTTTGGGAGTTGAGTTCTTTGAGATTGAGTATCTTCCATTAATTCAACATGTTTTTCCTTTAATTAATCCGTGTCGGAACGTGATATTTCGATCCAAGAATACCGTGTCGGAACGTGACACTCCGATCCAAAAATATCCTGTCGGAACGTGACACTCCAATCCAAGAATACCGTGTCGGAACGTGACACTCCGATCCAATAATATCATTAATTTATCATTTAATATCCCACTTTTTCATTCGTTAATAATATTTCATCGAGCCTTCTTTATTCAAGGCATTACTTCGATAGAGATGGTTTAAGATTATACATTCCACGGTCTCGGAATTTCAGACCAATCACAAAACACACAACCAAGCCTCACAACAACACAATCAAGTACATAGAAAACTTCACAATATCATTCAATGCATATCAATCACTATTAAGAGTTTACTATCAAATAGCATAAACCATAACCTACCTCCACCGAAGAATCGAAATCAACCAACTACTTCTCCAATGCTTTTCCTTTTGCTCAATGCTTCCGAACATTTCCAATCTATCAAGTATATATGCATAGTTTGTAAGTTAACAATCCTATAAACACTCATATTATCCTATGTAGACTTAGACCCAAAAACTCGCCTAATTTTATAATTAATTTTCTAAAGTTCAAACCTAAGGATAAATATTAATTCCTCCCATATGCATAACCTTAATGATATTAAATTAATATAATACACCTTATATTTAATTATCTATCTCCGTATATCAAAATATAACTTATAATACGAGATCACAATATTGATATTAAACGTTTGAAGCCAGTGATTACTAAACCATTGGCAGCCAACCCTGCACCATACTCCAATCACGAACTTTACATACTAAATATATTCACCATTAATCATACCAATATGCAAACCCACATAAGTGTAGCAACCAAATCTTATCACCCGTAAACTTCATTAAATTTATTAATCAAGTTAGGATAATTATATATGTATAATAAGAAATATTTAAAAAAAAAGAAACTAATGAACAAGTACATTATTATTTTCTCTTGTTGCATGCCTAGGTAAGTATCATTGCCTCAATCAATTGGCAATAAGTAGCCAGTGATTGAGGTATGTAATTGTCTCCAAAAATCCCAGAACATGAACATAAATATCGATTCCCACTTCTTCTTCTTCTTTTTTTTTTCCAATCCAATTATCATAACTATAATACAAAACTTCTCTCTCATTTTCAATCTAACTATATGATATTATATAGTAATTAATCCTTACTTTGAGGTTTCCAATCCCGTGGCCGCCCACCTCTCAATTCCCTTTCTGTAATATGTCTTATTATAATAATGTGTACTACTCATCTTAGCAATCACTTTGCATTACAAGAATTTTTACCTGAAGCGCACAGTATTTTTCTTGTGGCGGCGATCATCATGCTCCTTTGTCTCTCTCCCAAATTGCGAACAAGTTAAACCCTACAGAAATATTTTAATATCCTAATTATTAAAAGACTAATTATTAAAGTGGTAATAATGATCCACTATTAATTTTAATATTATTTTATTTAATCATCAACTAAATAATTTATTAAAACTATCCCATTAATTCTATAACTGTAGTTATGAATAGTCCAAAATATTCATTTAGAATATATCGGAAGTATTTTATGAACTAAAATCTCTATTACTCGAAATGACCAAATGAGTCGTCACATAAAGCCTGTGCGAAATTAATTCATATTGACAACTCTACCTTCTATTTAACCCCTCTATGTAGAGTATATTGTAAAAATTTAAATTGTAAATTTTAAATATATTTCTTACACAATAAAAATAGTCATATCCTAAAATTAGTAATTTATTATCTGTTTTGCGCATTATTTCTTCAATTTTTCAATATAAAAATAGTAATGTCCTAAAATTAGTATTTCATTTTCTTTATTGTTTTGATAATTCTTAATGTCCATTTGTTAGAAATCAAATAGAGATAAATATACTAATATAAATTTAGATTTAATGTCAAATAATTATGTGTTTAAGAAAAAAGTTGAATTAATATTTCTGCTCTTAAAGCCATTCAAATCAATTGTATTATTTTTATGAAAAAAATATGTAGTTATTTAAAATTATCAATGAAATCAAAATATAATTAATTGTTGCTTTCATTTTACTCTCTCTATTAATTTATTATTTTTTAAACTCGAAAGTGAAGCTATAAATCTTTTTTTATTGTATTGACAGGATAAAAATGACAACTAATAATATTTTAGGTTGAATTACAACTTAATGAGAAAAGTATATTTTTTTAAAAAACCTATAAGTTGCAACTCTTATCATGTGCATATAATGATAAAAAAAATATTTTAAAAATATCAATTAAGTTTTACCTAGCTTGAATTTCAAAGTATAAATATATATCATATAAACTGAGAGAGTATGTATGTATGTAGGGAGGAGTTTATGAATGATTTTCGATTTGGATTAGATGAAAGTAAAAACAAAACTTATATAATTATTTGTGAAGATTACAGGTGGTCTTTTTATTATATTTTCTTATTGAAGAATATTAGATACATTTAAGTGTTAATCGATAAATAATTTAAATAATTATTTTTAGTACTTTAGATAACTAATATAGAATGTTGGGAGTACGATGAATTAGGCTAAATTTTAACTTTTAAAATTATTTAAAGATAACCAAAAATAGCAAAATTTGAAATAATGTTTAAAACAAAACAAGAAGTGGAAAAGTTAAAATAGTGTGAAAAAAATTAAAAAGTAAGAGAGAGAAGGAACTTTGATCCATTTTCTCTAAAAATGGTATCCAATTATCCACTTGTCAAATTATGAAAGGAGGCTCATACAATTTTTATATGCCATCTCATACTTTTCCCTCAAACACCATAAAAATTTTCTATATATTCTTATCAAAATTTAAAATTAAGACTTCCAATTAGAAAAAGGATTGAAACCTTAAGAGTTAAGACTATTCCTATTGAAAAAGGAATAAAGACTTCAAGACTATTCATATTGGAAAAAGAGTAATCTAGAAGTCATTATTTGGTGAAGTCATAGTTATTCAACAACATGAAGAAATGAAGAGTTTTTAGTAAAATTTCGATGTATACACTTGGGAATCAAGAAAGGCTATCATCACATTCTTTTGGCTAAATCTTTGAATCTTTTCATAACTACAGTTCATTGCGTCCACACCTATAAAAGATGACAGATTGAAAAGTTATCTTATTACTTCCTCTGTTACTATTTAGTCGTCCAATTTAAAAGTGACACAGATATTAAGTCACCAATTATTATCATAGGTTAGTTACAATTTTATTCTTAATTTAATAAATTATGCAACTTACCAAGTATAATAAATGTATTTTCTGGTTTCAAAAAGTATGCATTACAACTTAGTAGTACTAGAAATTTTCTATAATTGAATAAGGGCATATTAGGAAAAAAATTATTGTTCTTTCTTGATTTGTTAAAATAGACAAGTAAATAGGAACAAATATAAAAGAAAATATGAACAAGTAAATAGAGACTGAGAAAGTATTAGAGAAAGGCTTGTAAACCAAAGTAGTTTATCAAAAAGGAAAGAAACACATTTATAATTACGTTATATGAGAAATATCACTACTTTAAGTTGTATTTAGCATGATGTTTATAAAGGAATATTATACTTAATACTGTTTTAAAAGATTCTGTTACGACTTGTCTCGGAGTTCATCCTGGGGCTCTAGCAAAACGCTCGACTCACATGTAGGACTTAGTTCTGTAAGACTTTCGCCCTAAGCACGCCAACATCCAAAGCTCGGAGCTCGCCTAAAAGATCTTACACAAGTTATGTGTTAAAATCTTTATTTAACATTATTAACCCTCATAATTCTTGAATAAATGAATGGTACTGAATAATTTTTTTAATCTATAGAGATAAGAAGATTGAGAGCAACTCAAAATAACAAGTTGAAATCTCACATCTTTACTATTTAGTTACATTGTGAAGGTGATTATTTAATACGTTACATATTTTTCAAAAAATATGTAACGAAATTGTATTTTTTCACTTATCATTGACCTTCGTGGATTTTCATATGTCTCAAAATGATCATATTTTATTTAGTGATTTGAAAGTAATATTATTTTTATTCATGATGGAATGATGTTTTTATTATAATAGTTTAAGTTTTACCGATTATTTTCTTTTAGGGATAAATTGTATAGTATGATTAAAAAATATTTTTAAAAATAATGATTCTTTTATTATTAAAATTAGAAAGTTAACATATCAGATTATTTATACTTGTATAATCATGTTAGAAGTTTTATTTTCTATGAGTTTCATTAATCATGTTTGTAGTTATTTCAAACTATTCATGATTTTTTATAATTTTATATTATTGTATTATTATATTTTTTTTATTTGGTCGATTTAAGTCAATCCAAAACACCCTCTTAGTTCCATATAACTGCCCCAACTAATATTAATAATAATACTATTAATTAATCTTAAGGTTGAAAAGTCGAGAACAAGGAAGTCAATAAAATTAGGGACTTTATTAACACTTTGTTTGGATCATTGTTACCCATTGTTTTATAATATATTGTATTGTACTGTATTGTATGGTAGATACAATGTTTGGCTAGACTGTATTGTTTGTTGTTGTTTAATAACATTTTAATTATTTGGTTTGATCGTATCGTACTGTATTGTAATTTATAAATTTACTAAAATATCCTAATTATTCTAGGATAGGAGGTTTGACTAGATTTAAATAATTAAGATAAAGGGTAAAAATAATATTTTGAAATATTATATAAATATATAATTGGAAAAAAAAAATAAGTAACAACGGGAACACACCAAATTGGTTATTCCATAAAATAGGGGTTTTCATTGTTACGTAACAATGAAATTTAACAATACGATACAATACATTTTAAGTAACAATCAAAACAAATATTGTAGGTATAGTAATGATATAATACAATACTCTAAACAAATACAAAATCTATATGCACGTCAGTGATTATAAAATTTAAAAAAAAATACATGTGTTATAAGTTAATGATACACAATATATTAAATGATGTATGCTGCTTAACCATATGTTATATTTGGTTTTTCAAGTATATACATGATAAAGAAGATATTTATGTATATATATAACTATATATATCAATTTTCTTGTAATAAAGTAAGAACCGTAAGAGTAACTGAAAGAAAACCATTCAATAGAGAAAAACTACAACTATTACTATTACTTTATATCTCTCTTTCTCTTATGATCATTTTATTTTACTACACAATCTTCATTTTATAATATTATAATATTAATTAATTAATGATATATATTGTAACTCAAAATTATTTAGAGAGCATGGAGATTTGACTGTAAGCACACAATTACCAATCAGTACAATTAGACTGATTCAAGACGAAAATATCTCCTAACGTATACCCCCATATACATTATTTGTTGTATTACAGTAAGTTATATAATAATCATAAAATAATTCTATGATAGACAATTAAATATATTATATAGTTATGTACATCATCATAATACTTCCAAATTTCTTTTTGAAGAGAAATAAGTTTATCGATTCATGAATTAGTTGTCTACTTTGTTTGAATTCTTCTATACTTAGACGTAAGAAATATATATTGTGAAGATTTAAGCAGAAAAATTATTTTGCATTTCCATATATTTCTCAAAAAATGGTTCTTATTCGAAAGAAAATTATTAAGATTTCCTATAAATTGTTGATGAAAACAAAACTATAAGAAAAATAAGATATATCACAAGTTGTGAATATTTCACCGTAAAATCTTCATTGATTTAACAATAATATTTTTAACTTGTTTTCTTCAACAATACAACGGTCAATAATTTATTATATGACTCCGAACAAACTTTAAGCAAATTATTCAGCTTAAAGCTCAGAAAAAGAAAATTCTTCCTTCAACAAATAAACTCTTTTTTTTCACCATCATTAACCTCAATTTTCATGCACTCTATAATATTCTTAAGGCTCATCACATGACAAAAATGACTGGTACTTAAAAGGTGCTAAAATTCTTTTCTTAAAATAAATTGAAAGATATAATATTTCCTCCGTTTATCTTTACAAATTCATTATATTATTTTGAAAATATTTAATGATATTTGTTCAGTTTATAACTATAATGAATAATTTATCACTTTGTACCTATTCATCCTTGTTATTAAATACTATTCATTTTTCAATGTTTAGATAACTTATTTTCAATAAGGGTGATTTGGTTAAATTAATCTTATCATTTACTATTTTCTTAATTCCTATATCAATCAATAGTAGTTGCACATGGAATAAGTCTCAAGTACATGGGTTAGCAGATGATTCAAAACCTGTTTGGATTAACTAAAAAATTCGTCAAAAATACTTTAAAGTCATTTTAATTTTTGAAGTGTTCGACAAAGTTAAAAATAAATTATACTAAATTTAAAATTACGTAAATAAACGTTAAAAGTAAGTACTCCACTATTATTATTATTATATTATTATTATCATTATTATTATTATATCAATATTACATAATAATATTATTCAAAACTTGCTAATTAGACGAAATCCTTTTGTATTGTAGCATACATTAGTTTTCTGGCCCAATAAACTAGCCCAATAAATGGCATAAAAAACTCCCAACTTATACTGGCACCCGATAAGGCCACATTTTATTTTTATTTTTATTTTCCATAGCCACATTTATGTTTCAATTGAATAAATATTTTATGCTCAATTTAAGTTATCCTGCAATATTAGCTCAAAGCAATGCGTACTTGAAAACAGTTTAATATGGTTAAGTAAAAATTTTGGAGGTGCTTTTACATGATTTGAGGAATATTTGAGATGATTTTCAGATTAAAAACTTGAAAATAAAGAAGACTCGATACATGCGTGTTGCCTTAGGAGCTTAATTGTCAAATTTTAGAGATGAATTTCAATTAAAAATCCTATTATTTTGGTCGAACAAAGTGTCGTATCTTATTAATTTAATTAATATACGACCTAGTGTCTCATCCAATTCTACTAATTTTGTACTAAGAAATAAAACATAAGCAAAAACCAACAAGGCCCCTTAGTTTATTAAATCTCATCCATTATTTAAATTTTTTGAGTTGCATCTCTCATCCAATATAGTGCTTCATTTCGAGTAGACAATTAATTTGGTAAATCATTGTCCTTTTAATCAAAAAATTAAAGACTTGAAAACTTTTACCTAATTGGAGACTCTTTCTGGTGAATTCCAACTAAATTATGACATTCTAATTATATTATAATGCATAAACGTATTATCAAACAAATAAGATTACTCCGACAGATATACAACTAAGAATAAACGTTGAGTAACACATCTAATCACTAATAATACCTCACAATTTTTATTTTATCAAATCTTTCTGCATATTCAGTATATAATCTTCATAATCAATCAATCCAATATTTCATGTTAAATAGAGCAAATATTAGCGTGATTATGTAATACCAGAATCAGATCATGCCACAGGAGTAGTATCAGGAAAAGGAGTAAATGATTGGAAGCCATTGGCATGGGTGGAATAGGAATAATCTCAGTTCTTATCTTATCCTTTTCCTTCAAAGAAAAAAATAGATATGATATTTTTCCATCCCACCCACTCCAAAAGATTCCCAAATCTCTCCTCCCTTTCCATTTCCCACAAAAAATAAAATAAAAAATATGTATAAGAGCTCAGAAACAAAATGGGTATGAGAAATTTATCATCACACAAATTAAAATTTGTAAGAGTGGTGCATGACAATCTCTAAATCTCATCACAGCTCTTTCTGAAAAAAAAAAAATAGGAAGAAATTGTATGGACAGGGAGAAATAATTGGAAGCCATGGGCATGGGCGGTGTAGGCAAGATTTATCATATCATACAAATATGATAGATCTATCTTACCCAACCACTCACGCCAAAAGCTTCCCAAAAATCTTCATCCCTTTCCCAATTTCTGAGATTTTTTATGAATAAACAGTAAACGGCTGTATGTAGGTTTATTGATTAGGTGACTGGTGGTGTCGTTTATATAGTACAAAAAACATGGTGAAGTCTCTGCCGAGTTGAAACCCTAATTTATGTGAGTTTACCATCGTGTCCTATTAAGTTTACAATAATTACAAAATGAGCAACAAATAGAGTATATTTCTTTATTCCAAAGCTTTAGAATTTTAAAGTAAGAAAATTATACAACTAAGCTAACAATAAAATAAATTCATTTAATTAATCATTGTAGATATAATTTATCATAATTATTATTTGTGACTAACATTAATCATTAATTATATGAGTTAACTTCAAGTTTTTATAATTTATTACATTTGTATAATTTTCAACGAACAATTATTCGTTTGATTTGTATTTTGTATATGATGTTTTGTATTTATATATGACGATGATTTTCTTAAGTTTTTTAATTTTATCATCATATTTGTATAACTTTTAAAAGTTTGTATAAACGTGTAGTTTCCAAAATTTGTATAATTGTTCAAAGGTCATATATCTATGTTTGTATCAATTCGTTATTCCGAGTCTTATCATTTTTGTATAAATCTAGATTTTATATAACTCAGTTATACAAAAATACACGAATTATACAAATGTACCCGTGAATTATACAAACGAAAATGTAAATTATAAATTTTTTTTACTCTCTCGCTCGCCTCTCCTCTCTCTCCTCTCTCAATCTGGCTCGCCAAATATGCAAATATATATATATCACAGTTATATTTCTACAATTATGTAATCGATACACATATACAATTATGTAATTGATATACATATACAATTATGTAAATTTCTGTGCAGTAACTTCCGTTATTTACCCACGAAGCTTGGTATAGAGCTTAGACATTCTTAATTGTGTATTTCTCAGCTGCTCTATAACCTTTGCAATAAGCTCGTCCTATCCGGGTAACATTCAAAGAGTGTATACTTTAACTTTCACAGTATAAATAAATGAACCATGATAAATGTAGAGGATGTTACAGTGTGATTCTTGAACAATGTAATAAGTTTTGAGTTAACAATCGGGTTGGTAAAGGGGTCAGCATATCAAACAATATACCTGGAGCTAATGTTTCGAAGCATTGATTGAGCTATATTTGTTATAACATAAGAAGTCAAAGGCAGGAATGAATTAGACAATGAACCGGTGATGATCCAGAAAACTGAAACTTCAATTGGCGAAATATGATTCTTTTTCGAAGTGGATGAGTAAATCATTAGCTAGGTGAAATGCAGATTACATCATGAGAGAGCATAAATTAGCGGGTAAAACTTATCTCCATCGGGTGTTTATACCAAGTCAATACATGTATGTCATGTGTTCAAATTTATTATTTATTTTACTTCATTAAATCACATACTAATAGAGATTGCATTGGCTGTAAACACCCGGTGCGGGTAATTTTTTTTCTAAATTAACCTCAAGGCTGCAATATTTCAGTAGCAGGTTAGAACCATTCAATAAAATCTTTACCTTGTAGACCAAACATTGCATACCGCAAGAACAATAAAACTGTCATTTATGAAGCATAAGAGACGATATGCAATTTTGCTTCATAGCATAAGCAAAAACGCCATCAACACAAAACAAATAATTATCATATCAATATTAAAACAATAAAAAAAAAGTTTTTAGTTCAAGAAGTTGACGGAAAATGAGTAATGCTATCTAAGATCAATGCTTCATCTACAAAGGAGAGGTAACTTGCAGGTTCTGCAGATTTATTGGGGCATCTTACTGAAGTTTTGAAAGTAAAAGCTATGTTTCGATCGTGTATTGCACATAGAACAAAACATGGAACTCAATTTAAAAAATGTTTTACAATTTTCACTACAAACAGAGAAAAGAATCAATTACTGAATCTTAAAACTAATCCAACACTTTATATTGCTTATCAGAAAAAGGGCAAATATACACCATTTGTTCACCATGGTCTTAACTGTTCTCCGATGCAACTATATCAAATGATGAAGCTCAAGTAATATTGATGTATTTAGATGTTAAGTGAAGCAATTTTGAACCGCAACAGTTCATCAACCAACTCTGTCACATTATACTACATCAATACTATCCAAAATAAAAACCGAACATATTGGCTCACACCGGGGCAGACCCATTGAACAAAATGGCCTGTAGGTGCTTTGGTCGTAAAGTTGAGTTTTGAGATTCACGGTGTAACCTTTCAACTTTTTGTTGAAAAAATGCAAAGGAAACTTGCTTAATAGTTTTTGACTTCTTTTTGTACCTTTTTTTTGCTTATATTTTTTTGCAGTTTACTCGCTTTCCTAGCAATTTTTTGTTAAAAAGAATTGAGCACCCACAACCATAAAATCCTGAATCTATCCCTGGGCTGACATTATGCCACACCAATACTTCCCAAAATCAAAATCAGATATATTAACTAAAATGCTAAAACTCAACACTACAAGCAAGCTTAATAACTAAGAGCAATTCAGCAGTCAGCAGACAATATGTGATATGTCAACGCAGAAGTTGAGAAAACATAGATATTCATCAAGATCCAATATTTAAGAGCAAACTCTTTGAAAGAGATGCAAATATTTTAGTGCTGATGACATTGTGATTATACAATTCATAGTCAAATACTCTAAACATCTCAAAAGAATCACAATGGTAATGTTGAAAGGAAGGCCTTAACCTCTACTAGCGATCAAAAAGGTTCATTTTTTTTAATTTAAAAAAAAAACAGAACACGAGTTAATTACACCTTATTAGGTCCTATAATCTCAATTTATGCACTGTGTTAGCTGATGATTGTCCATTTTGTTAGAGTTGGAGAATATGGTGTGCATCTACATATGCTTCAAATACTCTTTTTTTCCTTCATTTCTGCTACTAATAGTTGTCAGGTCATGCAAAATACTAAAATAATCCCAGATTAAGATGACAACACAATCAGAAATTCTACACATAAAACATGTTTAAAAAAACTCAAAATACTACAACACAGAGATAATTTTCAACAGGATTAGGAGCATACCATGAAACCTATTATGCAACTGGAGAAAAAGGAAAGGGAGAAATAACTGGAAGCCATTGGAATGGGGGGAATCGGTAAGATTTCAATTTCATTTTCTTTTATGAAAAACAAAATATAATATCTTACCATGCCACCCACTCCAAAAGCTCCCTGAAAAATTCATCCCCTTTCCCTTTCCTACATACTCATTTCTCAAAGCTTCATCTTACTGATTATCTTGGTACTCAGCTTATTTATATAGAGACTAGAAGCGGCGGTAGGATGAAAACCCTAAATTATGAGGTTCTCAAAATACGTTTTAACCACGTATGTCTAACTTTTGTTAACTAAAGTCCAATAACTTCTGTATATGACGATTCTACGCATCAACTCATTATAGTAACTCTTTTTTTGCTTAATTATAGTAACTTTATTTTACATATCAAGCTGGAAACAATTTTCTAATCCAATCTTAGGGCCCGTTTGGCCATACGATATGATATCATGATATCGAATCATAAAATGAAATTAAAGTTTTATTTGGACATACGATATGAAATTTTTGTGTTATATATTTTTCTTAAATATAAAAATCTTATAAGTTGTAAAATTATTAAAATAGCTTCAATTGTTTATTCAATTTTATCAAATAAAAAAAAAATCGCATAGTAAATTATTACAAAGGTATTTGTTCTACACTTGAATAGTTGTTTCATCTAGCTTTAATTTAATTAAAAAAAATTGAACATAAATTGTAGTGTATAGTTTTTAATATAATCCTCCCACATAGTACAAACAATTTCATCAAGTTGAACTTGCATTTCTCGATCATGTGACTGAGAAGACGAACCAACATTGTTACTTTTGACCCATTTGTTGGTCAATATCATCCACAATTATACTTTCATATTTATAGACCATAATTATTTCATCACTTTAACAATCGGTTGATGTGAGGTAAAGTGACTATATATTGGTGAAAAATAATAAATTTTATGTCAGTGAGAATAATAAATTTTAAAAAGTAATGATGTGATTATAACTTTATTTACATATAAATGGTTAATAGATATAAATGTGGGGTTGTTTTAACAAAATATATACTTGTGGATCATTTTTTGTATTAAAATATCTCAAATCATGATATGGTTCCATATCATGTTTTTTGTAGGATATGAAATCATAAGACGGAATCAGCGTGAAATCGCGTGTCCAGACGTTGATTTTATCTCACAATACCATATCGTTATATGATATCGCATGGCCAAATGCCTACTTATTATATAAAAAACATGTTGAGGGTTAATATCTGAAGGATAAATAGCACGAAGTGAGGTTAAATGTAATTGTTTTTTTTTGGCTTAAAAGGTCAAACATAATTGTGACAAGGACGAAAGACAGTAAAAAATTTCCATTGTGACTTGAATTTGTTGCCTGAGTTCACCGGTGATTGTTAATGCTCGATTCTATTCACTTATGTAGCTAGGTTGTACATGTGTGCACCTGAAACTTTTTTTATTTTATTTAAGAATCTAATGATTTTCGAAGTTGTTTCTGAAACTTTTTTTAGAATGCATTCGAACATCAGTGTATCTAATAAAATAGATAAAGTGTGTCCAACAAAATTGAGTGCTTCTTTAAGACCTCCAAACGAATGTTGTATCTGATATTAGAGCGACTTGTCCTAAAATTGCTATCTAATACTAATAAAACTAGATTAACGAGTTGATAAATACAATATATCCAACTAAATGAGCGGAGAAATTATATAATTGTATCAATAATACAACGAAAATATCAGAAGGTTGGATTTGAAATTCAAGCGCGAATTTCAAAAGGTACGAGAATTTCAAAAGAACAAAGTTGTATTTGAGATACAATGTAAATTTCAATACGAGAATTTCAAAAGAATGAAGTTGTATTTGAGATATAATGTAAATTTCAAAATTATTGTCATGTACCGTAATTATCAAAAATATCAATATATACGATAAATTAGCTGCAAAATAACGCTATTTGCGCAAATTCCTCTTAAATTTAACTAGTTGAAGACATCCAATTGAGTAATAACTGTTGACACCAAATTTTGACCTAACATTTTTAAAAATTCGTAATTTTGAAGTTTTATTTATTTAATAGATTAGAATATTTTTTTAAAAAAATTTTAAACAAGTTTATCGATAACTATCTTTATTTATCAAAATTTAGGATTTTTTGTTAGTTAATTTTTAAAATTGCATTTCAGATGTCATTAGTTATGTTCATTATATTATTTTAAAATTCATTTTATTTGTTACATTTGTTAATATTTATGTTGAATTTAGCACAATCTAAAATTTAGTCAAATACAAAAAAAAATTAAAAAAAAATTTAGAGATTCTATTGAGATAATTTTGGGCCACAATGCTAAACCCATCATTTGAGCCCATTTTTTCTTTTCTTATTATTGTTATTAAGTAGGTCAAAATATGGGGGAAAAGGGGAGGTTTTCCAAATTAAAAAAAAAAAACTAAAAAACTAATCTTCTCACCTCTCCTCATCATCACTCTCTCCAGCCGCCGCCCATTTTCTCTCCTTCCCCAATTTCCAAACCACCTCCCAAAATCACCGGAAAAACTCGACCCAAAACGAGATCAGCAGCTCGCCAAACCAGCTTCAACCATCGCTTCTCCCACCACAAAATGAAGTCCAAAATCTCATCGGAAAACAAGGCTCCGACCAGCCACCAAACTCATCCCCTTTCTTCCTTCGAACAACAAAGCCAAGTCAGACCCATTTCACTCCATTTCCAACCTCCGTTCTTCCTCAATAACCTCAGACCACCAAGCTCTGGCGAGAGCTAGCAACGCCGGAGAATAGCCAAAATCAGTCAAGGGTCACTGCCAGTTCTCCTCCCTCTACCCCTTTTTGTTTTTTTTTAGCGCGTTCTTTTGTCTTGTAGGTATTCCGATGAAACTACGATAGAGTTCCAAATCTGTTAGAGAAAGATGGAGATAACTCCGGCGAAACTCCGAAGTCTGACTTCTTTTTCAAGCTCAGATGAGACTTCGACAATCAGTAACCAACAAACTTCACCGACGGGTAATCTGTCAATTTTATCATCTACTATGTGTTGTTAGCTTGTTTTGCATTTTTGATTGATCTGTGTGATTATTTTATTTCATTTTTTTTCTGATGTTGTATTTATGTTTTCCTCAATTCTTACATCTATTTTTGTATTTGCATTATGTTATTTACTTTTGGGTTGTTTTCATAATTTTATTATTATTGTTATCACTAGTTATTATTGTGATGAGTTTGTTTCTGTTTAATATTATTATTATTATTATTAGGTCAGTTTACAGATTATACCTTATTTAATTAGTCACATTTAGAATGAACTTTTTTTTATTTTAATTATATTTTGTTATTTAGTTATGATGAATGTTGCATTAATTTTGTGGGTCACTTTACATTAATATGGCACTAGTAATGATGATTTCCTTTTCTTTAGTAATTTTCAAATCGAGTTTATTAGTAGTCTATGTATTTGTTTTATTTTGTAGATGTTAAAAGTTTTTTCAGTAAGGTACTCTATTTCATGAGTACATGTGTTTTTATTTATTTGTTATTATTACTTTGTTGATACTTGACTCCCTTTATTGTCGACGTTACCTACTTTTTTTGTAGAGTTCACTTTTCTTCAAGCTTAATCAATATTATTTTATCAAAAAATGGCCAATGATAAAATCTCTCCGTCGGTTTTGGAGGCCTTCCCATTTTAAAAAACGGAAAATTTTAGTTAACTTTATATTTTTTATTGTTAAAAATGGCCAATGAAAAAACTCTCCGTCGGTTTTGGAGGCCTACTCAATATTAAAAGACGGAAATTTTTAGTTTAAGTTCATATAAATTGTTTGTTAAAATTGTTAAAATGTCGAATGAGAAAACCTTTCCGTCGGTTTGGAGGCCTCCCCATTTTAAAAAGACGGAATTTTAATTTAAGTTTATATATTTTATATGTTAAAATTGGCCGATGAAGAAATTACCGTCGATTTCCAAGGCCTTTCATGTTAATAAGACGGATTTTTATTTTTAAGTTATTATTTGAGTTATTCATTTTTATTTATATTTATTTGGTACTAACTCTTTTACTGAGTGTCTTTACAGGTACCCGAAGGTGCTTCTCCTTGAAATTATTCGAATGTAGTTCGAATCATACTTTTTATTCAATATTTTGTATATATTACGTTAGGCAAACTTTAGGCCGTTTCTTATATTTTCTTATTTTATTATTTGTGTATATTACATGTTTATTATTTTTGTACATTATTTTATTTTCCTCCTCAATTTGAAAAAAAAAAATGAATTCAGTCGGGACCCACATTTGTGGATTTCGAAGGATGCTTAACTCCTTCCCTTTGGAATAATTTGAACCCCTTACCTAGAATCAATTGGTTTCGTAGATCATTTAGTGTTTTCCTAGTTTTTTCCTAAAATTAGGTGGCGACTTTTTTTAAAACTCATTCATTTTTTAAACTCGTTAAAATTGAATCAATTAATTATTTTTTGAGTTGCCGCGACGTTTCGCCCTATTTGAACAGAGTGGGGATGTAAACAGAATGGCGACTCTGCTGGGGAGAAATAGAGGTTCTAACCATTATGTGTTTATTTTTTCAAATTGAGGATATTATTCTTTTATTGTTTTATTTATTATATCTTGTATATTTTGTTGATTATTTGTATATTGTACTCAGTATTTATTCATTTTTATTGTAAATTTTTATTGCATTTATGACATTTTTCAACATTTATGTGTAGTATATTAAAGAACGGTTTTGCGGAACCGCAGACCGGACTTTTCTATATTCAACCATTTTTTGGAATAATCGTCAATTTATTGGTTCGTCATGCGTCCAATGGTTGTCGTGAGTTCCAGCCTAAGTTGTCCGCTTGGGTTTCCAGTCATTCAAAGCCCACTCTTAGTCATATAGTGTAGATCGAAGTCAAGATCTTATATTAAGCATAACACAAGACTCGATGCACATTTGTATAAGACTTGTATTCATTGTTTGTATGCTATGTGATATATTTCAGTTTGTCTTTAATTAAATAGTATTTATCTGTTTAATTCATTATTTGTGTGATATTTTACATTATCCATTATGAACAACGGAACTAACACTCTTACATTTTGAGTTGTTCTTCTTCACAGCGAAAATTGATTTATGTCCGAATTTAGAAATTATTATTTGTCCGAAGTCGCAAGAGATAAGAGGATTAGCGAAATTCGAGTCCTTGTATTTCACAAGACATTAATAACAAGTCAAAACGATAAATCAGGGGAGTATTTGACTATGAGGTCGCATCCATTTATTTTTATTATTATGATTTTGCATGATGGTCCTGCTCTCACATATTTCTCATATTTTTGTAGGAATACCGTCCCCGACATCAGTCGGGGATGGTCATAACAATGTCTGGATCTCGTGAAAATTCGGAGGAGACAGTTCCAAGAAAACATCCAAAAAGAGTATACGTAGAAATTACTGTGGAAATTCGCAGGTTATATTCAACAGACATTATAAATATTGACGATTAAGAGACTATAAAACATTTTGGTGCGGAAAAAAAAAAAACTTCATGACTACAAATTTTAGTGGCGCTAGACCTAGGAATTTCTTTGAGTTGTCTAAATGTTTAAATTATTATAAGTCATATCTGGACGAACTACGCGTACCTGATTCTCATTTTAATAAGATACGTAGGCAACCCTTCTTGGGTTCGGTATTATCTTTTCCAAAAGTTAAAAAAATTGTTTGTTAATATTTTCAAAGTTATATCTGGACGAACTACGCGTACCTGATTCTCATCTTAATGAGATACGTAGGCAACCCTTCTCGGGTTCGGTAATATCTTCTCCAAAAGTAAAAAAATAAAATAAAATAGTTTGTGCATATTTTTCAAGTCATATCTGCACGAACTACGTGTACCTGATTCTCATTTCGGTGAGATACGTAGGCAATCCTTCTTGGGTTCGGTAATATTTTTTTTCAAAAAAAAAGGGTAAAAATAAAAATAAAAAATTAATAAAATAGTTTGTGCATATTTTTCAAGTCATATCTGTACGAACTACGCGTACCTGATTCTCATTTTAATGAGATACGTAGGCAACCCTTCTTAGGTTCGGTATTATTTTTTCAAATAAAAAATAAAAAAGGGGGTAAAAATAAAATAAAAAATAAAAAAATAAAAAAATAATTTGTGCATATTTTCCTAGTCATATCTGCATGAACTACGCACACCTGATTCTTATCTTAATTAGATACGTAGGCAGCTCTTCTCGGGTTCGGTAATCATTCTTTAAAAAAAAAAAAATTTAACTTGTACATACTGTAAGAGTCATGTCTTCAGCTCGGTCGGGACCTATGTAGTTAAGAGCATGTAAATATATTCGATATGATGGAAAAGATTGACTTTGTGGTAAACTATAGATTCTCGTGGTACCTCTTATCTGTACTTTTGTGATTGTTGACACCCAATTTTGACCCTCCACGATTTGATTAAATTTTAAAAAAAGCTTCTTAGATCTTAAATAAATGAAAATAATGGATTTTATCTATAAAATAAAAATTAAAAAAAATCTGCCTTTCCCACATCATTTCTCAAACAATTTTCAATTTTCAATAGTCCCACATCGGCATTTTATCCCTTTTGAGGATTTTTAGGTCTCTATATAAACCCACTTCATTCAATATTTTAGAGGGGAGGGGGAAGACAAAAAAGAATACTCATAAAATCTTGAGAATTCTCGGTTCCCATAGTTCAAAAATTTTAAAAGTGTTTTGTTGGTTTTTCGAGTTGAAGAGGTGGAGTCGTCTCCTTCAAACTCGTAGTTCCGATTCGCTGCCCATAACCAGGTATTTTATTTTTTGCTTAGCCTTGTTTTATTTAATTCCTAGCTCTTTTATGCTTTTTTTTTGTTTATTATATATGCTTAGCTTTGTTTTAGTAGTCATGTGTTAGACTTTGGTTTGATTTTTTAGTAGTTAATAATGTCTATTTTATTCCTACTGTTTTACTTATTTTCCGAGATGTTTTTCCAATAATCTCCCAATTTCATGTCTTTGTTTCTTCATGTTTCACCCATGTGTTTCTTGACTAAAATGTAGGCTGTTTAGTTAGTAATAAATTAGGATTTATTGAGTTAGTTTTTCTTTATATATATATATCCGATTATAGCCTTGAACATAGGAATTGTTTTTTTTTTTGTATAAATCGTGTTGGTGTTGCTGAATGCAGTCTCTGTTTTCCAAAATTAATTCTTATTTTTGGTCTGTCTATATTGTTGGAAGTCGAATAATGATAGTAGCATTGATAGATTTTTCTTTCAAATTTTCTTTACTTGTATCCCTTTAAAAATCTTGGTTGATGGACAAATATTTATTTATGTGGCTTGAAGTTAATCCATGTTGTTAATCTCTTATAGTTGAAGTTGTGTAGCGATTAATGGAAACATTTATGTGGCCAAGTGATCTCTTTCTTGTTTGGTCTCTCTCTATTGATGAGGTCAAATATGTAGTTAAGACTTGTTGTTCATACATGCTCTTTAAATTTATTTGTTACTAATCCCTTCTCTCTTCTTTGAATTTTACATGAACTATTTTATTCGAGTCCATCCGGACTCCCTTCTCTTGCATTATTCCTCTTCTTGAGTCAACTTTCTTCGGAGTCGCAAAAAGGGAGTTACGTTATTGGGTTTAAAAACCCAAAAAATGCAGCAGCACCAGCAGCCTTAAAAGGCCGAAACTGAGGAGCAAAAATGGGGGTTAAAACCCGCAATTAGAAGCAGCTGCAGTAGCCTTGTAAAGGCCGAAAGTTGATGGTTTTGGACCCTTAAATGTGCACTAAGTGCAGCAGATTTGTAGCAGCTTAAAAGGGCCAGAAGAGTAGCATTTCTTGGACTTACGAAGTCTGAAAATAGCACAGCAGGAACGGAAAGTATTTTGGGCCAAAAGGCCTAAAATCAAAGCGGCAAAAGGCATTATTTTCAGCCCCGAAGTGACCACTTATGGGCTGAAAGTTTCTTAGTTATCTTATTTATTGTTTATGTTTATCTACTTTGTTATTTTTGTGGCTGTTGATTTTTCTTTAAACTTAGATGAATCCTTTGGAGGTTTTTCGAACGGCTATTCCAGTTCTTTACTTGTTTACTTTAAGTTTTTCGAAGCTTTTTTTTTTAGTTGGATGATTTAAGCCAATGAGAATAACTTGAGAACCCTTTATGTTCTTTCATAGTTATTGGAAAGCTTTGTATCCATGTTTATGAATTTGAACTAACTATATAGTTCAAGTTTTACTTTTTGAAAAAAAATAAAATTGTCAAGTTCCTTAAAATAAATTAGTTGCTTTTATTTTAATTTAGAGCTTTGTATGAATGACTTGAGGATTGTTAATATCCTTTCATAGTTGTTTCAAACAAGGCCTTTAAATTCACGTTTATGTGTTGAGGCATTTGTGTGGTTCAAAATATGACTATGGACAAGAATTTGAGATAAATCTTAAGATTTTTAGAAGTATCAAAATACTTTTATATGAGTATCAACCAAGATTTTTATAATTAACTTTCTTTTATAGATAAAATTAGCCAAATTTTTAAATCCGTCGGTCAACCGCGTGTTAGCGGATTTCCTAAGGTGCCTAAACCCTTCCTTAGAGAATTATTTGAACCCTTACCCAAAACTCTGGTTTATTTAAACGTTTTCTTTTAAAAAATTTCTATTTTTTAAAAATGGTTTTCTTAATTTTTCCTAAAAGATTAAGTGGCGACTTCCCATATTATAATTGTTTTCAAAACCTTTAACAAAATTTGCCGAAGTTGCGAAATCGGCTTCGAAACCTTCAGTTTTCGAAATCGGGTCGTAACAGAATGGCGACTCTGCTGGGGATTCATCTAGGTTCTAACCAAAAGGATTTTATTGTTTGGCTAACTATTATTGTATTAACTGTTATTTGATGCTTATGTGTTTAAATTTTGATTATTAACTAATATTGCATTCATGGCATTTTCTGATATTATATGTACAGTATATTAAAGAATGGTTTGCGGAACCGCAGCCAGACTTTTTATACTCAACCTTTTTTCGGAATGATCGATAATTTATTGGTTCGTCATGCGTCCAATAGTTATCGTGAATTTCAGCCTAAGTTGTCCACTTACGTTCCCGGTTCTTCAAAAGCCACTCTTAGTAAACTAAGTTAGAGCTCAACCAAAACCCCTTTTAGGTGCATTAACCTAAGATGATCCAATACCCAAGGTGTATTGGACCCATTAGAAGACCACCTTGAGTCTGATTGACCCCGGTCAATATAAGACGATCATCCAATTATTTGTTAAATTTGAAGGATATGTATGTCGATTTGTAAGTACCATTGTCCTTTGGGTTTTTTTTTTTTTTTTTTTTTTTATAGGTAGTTTCTTTGTTTAATTCAATGAAGATCCTCATCGAAGAAATTCAAAAGCATCAAGAAGTTCGGGAATGAAGATTCATATGGAAGCTTAGCTTATTTACCATTGTACCCCTACGTGGGACTGATATTTATTTCCTCCCTTCTATTATGTATCCCATTTGTTTTATATTTAAATTTTGTATAAATATTTTGGGGGCAATGGAACGATTTACAAATGATATACACATCCTTCAAACGTTAGGCTTACCTTTGGCTTAAAAGGTCACATGCATGTTAGGAGGCGTTATATATTGTTTGTGTGTTAAATGTTAATATTTTGTTTCATTTGTGCTTGTTTGACCTATGTGTTTATATACATATGTTTTGCTTTAAGCATAATTGGTCCATTATTCCATTCCAATGTCTTAGAACATTAATCCAATTTTCAAACCTTCCAAAATACTACAACTCCATTACAAAAATACGTTCAAAATCACTCAAGTTTTAGGTTCAATAGAGCTTTAAAAAAAATTGTTAGGTCATCATTCAAATTCACGTTGACCTCGTCGTTTCTTGAAAATTATTTTCCACACCTACTACTCGGCGTTACTAAACATTCCTTCAGTTTCAAGCGAATATCAAGACATTTTGTTTCTCCAAAGAGATTCCAATTGAACCAAACTTTCTTTCGTTAAAATTTAGTTCACAATAAACAATTTTTTTCCATTTGATCATTTTTTAGAAACTCATCTTCGAATTTTGGACTAGTTTGTTTAAAACAAAACACATGTTATTTGTTTTATGTGTTTGGTTGATTATTATGATTAATGGACTAACTTTCTTATTCTTATTTTGAGTTGTTTTAGAAGAGAGACTGATTTGTGTTGGTAATCAAACTTGCTCACTTCATCAAAGTATTCGCTGGCAGAACATTCATATTTACACGGTCTAAGGTCAAGGGAATTCTACAGACTCATCATTTCTTACTTGGACTACTAAGAGAACTCGATCAAAAATGGATCCACTATCAACATGTTGCTTCGTCCGAAATGATCCCGACTTCATCTGTCGTGGCCAATCCTAGTGCCTCGGTAGCAACAGAATCACCTATGGAAGTCATTGCTCGTCTAGAGCGACAAATTAGCACACTGAATCTCCTGGTAGCAATACCAAGCTGCTTCTCCGAATCAACCACCTGATGCTCGCCAAAGGGGCCATGCCACCTGTGTATCCGACTTCGAGTGAGTTTTATCAAGGAGATCACTTTGCCACCTTTAAGCAAACTCAAAGCCTACTCACTAATTCAACTCAGGATACTCCTCTTGTATACACATTTGCTCCTCCAAAAGCTCCAACGGTAACACATCACACTCCGCCAGTGTACACTTATGTCACGCTCCACCTGTTACCAAGACTCCAGAGTTTCATCGCCCAGATGTTAATCACTATATGAAATTGAGGGGATGGAAAATCAATTGATGCTGAAATGATGAATAAAAGATGAAAAGCTTGGAGATGCTATGAGAGGTCTTCGTGGGTTCGATAGTAGCCAGAGTGTTAGATACGAAGAACTGTGCACATTTCCTGAGGTTGAGTTGCCACCCGGTTACAAGATTCCAAAGTTTGAGAAGTTTAGTGGATCAGGAAATCCATTCTTTCACTTGAAAATTTACTGTGAAAAGTTGATTGGCGTTGGAAACAACGAAGGTATAAGAATCAAGTTATTCAATCAAAGCCTAACTGGAAAAGCATTGGAGTGGTACTCTAAGCAAGATGTAACCAAATGGCGTACTTGGGATGATCTGGCGAATGCTTTTGTGGATCACTACAAGTTTCATGTTGAAATTGCTCCCGATAGAATTTCTATTACCAAGCTGAAACCCAAGTCGACTGAATACTTTCGAGAATATGCCATTCGTTGGAGAGAAGAAGCTGCAGAGTGCACCCACCTATGGAGGAATCGGAAATGATCACTTACTTCATTCAAGCTCAAGAATCGGAATACTATGAGCGAATGGTGACTATGGGTGGAAAGACATTTGCTGAAGTTATTAAGGCTGGAGAAATGATCGAAGATGGTCTCAAAACTGGCAGAATAAGGAGTTACGCCTCATCTCAATCTGCTAATAGAACCTATCAAACTGGTTCTTTTGGAAAGAAAAAGGAGAAAGAAGTTATGTGATAACGACCCGAGGAGCTGCATCATATAACCGTCAACCACCTCCAGGCTATCCTAATTGCAATATTATGTTTGCAACAATCAAGCAACATTTCGTTCTCCACGACCAATGCAAAATCCCGAAACAATGCACCTCATCCTAATTTTGAGAAAAAACCTGCTAGAGTCTTCACTCAATTGAGCGAGACAAGGAGTCAACTTTTTGAGAGACTGAAAGAGGCGGGAATACTTCATCCAGTGGAAGCCAAAACTGTGAATACTTCAGCCGAGTGGTATGACCCAAGTAAGCGTTGTGCTTATCATTCAGGGGTTGTTGGTCATGATACCGAAAAGTGTATCACTCTCAAACACAAAATTCAAGATCTAATTGACAATGAGGTGGTAAAACTCGCTCAAGCTCCATCAAATGTGAATACCAATCCGTTTCCCAAGCATAAGGAGTAGTGTTTGACATGACCAGTTGCAAAGAAGAAGCAAGTTTCCTGAAGGTCGCACTTTTGGCAGCTTTTAGTCTTGCATTTAGAGTTTGTTATTTTACTTCTCTGTAATCGCACTTTTATCGCTTTATTACTTTGTAATCGTTTATTTGGTTTAGATTTCCCTTTTAAGTATCTTTCACGAGAATGAACTACGTCTGACCTGAATTCTCAAGAATGAGATACGTAGGCGGCCTATGTCGGCTTCGGTCACCCCTTTATCCCTTTTAGTGTTTTCTCGTATTCGAACTACGTTTGACCTGAATTCTCAAGAATGAGATACGTAGGCGGCCTATGTTGGCCTCGGTCATTTTCTTAGTTAAATTTCTTCTAGTCCTGTTAATCCTCAAGAGTTGGAACTACGTTTGACCTGATTCCTACTCAACGGGATGCGTAGGCGCCGCACCGGCTCGGTCATGTTTCCCGTAAGTTTTTCATTTCTCTTTATAATGAAAACTAGGGCAGATTTTGAGAGGATCTCAAAATTCATCAGAAAGAGAAATTTATTTAGTCCAGAATCAAGGATCACTTCAGAGTTGCAACTGGGGCAGAATTTTTGAGATTCACTCAAAAATTCGACTGAAAACTACAGAAAGTTCGAAATTTATGTTATGTTTTAAACCGGGGCAAAATTTTTGAGGAGGTCCTCAAAAATTTCATCAAGTGGCTTTTCAAGACCAAACAAGTTTGTAATCTAGAAGGCAAAAGAGCATCAGGATGGCAAGACAAAGCCAACATGAATCAGTCTCTCAAAACTAAGAATTTTTCTTTGGATGCAGGAATTATAAAGTTACAGCACAACATTAGACTCACAGTGGCCTCATCATGACTCAGATGATTTATACTCTTGCTCATCTTTTAAAATTTTCATTTCAATTCACTGTGACTTACACATTTTATATTTTACCAGATGGGATAGCTTGGCGCAAGGGTGATGATCATAAAACGTTATTCAAACCAATATAAGCTGAAAAAACTTTATTTGAGAACTTATCTTTTACTTTGATAATTTTTGCTACTAATCACATCTGAGCTTTGCAGGTGTCGTCAAAGTTGGAGCCGAAATTTCGAGAGATCCTTTCAATTTTTAAGAGATCTGCCCAGACATTCACCAGACAAAGGACACACACTAGTCCTTATCCAAGAATTTTATTATGAAGGATTCCTGACACAAAGGAACCAATCCAAACTGATTTTATCCTCTATTTTATCTGAAGAGTTTTCTTTCTTCATTTTTCAAATCTCTCGTCCTTTTTAAAGGCAATTTTTTTTTCATTCTTTAAAAAAAAAAAAAAAAAAATCCTTTAAGTTTCAGGTTCGAACTACGTCAGACCTGATTTCTTGTTCCGGCAATATATGTAGGCAATTCTATATAAGGATTCGGTCTTCCTAATGTTTCAAATTAATGGCCCAAGAGAAAACTGGGGCATGTCTTTGAATTAGTTATTCTTGTGTCTTACAATTTATTTCAATTAAGTACCCTTGGACTGGAAACAGGGGCAACTTTAGAAATAGTTCAAAATTATCCAAATCTTCGTTCAACTTCAAGTTTCGAAGGTGACCTTTATCAACCCAATCTTCTCTTTACATGAAATTCTAGATTCAAAGTAGGGACACATCTCGCGTGAGATCCCTAGTTTGTCTTTAAAGTCTCCTTTCAAAAGTTAAAAGTTATCGAGTTGTTCTTCCAGAATCTCGCATTCTCTATAAATGCTAGATTGTGTGACTCATTCAAAAGTTCTGACATTATATGAATTTCCTGTTCTTGTCTAACAAAATTTTCATGAGCGCAGCTACGACAGATTGTAATCACATCTAAAGAAATTACCAACTTCACAAACTACAAAAGTGGACCTACACATTTAGAAAATTCAATATTTATTTAAGAAATATTTCAACATATTTGGTGGAGCTTTTCCAAGTCTTAAACTAGAAATATTCCAACTTTTACTTGTCACAATAAAACTAACTAATTTGAAATAATTTTTAAAATGAGTCAAAAATAAACTGTTTAGCTTTCTGGATTTGATTGAGACTAGAGCAATTATGGTTTATAAAAATGAAACAAACAAAATAGGGAGGACACACCAATAAAAAAAAACTAACAAAAATGATAGCCACTTGGACTAGCCTAATCTTATGAAAAGAGGAGTACCATATTGTTACTCTTATAAAAGTAAAAGACTTAAGTACCTAAATTAAACTTAATAGCAAAAGGAGAGAAGAATGAGTAGAGAGATTGTTGACACCCAATTTTGACCTCCCATGATTGGAATTAAATTTCGAGTTTCTTAAATTCCAAACGACTTGAAATAACTAACTTTATAAAATTCAAAATATTGTTAAATAGTTTTTCAGATATTATGATTTTTAAGTAATATATATTGTTTATATATAACTTAGATATAATTAGCATATTTCATAATATTTCGAAAATCATCGCCAAAAAGATTTAAAAATTTTTAGTAAGTATCTATTGGATTAGTTTAGTTTAAATTTATGGCTATAATTTTTAAATCATTTAATGATAATTAGGTTAATTATTTCATTTCGTTAAGTTGGAGAAGCTTGTAAATTAATTATATTAATTCATCTTATATGACTATTAGCCGAATTTATCCTAAGTAACTAAGTTTGACTACTATTTTGAATCTCCTGTAGGCTATAATTTAGGTTTATATGGCCAAAGCTTAATTTTTTAATTTTTTTTTTTTAAAAAAAGAAACTTATTTGATTTTGTCCTTAACCACTTTTGGAGAGCAATTTTAGACCTCTCCCTCAAATCAAAGCTCATCAGCCCACCCTAACCAATCAATTCACCAGTCCACTCTCTTTAATCCCCGACCAGGCCCAGTTCTTTTGACAACAAAAAGACCCATTCCAAAAGCATCACCAACGAACGTTTCAAGCAGCATATTACGCGATCCCATTCTCTTCTTCTTCCTCGCCCTAGAAATCGAGGACCAGTCCAGCCCAAACTCAGTCCAGAATCGAGCCCAGCTCGCGGCCTCATTCTCTCCTTCTCCCTTATCCTCTCGTACAAGACCGTTTACTGATATGCCAGATGGAGCAATCTCTATGCTTGTTCGTCCTTGCCTCACCTAGAATCAACGGCTATCCTCTTCATTCCGTTGAGAAATTATACAAATTGGTACAAGAGTGGAGCTGGCAATCTTATCCAAGAGGGGAATTCGAATTCGAATTTCGAACTCACCCTTTTTCTTCCCCATTTCCCCCTTATAAATAGACTTCTCTCGACTGCTTTTAGGGTGAGGATTTTCTTTTTTTTTGAGGCCAAAGAGTACCCATAAAGTTTTTTGGAATTCCTTGGTTCCATAGTTTAAAATTTTAAACGTTTTGTGGCTTTTCGAGTTGAAAAGGTGGAATCGTCTCCGTCAAACTCGTCGTCGGTTCGCTGTCCAGAACCAGGTAATTTTCCTTTTCTATTAGTTTGATTTTAGTTTATGTTGTTATATTATGTGTTGGAGCCGAATTAAGGCTATTTATGTTTGCTAATTTCTCTATGCTGATGAGTCCCTTTTGATGAATTCTTAACGTTACAAGTATTTTAGCAGTGTTCTTTTTTTCATTTTGTGTGTTGTTTGACTTTCCAATCCTAACTTCTGGAGAAAGTTAGCAGTGTTCTTTAGTAAAATGAGAA
>CM040623.1:76427570-76521464 GCA_022817965.1 Solanum lycopersicoides | reverse complement strand
ATCCTGTTTTGATTTCATAGCACATTAGGCTTGGTTGATTTTGTCTCGCATCTGGTTATTGAAAACAACCTAAAACACAGAAAAAAGGCATTACCCTTGCTAGCTCGACTGAATAGTTAATCTATCTCTTGCTCCATGAAGCGAATAGAAATGTTAATATTTGGTTTAGTTTCTATCATTTTGGTCTCTGTGAAATAGGAGTTTATTTATAAGTTTGTAAAGTCTGAGGTCTCATATTTATCATTCGAGATTGTTTTGTTTCTTGTTTTTATCAAATTTCTTACGTCATATATGATTAAAATGTTGCTGTGACTCGTCCGAGTTTAGTTGTTGTCTATATTATGAACTTGTTTCTTTAGTTTATTATGACATCGTTGATACTATATTCAGTTCGTTTGTAGTCCAAGGATTGAACAACACTATGTCGTATGTAGATTCGTTTTGAGTGCACTCAACCTCAATTCTACGTAAACACATATGCTCCCTAAAGTGAACCCCTGCTTCTTTTTTTTTTTTTTTTTTTTTTTTTTTTTTCGTTTCACAATGTGGGTATCTTGCTTGTTTCTTATGTGAAGGATTTATTTGTTCGGAAATCATGAAGTTGATCTTAGGTTTAGTTGAGCTCTAGATGAAGTTGAATTTTAGTTCGACTTCTCTTTGGTTGCTCCTAAATCTTAGATCCTCATGTCGCTCCTTTGAGCTATAGATTCTAAATTGCATACATTGGCTTGGTTTCGGATTTCTTACTATTAGCTAATTATTAGTTTAAATGTTCTATTTGAGAGCTCATGTGTCATGCGATGCTTTACCAATCCGGATTGTTTATTAGTTGGCTCATGTTTCGAAAATGGTAGAGCTTGTTCTTTGCTTATTTTTATAATACTCGTGTTAGTTTAAGGAAGCTAAGCATGTTAGCCTGAAATTCTTTGAAGTCTTTGCTATGATCTGTTACTTCCACTACCCTTAGCATAATTATGTTATTACATGCTAATTAATCTTATGTGATCTTCATGCTATACTGCCTTTTCTCTCATTTTTTTTAGTGTTAATATGGGTTCTGTTATTGAATGAGATTTTGAGAAAAATTATTTGTTCATTGGCATTTAACTTAGATTCTGTTAGGATATGTGTTCGTCCTTAAATCGGTTTTGTCCAAAGTTTTTTTTTTTTTTGTTACCTCTTATCCTCTTGATCTCTACCGTTGCTTCTTAATCTCTATCTTTTCTGACCACTGTTAGCATTATCCTTGTTTTGTAATTTCCAGACTTATAACTCATATCTTGTTTAAGTTGGTTGTTTAGCAATTTAATGAGTCCAGTTAATTGATTCGTCTCATCAGATATCTAATCTTTATTTCTTTCATTTTTTTTCTTTTCATGAACTCTCCATTTGAGTCCACTTGGACTCTCCATCCCTTTGCATTCGTTTCTCTTCGAGTCAATCTCTTTCAAGTTGCAAAATAGGAGCTATTTTTATTGGGTTAAAGACCCAAAAACCAGCAACAACAACAGTTCAAAATTGCCGAAAATGAAAGTGTTTTTCGTCCAAGGTGGCTGAAATTTGAACAGTTGAGACGATGCAGAATTGCAGCGGTTTCAAAGGGGTAAAATGACTTTCTTTTCGGACTTAAAAAAAAAGTCTGAAAATATCACAGAAGGAACAAAAAGCATTTTGGATCGAAGGCCTAAGATCTGAGCGGCAAAAGACAACAATTTCAGCCCCCTAAAATGGGTGAATTGGGGCTGAAATTTTCAGTTTCTTCATTGTTTATGTTACTTCCTTTTTATTATTTTTATTGTCGTGATTGCTAATTTTTTTTTCTAACGTTTTCTTGGCTTGGATGAATCCTCATAGGAGTTTACTTTTATTTTTTTTCCTTTATCAAATTCCTTTTCAAGGAGTTGGATTTGTTAACACAGTTTATTTTTTAGCGACTTAAGCTTATGGAATAACTTAAGAACTATGTATGTTCTTTCATAGTTATTAAAAAAGCTTTGAATCCATGTTTGCGAGTTTGAACTAACTATTTAGTTCAAATTTTTGAATAGGATAAAATTGTTAAGTTTCTTAAACTAAATTAGTTGTCTTTTAATTTAACTTAGAACTTTGTATGAATGACTTAAGGATCTTTAATATCCTTTCATAGTTGTTAAACAAAGTGTTGTAATCCATGTTTATAAGTTGAATTATTTGTATGGTTCAAAATTGACTATGGATAAAAGTCTCAACTTAGATTTTAATCTTGAAACTTTTAGAAGTATCAAAAGATTTTTATCTAAGTTTTCAACAAGAATTTTTGAGTAGTTTAAAATAAATAAATAAGGTTTTTTTAAGTATTTTTAAGATTTTCTTAAAATTAGCCAACTTTAAAATTCGTCTGTCAACCGCATGTAAGCGGATTCTCTAAGATGCCTAAACCCTTTCTTAGAGAATTATTTGAACCCTTACCCAACTCTGGTTTATTTAAACGTTTTCTTTTTTAAAAAAAATATTTTTTTAAATGGTTTTCTTAATTTTCCCTAAAAGATTAAGTGGCGACTTCTAAATCCTTCTATTATTTTTTTTCAAAAACTTTAACAAAATTGCGAAGTTGCGAAATCGGCTTCGAAACCTTCAGTTTTCGAAATCGGATCGTAACAGAGATAAAATAGGAAACTTGAATCTTTCTTATTTTTGGTGTATTTTCCATAGAGATTACAATGCCTTTTATAGGCATAAGAGGGGTATAATGGACATTCACAAATTGTTATTTATACACCTCTTATGCCTATAAAAGGCATTGTAATCTCTATGGAAAATACACCAAAAATAAGGAAGATTCAAGTTTTCTATTTTATCTCTCTACTACATTATTCTCTCCTTAATTGCTATTAGTTTAATTTCAGTACTTAATTTTTATTTTATAACACGTTATCAGCACGAGACTCTGTCATATCAAAGTTTGAAGACTAAATTTGAAGGCTAAGGTATTATTATTTTTCTTCTTTTTATTATGGCTAATCTTACTAAACTTGAGTTCGTTGCCCTTCAAAGTTCGGGCAAGAACTACCTTTCATGGGTATTGGATGCTGAAATCCATTTGGATGCTATGGGTCTTGGAGACACCATTAAAATTGAAAATAAAGCATCAAAACAAGACTATGCTAAAGCAATGATATTCTTACGTCATCATATTGATGAAATTTTGAAAATTGAATGTCCACAGTCAAAGATCCACTCATTCTGTGGAATAATCTAAAAGAAAGGTATGACCATTTGAAGATGGTCATTCATCCAAAGGCACGATATGATTGGATGAATTTAAGACTACAAGATTTAAGTCTATTCATGAGTACAATTCTGCCATGTTCAGAATTACTTCTCAATTGAAACTATGTGGAGATACAGTTAATGATGTTGATATGCTGGAAAAAACTTTCTCCATATTTCATACCTCGAATGTGCTTTTACAGCAACAATATCGAGAAAAGGATTTCAAGAAGTATTCTGAACTGATTTCTCATCTTCTCGTGGCTGAACAAAATAATGATTTGTTAATGAAAAATCACGAGAATCGTCCCACTAGATCTACACCACTTCCTGAAGTGAATGAGGTGTACGCCTTACCATGCTAGGCGTGGAAGAGGCCGTGGCCGTGGTCGTAATTACGACCAAGAGCGAAATCCTTTTCCCGGTGTTAATCATTCACCAAAGAAAAATAGTCATCAAAGGGAAAAGAAAAAGATGAGAAACGTGAAACAATTAAAATAAATTATTTCCGATGTGGTGAAAAGGGTCATTATGCACGTGATTGTCGTACTCCTAAACACTTGGTTGAGCTTTATCAAGCATCACTAAAAAGGAAGGATAAAAATCCCGAAACTAGTTTTATCACTGATCATGTTGACATCACACAGTTGGATGTGACAGATTTCTTCACACACCCTGAAGGAAAAATAGATCACTTAATTGGTGACGGTTCTGTGGATATGAAAGAATAATCATGGTTGATATTTACTAATGTTATTAATATTTGTTGTTTTGTATTGATCATAATTGAAAAATAAATAGTTAAAGTGCTCATATTTGTCCATGCATATTCATTATTCCATTCTTTTAGAAACACCAATGGAAAGTGAGTTGAAATGTTATGATTTGAAAAAGGATTTGAAAAATATTAAAATTATTCTTTCCTTTAACTTTTGTGGGCATAAAAGAAAAATGTATAAGTAAGACCACTACCTAAATTGGTTAGTGGAAAACACCTTTTTCCTTTTTTCACTCAAATGTCATTTCAATATAATAAATTATATTAATACTTATTTTAAACATACTAAACTAAATCAAATTTAGTGTTAAAGATTTGAGTGAGAAAAATCTTATGCATTATTAATGATTCAAATATCATTTTAACATTTACATTATTTCTTAAATATTTAACAAAAGATAATTAATCATTTAATATAAATTTATTTCATTACTTTTGAAGATATGAATAATTCTCCAAACAAATTATGAAGACATTTGCTTAATATTTTTCTCATTTGAGTATGGGCAATATGAATGTTACTACGATATCTGATAGTACTAATTTGATTGAGGGCTCCGGAAGAGCCATTATAGTTTTGCCCAAGGAAACTAAACTCATACTAAATAATGCCATGTTTTCTCCTCAATTTCGGAGAAACTTATTGAGTTTCAAAGATATTCGTGAAAATGGTTATCATATCAAGACAATTGATGAAATGAATCTTGAATATCTTGGTATAACCAAAAATGTCTCCGGGCAGACATATGTTGTAGAAAAATTCACGGACTTATCTTCTGAATTGTATTGGACAAAAATTAGTGCAATTGAGGCACATTCTATTGTAAACCGGGGGTTTACTGATTCCAATACTTTCGTACTTTGGCATGATCGTCTGGGACATCCTGGTTCTATAATGATGAGACGAATTATAGAAAATTCAAATGGGCATACATTAAAGAAGTTGAAAATTCTTTTAAATGGTGAATTTTCTTGTGATGCGTGTTATCAAGGCAAGTTAATTGTGAGACCATTGTTGACACCCAATTTTGACCTCCCATGATTGGAATTAAATTTCGAGTTTCTTAAATTCCAAACGACTTGAAATAACTAACTTTATAAAATTCAAAATATTTTAAAGATATTTTCAATAGTTTTTAGAATATTTATGATTTTTAAGTAATATATATATGTTTATATATAACTTAGTATATAATTAGCATATTTCATAATATTTCAAAAATCATCGCAAAAAGATTTAAAATTTTTAGTAAGTATCTTATTGGATTAGTTTAGTTTAAATTATACTTATAATTTTTAAATCATTTAATGTATAATTAGGTTAATTATTTCATTTCGTTAAGTTTGAGAAGCTCGTAAATTAATTATATTAATTCATCTTATATGACTATTAGCGGAATTTATCCTAAGTAACTAAGTTTGACTACTATTTTGAATCTCCCGTAGGCTATAATTTAGGTTTATATGGCCAAAGCTTAATTTTTTTTATTTTTTTTTTTAAAAAAAAGAAACTTATTTGATTTTTGTCCTTAACCCATTTGGAGAGCAATTTTAGACCTCTCCCTCAAATCAAAGCTCATCAGCCCACCCCTAACCAATTCCAATTCACCAGTCCA
Source organism: Solanum lycopersicoides (assembly GCA_022817965.1). Lineage (NCBI taxonomy): Eukaryota > Viridiplantae > Streptophyta > Magnoliopsida > Solanales > Solanaceae > Solanum > Solanum lycopersicoides. The sequence goes on along the minus strand of CM040623.1, from coordinate 76,515,821 downwards.
CTCTCTTTAATCCCCGACCCGGCCCAGTTCTTTTGACAACAAAAAGACCCATTCCAAAAGCATCACCAACCAACGTTTCAAGCAGCATATAAGCGATCCCATTCTCTTCTTCTTCCTCGCCCCAGAAATCGAGGACCAGTCCAGCCCAAAATTCAGTCCAGAATCGAGCCCAGCTCGCGGCAGCCTCATTCTCTCCTTCTCCCTTATCCTCTCGTACAAGACCGTTTACTGATATGCCAGATGGAGCAATCTCTATGCTTGTTCGTCCTTGCCTCACCTAGAATCAACGGCTATCCTCTTCATTCCGTTGAGAAATTATACAAATTGGTACAAGAGTGGAGCTGGCAATCTTATCCAAGAGGGAATTCGAATTCGAATTTCGAATTTCGAACTGACCCTTTTTCTTCCCCATTTCCCCCTTATAAATAGACTTCTCCCGACTGCTTTTAAAGGGGGGAGATAGTGGCAGTGAGTTGAGGGAGTGGATAAAAATTTTACTTAAAGAAATTCGAGCAATTCTTTGGTTGAGAAAGATAACATCTAAAAGGGCTTTGGGTTTCTTTTAGCTCTGTTTCCTTCTTCACGCGTTGTCGGAGCTTATCGGAGTTTTCAATATTCGCATTGTGGTGGTGGAAGTCAGCTCGGCGTCACCCCTAGTTCGCTGCCCCCTACCAGGTAATCTCCTCTTTATTTCAGCATTTATGTTGGCTCTTAATTATTATTATTATTTTCATTGAAATGTGCTTGGCATTATTTGTTTAAGTATTTTTTCCAATAGCTTAAAAAAATAGTAATTTGCTCATCTTTGAACTCGGTTAATGTATATGTAAGATGGTCATGTCTTAATTTCAGCATTCGCCATTATCTTAGGAATGTAGTAGAGTTATGATTTTTGTGTTCAAACATTCCTAGCTGTTAGGTTGTAGTTTGTAGCTTGCATTCATTTCGATTTGGAAAACTTTCGAAAGTATTCAATTTCTCATCTCACCTATCTAAGTTGTAATAAAATTTTAAATTTGGAGTTGTACATTCCCATTCATTATCAGTGAAAACTTTCATCTCTTCATCTAATCTCTTTACGTGCATAACAATGTCGTGATTAATTCCTCTGTAGCTAGCTACGCGATCCAATGTGTTTATTTTTAGTTAAAGCATAACTATTTAAGTTCGATGTTCGCGAATTTGCTTCAAGCTGTCTTATTTCCAATTATTATCGGCTCCTAGTTGTTGCCTGTCTCCCTGATAGTTCCCTGCCTTGATTTCTATGTGATATATATGTGACATATGTTGAAGTTTGGCTTCTCTGTTGGTCATTCTGGCCTTCACCATTATGTAGCCAACTTAAATCCCATTTGTTCCATCATCTAGCTTTTCTTTGTTATCTCTAATTAAATGTGAATATAGAAAAATTGTATCTATTTTATTTCTTGTATTTGTGTTCAACCTCCGGTATGCTCACCTGGAAATTTAAATTTACTGAATTTCTTGCATGAATCTACCTCAATATTGTCTTGAGTTATAGACTTGTTTGTGATTAAAGATAAGTTTCAATTCATCACTTTCTAATTAATAGCGAGTCGATATTTGTTAAGTTTTAGTTCACTGTTGTTTAGCATGTTTTGATTTTCTTGTTGTTTCAAGGTAATTAGAAACCTTGCTCCACTAACAGAGTATGTTTTCTTAAATGTTTCTATCTAGACTTCTATTTGATTAAACCAAGAGTCTTGTCTTTTCCTAGCCTAAGTTAAATTTCCAGATTTTAAGTCACATTCGTGTTTTAGTATTAACTACATATTTTGTACAGGCACTTTTGAATTTGAAGTTTGATAAGTCATGTTGATCTTATAGTAACCATTATAAGTTTCTCATCCTTTCATTTTTTTTTTCTTCTGCTTATTGATTTTATTCAAAAGTTAATCGGTTTGTTGATAAAAGTTTAGCTTTGACTTTGCATATATGCGAATTCAATGGCCTGTGACCTTAACCTTTTGGGATACTGCTTTAAATCTAATTCCTTAATTGTCTTCTTGATTTTTTTTGCTCAAATGTGTGGCAGTTTTCCAAGTCATTTTAGTGTTGGTTCGGAATATTAGTTTAAATTTAATGTTGTTCTTGGTTGCTGCAAATGCTCTCACAATCTGTTACTGTATTAAACTAGTGGGCTGTTTAAAGTTCTCCTTGCGTATCCGTTTGAGCCTTTAGTCTCTGGTTATGTTCGTTTTAGTTTATTTCTCTTCTCATTTAAGTCGTGTTACTATTTTCCATAAGCATAAAGGAATTTGCCTTGGTTTAAATTTAATTCCAAGAGTTGTTAAAATTCTCTCCTAGTTTCATGGTTATATTGTTGTCCCTATGCGTTTTTTTTTTCTTCATCAAGAGCATTGCTTCGATCTTAAAAATGGAAATAGCTTTGGGTTTGCATTTTATCATTTTTCTTCAGATGCTTTTTTTCCGGTAATCTCGCAACTCCATATGCCTTTGCTTTCTTCATTTTTTCTTTTACTCATGTGTTCCTTGATCAAGTGTAGCTTTCTAGTTAGTAATAAATTAGGATTTATTGATCTAGTCTTTCCTTATACACATATATCCGGTTATAGTCTTGAACATAGGAATGGTCTCTTTTTGTAGAAATCGCGTTAGTGTTGCTGCTAATGCTTTATCATTTCATATTAATGAGGATGGTTATTTGTTAATGTTCATGTTCCTTTAAAATTACTAGTTGCTCTTTTTACTAAGAATACATTTTGTATTGTTACTTATCAATTCTCTGTTATAATACACTTCCGTAGTGCATATCTTAAGATATTTAACTTAATGCATAGCAATTTGTCTCTTCTCTTAGGAGTAGGTTTAAGCTCTGTGATTTAATTTTAGATATTATGTGCCTATGTGAATTGTGTAATTAAAGTTGTGGAGTTTGGTATATGATGTCTAATACATGCATATCTTCCTTTGAAAATTTCATGCCCATTTGAAGGGGTTCACCTATGAGATTTGGTATATTATTGTAACTAAGCTAGATGTTTCGGTTATTCATTTCATCCAAATAATTTGCAGAATATTTCTGAAAATCTCTCTATCAGTTGCTAATTTTTATTTCATTCTGTGCATGAACCTCTCTCCGAATGAGTCCAATGGACTCTCATCTCTTTCATCCTCGTCTCTTTGAGTCAATCTCCGTTACAAAGAAAATCGGGTTAAAATTCCAATCACTGGCAATACAACAGCAAAGTTACAACACTCTCAAAAGCTGAAAATTGGAAAATTTCGACTCAAAAGAGTCCAATTCGGCCGAAGCAGCAGTGACCCCCTAAGGGCTGAAAATTTGAAGTCTTGGACTTTAGAAATAAAGTCCAATGTTCAGCAGATCATGGCAATCTCGTTAGAATAAGGCAACTGGAAGTGTGGATTATTTACTCTTGTTTGCTTATTTTATTTGTTATTATTTTGATGACCCTTAACATTTTTTTTTCTTTTCTCTCCTCAACTTAGATGAATCCTTTGGAGTTTTTTCTTACGGAATTCTATTTCGTCCTTTTTTAAATATTCAAATTTTCAAACTTTTTTATGTTAGCTCATTTAAGCTTATAGAATGACTTGAGAACCTTTATGTTCTTTCATAGTTATTGAAAAGCTTTGAATTCATGTTTATAAGTTTGAACTAACTATTTGGTTCAAATTTTTTGAATAGGATAAAATTGTTAAGTTTCTTAAAATATATGTTAGGTATCTTTTAATTTAACTTATGACTTTGTATGAATGACTTGAGGATTTTATTTATATCCTTTCATAGTTGTTAAACAAGGTTATTTACTCCATGTTATGAGTTTGAATGAATTATATACGATTCAAAACTTGAATATGGATAGAAGTTCCAACTTAGGTCTTTTCTTGAGATTTTTAGAAGTATCAATAGATTTTTTTATCTAAGTTTTCAACAAGAATTTTTGAGTAGTTTGAAATAAATAAATAAATAAGATTTTTCAAGTATTCTAGCCAATTTTAAAATCCGTCGGTCAACCGCGTGTTAGCGGATTCCCTAAGGTGCCTAAACCCTTCCTTCGAGAATTATTTGAACTCTTACCCAACACTCTGGTTTATTTAAACGTTTTCTTTTAAAATTTTCTATTTTTTTTTAAAAAAAGATGGTTTTCTTAATTTTTCCTAAAAGATTAAGTGGCGACTTCCCAAATTATAAATTTTTTCAAAACCTTTAACAAAATTGGCCGAAGTTGCGAAATCGGCTTCGAAACCTTCAGTTTCGAAATCGGGTCGTAACAGAATGGCGACTCCGCTGGGGATTCATCTAGGTTCTAACCAAAAGGATTTTATTGTTTGGCTAACTATTATTGTATTAACTGTTATTTGATGCTTATGTGTTTAAATTTTGATTATTAACTAATATTGCATTCATGGCATTTTCTGATATTATATGTACAGTATATTAAAGAATGGTTTGCGGAACCGCAGCCAAACTTTTTATACTCAACCTTTTTTCGGAATGATCGATAATTTATTGGTTCGTCATGCGTCCAATAGTTATCGTGAATTTCAGCCTAAGTTGTCCACTTACGTTCTCGGTTCTTCAAAAGCCACTCTTAGTAAACTAAGTTAGAGCTCAACCAAAACCCCTTTTAGGTGCATTAACCTAAGATGATCCAATACCCAAGGTGTATTGGACCCATTAGAAGACCACCTTGAGTCTGATTGACCCCGGTCAATATAAGACGATCATTCAATTATTTGTTAAATTTGAAGGATATGTATGTCGATTTGTAAGTACCATTGTCCTTTGGGTTTAGTTTTTTTTTTTTTTTTTTTTTTTATAGGTAGTTTCTTTGTTTAATTCAAGTGAAGATCCTCCTCGAAGAAATTCAAAAGCTTCAAGAAGTTCGGGAATGAAGATTCATATGGAAGCTTAGCTTAATTTACCATTGTACCCCTACGTGGGACTGATATTTATTTTCCTCCCTTCTATTATGTATCCCCATTTGTTTTATATTTAAATTTTGTACAAATATTTCTGGGGGGCAATGGAACGATTTACAAATGGTATACACATCCTTCAAACGTTAGGCTTACCTTTGGCTTAAAAGGTCACATGTATGTTAGGAGGCGTTATATATTGTTTGTGTGTTAAATGTTACAAATTTTATTTCATTTGTGCTTGTTCGACCTATGTGTTTATATACATATGTTTTGCTTTAAGCATAATTGGTCCATTATTCCATTCCAATGTCTTAGAACATTAATCCTATTTTCAAACCTTCCAAAATACTACAACTCAATTACAAAAATACGTTCAAAAACACTCAACTTTTAGGTTCAATAGAGCTTTAAAGAAAAATTGTAAGGTCATCATTCAAATTCACGTTGACCTCGTCGTTTCTTGAAAATTATTTTCCACACCTACTACTCGGTGTTACTAAACATTCCTTCAGTTTCAAGCGAATATCAAGACGTTTTGTTTCTCCAAAAGAGATTCTCAATTGAACCAGACTTTTTTCTTTCGTTAAAATTTTAGTTCACAATAGACAATTTTTTTTCCATTTGATCATTTTTTTTAGAAACTCACCTCCTTCGAATTTTGGACTAGTTTGTTTAAAACAAAACACATGTTATTTGTTTTGTGTGTTGGTTTATTATTATGATTAATGGACTAACTTTCTTATTCTTATTTTGAGTTGTTTTAGAAAGAGAGACTGATTTGTGTTGGTAATCAAACTTGCTCACTTCATCAAAGTATTCGCTGGCAGAACATTCATATTTCACACGGTCTAAGGTCAAGGAAATTTCTACAGACTCATCATTTTTTACTTGGACTACTAAGAGAACTCGATCAAAAATGGATCACACTATCAACATAGTTGCTTCGTCCGAAATGATCCCGACTTCATCTGTCGTGGCCAATCCTAGTGCCTCGGTAGCAACAGAATCACCTATGGAAGTCATTGCTCGTCTAGAGCGACAAATTAGCACACTGAATCTCCTGGTAGCTAAATACCAAGCTGCTTCTCCGAATCAACTACCTGATGCTCGCCAAAAGGAACTCATGCCACCTGTGTATCCGACTTCGAGTGAGTTTTATCAAGGAGATCACTTTGCCACCTTTAAGCAAATTCAAAGCGCCTTACTCACTAATTCAACTAAGGATACTCCTCTTGTATACACATTTGCTCCTCCAAAAGCTCCAACAGTAACACATCACACTCCGCCAGTGTACACTTATGTCACCGCTCCACCTGTTACTAAGACTCCAGAGTTTCACCGCCCAGATGTTAATCACTATATTGAAATTGAGGGTGATGGAAAATCAATTGATGCTGAAATGATGAATAAAAAGATGAAAAGCTTGGAAGATGCTATGAGAGGTCTTCGTGGGTTCGACAGTAGCCAGAGTGTTAGATACGAAGAATTGTGCATATTTCCTGAGGTTGAGTTGCCACCTGGTTACAAGATTCCAAAGTTTGAGAAGTTTAGTGGATCAGGAAATCCATTCTTTCATTTGAAAATTTACTGTGAAAAGTTGATTGGCGTTGGAAACAACGAAGGGATAAGAATCAAGATGTTCAATCAAAGTCTGACTGGAAAAGCATTGGAGTGGTACTCTAAGCAAGATGTGACCAAATGGCGTACTTGGGATGATCTGGCGAATGCTTTTGTGGATCACTATAAGTTTCATGTTGAGATCGCTCCTGATAGAATCTCTATTACCAAGCTAAAACCCAAGTCGACTGAATGCTTTCGAGAATATGCCATTCGTTGGAGAGAAGAAGCTGCTAGGGTACACCCACCTATGGAGGAATCAGAAATGATCACTTATTTCATTCAGGCTCAAGACTCAGAATACTATGAACGAATGGTGACAATGGGTGGAAAGACATTCGCTGAAGTTATCAAAGCTGGAGAAATGATTGAAGACGGTCTCAAAACTGGCAGAATAATGAGTCACGCCTCATCTCAATTTGCTAATAGAACCTATCAAACTAGTTCTTTTGGAAAGAAAAGGGAGAAAGAAGTTATGATGATAACGACCCGAGGAGCTGCATCATATAACCGTCAACCGCCTCCAGGCTATCCTAATTCACAATATTATGTTTGCAACAATCAAGCAACATTTCGTTCTCTACGACCAATGCAAAATCCTCGAAACAGTGCACCTCGTCCTAATTTTGAGAAAAAACCTGCCAGAGTCTTCACTCAATTGAGCGAGACACGGAGTCAACTTTTTGAGAGATTAAAAGAGGTAGGAATACTTCATCCAGTGAAAGCCAAGACTGTGAATACTTCAGCCGAGTGGTATGACCCAAGTAAGCGTTGTGCTTATCATTCAGGAGTTATTGGTCATGATACCGAGAAATGTATCACTCTCAAACACAAAATTCAAGATCTGATTGACAATGAGGTGGTTAAACTTGCTCAAGCTCCCCCAAATGTGAACACCAATCCGCTACCCAAGCATAAGGAGTAGTTGTTAGCATAACCAGTTATAAAGAAGAAGCAAGTTTCCTGGAAGTTGCACTTTGGGCATTTTTTAGTCTTGCATTTTGGAGTTTGTTTTATTTTTCTGTAATCGCACTTTTATCGCTTTGTTTCTTTGTAAGCGTTTGTTTGGATTTGATTTCCCTTTTAAGTATCTTTTATCTGTAATGAACTACGTTCGACCTGAATTCTCAAGAATGAGATACGTAGGCGGCCTATGTCGGCCTCGGTCGTTTTCCTTAGTTAAATTTTTTCTAGTCCTGTTAATCCTCGAGAGTTAGAACTACGTTTGACCTGATTCCTGCTCAACGGGATACGTTGGCACCACAACGGCTCGATCATATTCCCCGTAAGTTTTTTGTTTCACTTTATAATGAAAACTGGGGCAGAATTTTGAGAGGATCTCAAAATTCATTAGAAAGAGAGTTTTATTCGACAAGCCAGAATCGAGGATCACTTCAGAGTTGCAACTAGGGCAGAATTTTTGAGATTCACTCAAAAATTCAACTGAAAAATACAGAAAGTTCGAAATTTATGTTATGTTTTAAACTGGGGCAGAATTTTTGAGGAAGGTCCTCAAAAATTCCATCAAGCGACATTTCAAGACCAAACAAGTTTGTAATCCAGAAGGCAAAAGAGCATCAGGATGGCAAGACAAAGCCACATGAATCAGTCTCTCAAAACTAAGAATTTTTCTTTGGATGCAGGAACTATAAAGTTACTAGACATCATTAGACCCACAGTGGCCTCGTCACCTTGGCACAATGGTGTCGTCAGAATTGGAGTCAAAATTGCAAAAGATCCTTTCAATTTTTAAAAGATCTGCCCAGACATTCACCAGACAAAGGACACACACTAATCCTTATCGAAAATTTTATTATGAAGGATTCCTGACACCAAGGATCCAATCCAAACTGACGCTTATCCTCTATTTTGTTTGAAGATCATTTTTCTTCATTTTCCAAATCCCTCGCCCTTTTTAAGGCAAATTTTTCATTCTTTAAAATTTTGTTAAGTTTCATGTTCGAACTACGTCAGACCTGATTTCTTGTCCCAGCAAGATACGTAGGCAATTCTATATAAGAATTCGGTTTTCCTACTGTTTCAAACTACAGACCTCAGAGAAAACTGGGAATGACAAAGTTGTAATGACAACCAAAGATGTTCTTTATCATAAACGGTATTATTATTGGAGAGTCACTTCCTTCAACGTGACACGATAAATTATTATTGGAGCATCACTTCCTTCAACGTGACATGTTAAACTAATATTGGAGAGTCACTTCCTTCAACGTGACACGTTAAATTATTATTGGAGTGTCACTTCCTTCAACGTGACATATTAAATTAATATTGGAGAGTCACTTCCTTCAACGTGACACGTTAAATCATTATTGGGGCGTCACTTCCTTCAACGTGACATGTTAAATTATTATTGGAGAGTCACTTCCTTCAACGTGACACGTTAAATTATTATTGGAGCGTCACTTCTTCAACGTGACACGTTACATTATTATTGGAGAGTCACTTCCTTCGACGTGACACATTAATTTATTATTGGAGCGTCACTTCCTTCAACGTGACACGTTAAAATTATTATTGGAGCGTCACTTCCTTCAATGTGACACGTTAATGTTATTATTGGAGTGTCACTTCCTTCGACGTGACACATTAATTTATTATTGGAGCGTCACTTCCTTCAACGTGACACGTTAAATTATTATTGGAGCGTCACTTCCTTCAATGTGACACGTTAATGTTATTATTGGAGTGTCACTTCCTTCAACGTGACACGTTAAAATTATTATTGGAGCGTCACTTCCTTCAATGTGACACGTTAATGTTATTATTGGAGTGTCACTTCCTTTTACGTGACACGTTTAATTATTATTGGAGAGTCACTTTCTTCAACGTGATACGTTTAATTATTATTGGAGAGTCACTTCCTTCGACGTGACACGTTGTATAATATTATTGAATCATCACATACTTCAAACTGGCATACTATTTTGAATTGCCACCTCCTTCAAGAGAATTACACTTGAAATTGGATCGTCAGCTTCTTCAGTATGACATGTTATACCAGGTTTGCACAAATTATATTTGCATTTGTGTTACATTTTCCACTGACAACTTTTTGCCAGACTTTCCAATACATAAAGTGGACTACGTCAAATAGGACGCAGCATAGCGTGGAACATTTCTTAGCAGCGAACTGAGGCATAGTCCAAAGAGGAATATCAAACTCTTAGGACGCGAGTTGAGGAGCGACTTCCACCACAATCAAACCACAATCCAATCCTAAGGCATGTAGGTATTTTCTTGGGTTTATTAGTTTCAGTGTCGCCTTTAGTGAAAAATTTCAACTCTCACCGGAGGCAAATTTTCAATTCGAGTGACAATGCACCAAGAGCTTAGAAGTTATGTACATGTAAGTTTTTACTTATGGGTGTGAAGGGCCCCACATTCATAAGTGAGATGTTTGCAAATCATTTTTTCACGCTCAATTATTTTGTCACTCATCCTTAAGCTAAAGGTTAAATCTGCATAAGGGATTTCCTTTTCAACCGATTGAGTCGAACTACAAGCAGTCTGATTCCCTAAGTTTAGGGATATGTAGGTGAAATTAATGTTGAAAACTCGACTGTACTCCAAGTGTTTTGTCATCACGTTGTTCTCGAGCTTTTTGGTCTCTCCATACTTCGACACCGAAATAGCTTTTGCATTTCTTTGAAAGTCGTGCGTTAAATCAAGCGTATCGAACTACAAGTGGCCTAAATTCTCATATAGCCTGAGATATGTAAGAAACCCACTTCCGGGGCTCGGCCACAATTCCTGAAGTCCGTACCAAAAACACTTTTATGAAAGATAAAGATGTTGTTAGTCAAAATTGGATTTGTCAAATTCATTTGCCTCGAATTTCTTTCATCAATCCAAGTCAAACGAGGGGCAGCTGTTGACACCCAATTTTGACCTCCCATGATTGGAATTAAATTTCAAGTTTCTTAAATTCCAAACGACTTGAAATAACTAACTTTATAAAATTCAAAATATTTTAAAGATATTTTCAATAGTTTTTAGAATATTTATGATTTTTAAGTAATATATATATGTTTATATATAACTTAGTATATAATTAGCATATTTCATAATATTTCAAAAATCATCGCAAAAAGATTTAAAATTTTTAGTAAGTATCTTATTGGATTAGTTTAGTTTAAATTATACTTATAATTTTTAAATCATTTAATGTATAATTAGGTTAATTATTTCATTTCGTTAAGTTTGAGAAGCTCGTAAATTAATTATATTAATTCATCTTATATGACTATTAGCGGAATTTATCCTAAGTAACTAAGTTTGACTACTATTTTGAATCTCCCGTAGGCTATAATTTAGGTTTATATGGCCAAAGCTTAATTTTTTTTATTTTTTTTTTTAAAAAAGAAACTTATTTGATTTTTGTCCTTAACCCATTTGGAGAGCAATTTTAGACCTCTCCCTCAAATCAAAGCTCATCAGCCCACCCCTAACCAATTCCAATTCACCAGTCCACTCTCTTTAATCCCCGACCCGGCCCAGTTCTTTTGACAACAAAAAGACCCATTCCAAAAGCATCACCAACCAACGTTTCAAGCAGCATATAAGCGATCCCATTCTCTTCTTCTTCCTCGCCCCAGAAATCGAGGACCAGTCCAGCCCAAAATTCAGTCCAGAATCGAGCCCAGCTCGCGGCAGCCTCATTCTCTCCTTCTCCCTTATCCTCTCGTACAAGACCGTTTACTGATATGCCAGATGGAGCAATCTCTATGCTTGTTCGTCCTTGCCTCACCTAGAATCAACGGCTATCCTCTTCATTCCGTTGAGAAATTATACAAATTGGTACAAGAGTGGAGCTGGCAATCTTATCCAAGAGGGAATTCGAATTCGAATTTCGAATTTCGAACTGACCCTTTTTCTTCCCCATTTCCCCCTTATAAATAGACTTCTCTCGACTGCTTTTAAAGGGGGGAGATAGTGGCAGTGAGTTGAGGGAGTGGATAAAAATTTTACTTAAAGAAATTCGAGCAATTCTTTGGTTGAGAAAGATAACATCTAAAAGGGCTTTGGGTTTCTTTTAGCTCTGTTTCCTTCTTCACGCGTTGTCGGAGTTTGCCGGAGTTTTCAATATTCGCATTGTGGTGGTGGAAGTCAGCTCGGCGTCACCCCTAGTTCGCTGCCCCCTACCAGGTAACCTCCTCTTTATTTCAGCATTTATGTTGGCTCTTAATTATTATTATTATTTTCATTGAAATATGCTTGGCATTATTTGTTTAAGTATATTTTTCCAATAGCTTAAAAATAGTAATTTGCTCATCTTTGAACTCGGTTAATGTATATGTAAGATGGTCATGTCTTAATTTCAGCATTCGCCATTATCTTAGGAATGTAGTAGAGTTATGATTTTTGTGTTCCAACATTCCTAGCTGTTAGGTTGTAGTTTGTAGCTTGCATTCATTTCGATTTGGAAAACTTTCGAAAGTATTCAGTTTCTCATCTCACCTATCTAAGTTGTAATAAAATTTTAAATTTGGAGTTGTACATTCCCATTCATTATCAGTGAAAACTTTCATCTCTTCATCTAATCTCTTTACGTGCATAACAATGTCGTGATTAATTCCTCTGTAGCTAGCTACGCGATCCAATGTGTTTATTTTTAGTTAAAGCATAACTATTTAAGTTCGATGTTCGCGAATTTGCTTCAAGCTGTCTTATTTCCAATTATTATCGGCTCCTAGTTGTTGCCTGTCTCCCTGATAGTTCCCTGCCTTGATTTCTATGTGATATATATGTGACATATGTTGAAGTTTGGCTTCTCTGTTGGTCATTCTGGCCTTCACCATTATGTAGCCAACTTAAATCCCATTTGTTCCATCATCTAGCTTTTCTTTGTTATCTCTAATTAAATGTGAATATAGAAAAATTGTATCTATTTTATTTCTTGTATTTGTGTTCAACCTCCGGTATGCTCACCTGGAAATTTAAATTTACTGAATTTCTTGCATGAATCTACCTCAATATTGTCTTGAGTTATAGACTTGTTTGTGATTAAAGATAAGTTTCAATTCATCACTTTCTAATTAATAGCGAGTCGATATTTGTTAAGTTTTAGTTCACTGTTGTTTAGCATGTTTTGATTTTCTTGTTGTTTCAAGGTAATTAGAAACCTTGCTCCACTAACAGAGTATGTTTTCTTAAATGTTTCTATCTAGACTTCTATTTGATTAAACCAAGAGTCTTGTCTTTTCCTAGCCTAAGTTAAATTTCCAGATTTTAAGTTACGTTCGTGTTTTAGTATTAACTACATATTTTGTACAGGCACTTTTGAATTTGAAGTTTGATAAGTCATGTTGATCTTATAGTAACCATTATAAGTTTCTCATCCTTTCATTTTTTTTTTCTTCTGCTTATTGATTTTATTCAAAAGTTAATCGGTTTGTTGATAAAAGTTTAGCTTTGACTTTGCATATATGTGAATTCAATGGCCTGTGACCTTAACCTTTTGGGATACTGCTTTAAATCTAATTCCTTAATTGTCTTCTTGATTTTTTTTGCTCAAATGTGTGGCAGTTTTCCAAGTCGTTTTAGTGTTGGTTCGGAATATTAGTTTAAATTTAATGTTGTTCTTGGTTGCTGCAAATGCTCTCACAATCTGTTACTGTATTAAACTAGTGGGCTGTTTAAAGTTCTCCTTGCGTATCCGTTTGAGCCTTTAGTCTCTGGTTATGTTCGTTTTAGTTTATTTCTCTTCTCATTTAAGTCGTGTTACTATTTTCCATAAGCATAAAGGAATTTGCCTTGGTTTAAATTTAATTCCAAGAGTTGTTAAAATTCTCTCCTAGTTTCATGGTTATACTGTTGTCCCTATGCGTTTTTTTTTTCTTCATCAAGAGCATTGCTTCGATCTTAAAAATGGAAATAGCTTTGGGTTTGCATTTTATCATTTTTCTTCAGATGCTTTTTTTCCGGTAATCTCGCAACTCCATATGCCTTTGCTTTCTTCATTTTTTTCTTTTACTCATGTGTTCCTTGATCAAGTGTAGCTTTCTAGTTAGTAATAAATTAGGATTTATTGATCTAGTCTTTCCTTATACACATATATCCGGTTATAGTCTTGAACATAGGAATGGTCTCTTTTTGTAGAAATCGCGTTAGTGTTGCTGCTAATGCTTTATCATTTCATATTAATGAGGATGGTTATTTGTTAATGTTCATGTTCCTTTAAAATTACTAGTTGCTCTTTTTACTAAGAATACATTTTGTATTGTTACTTATCAATTCTCTGTTATAATACACTTCCGTAGTGCATATCTTAAGATATTTAACTTAATGCATAGCAATTTGTCTCTTCTCTTAGGAGTAGGTTTAAGCTCTGTGATTGAATTTTAGATATTATGTGCCTATGTGAATTGTGTAATTAAAGTTGTGGAGTTTGGTATATGATGTCATACATGCATATCTTCCTTTGAAAATTTCATGCCCATTTGAAGGGGTTCACCTATGAGATTTGGTATATTATTGTAACTAAGCTAGATGTTTCGGTTATTCATTTCATCCAAATAATTTGCAGAATATTTCTGAAAATCTCTCTATCAGTTGCTAATTTTATTTCATTCTGTGCATGAACCTCTCTCCGAATGAGTCCAATGGACTCTCATCTCTTTCATCCTCGTCTCTTTGAGTCAATCTCCGTTACAAAGAAAATCGGGTTAAAATTCCAATCACTGGCAATACAACAGCAAAGTTACAACACTCTCAAAAGCTGAAAATTGGAAAATTTCGACTCAAAAGAGTCCAATTCGGCCGAAGCAGCAGTGACCCCCTAAGGGCTGAAAATTTGAAGTCTTGGACTTTAGAAATAAAGTCCAATGTTCAGCAGATCATGGCAATCTCGTTAGAATAAGGCAACTGGAAGTGTGGATTATTTACTCTTGTTTGCTTATTTTATTTGTTATTATTTTGATGACCCTTAACATTTTTTTTTCTTTTCTCTCCTCAACTTAGATGAATCCTTTGGAGTTTTTTCTTACGGAATTCTATTTCGTCCTTTTTTAAATATTCAAATTTTCAAACTTTTTTATGTTAGCTCATTTAAGCTTATAGAATGACTTGAGAACCTTTATGTTCTTTCATAGTTATTGAAAAGCTTTGAATTCATGTTTATAAGTTTGAACTAACTATTTGGTTCAAATTTTTTGAATAGGATAAAATTGTTAAGTTTCTTAAAATATATGTTAGGTATCTTTTAATTTAACTTATGACTTTGTATGAATGACTTGAGGATTTTATTTATATCCTTTCATAGTTGTTAAACAAGGTTATTTACTCCATGTTATGAGTTTGAATGAATTATATACGATTCAAAACTTGAATATGGATAGAAGTTCCAACTTAGGTCTTTTCTTGAGATTTTTAGAAGTATCAATAGATTTTTTTATCTAAGTTTTCAACAAGAATTTTTGAGTAGTTTGAAATAAATAAATAAATAAGATTTTTCAAGTATTCTAGCCAATTTTAAAATCCGTCGGTCAACCGCGTGTTAGCGGATTCCCTAAGGTGCCTAAACCCTTCCTTCGAGAATTATTTGAACTCTTACCCAACACTCTGGTTTATTTAAACGTTTTCTTTTAAAATTTTCTATTTTTTTTAAAAAAAAGATGGTTTTCTTAATTTTTCCTAAAAGATTAAGTGGCGACTTCCCAAATTATAAATTTTTTCAAAACCTTTAACAAAATTGGCCGAAGTTGCGAAATCGTCTTCGAAACCTTCAGTTTCGAAATCGGGTCGTAACAACCATCACCAACAAAGGTCAAAATTGAGTCCCCTGCGTTTTTGGAACGTATACATGGGGACATTTGTGGGACAATTCACCCACCGAGTGGGCCATTTAGATATTTTATGATCCTGATAGATGCTTCCTCTAAATGGTCTCACGTATGCCTATTGTCATCTTGCAATTTAGCATTTACAAAATTATTGTCACAAATAATACGATTACGGACACAGTTCCCTGATAATCAGATTAAGTCTATTCGCCTTGATAACGCTGCAGAGTTTTCATCCCAAACATTCAATGATTATTGTCTATCGATTGGGATAAGAGTTGAACATCCTGTAGCTCATGTTCACACTCAAAATGGTCTGGCTGAGTCATTAATTAAACGACTGCAGTTGATTGCAAGACTATTACTTATGAAAACTAAGTTGCCCACTTCTGTGTGGGGTCATGCAATTTTGCATGCTGCAGTACTTATTCGTCTCAGGCCGACAAATTGTCATAATTTTTCTCCATTACAATTGGATTTGGGTCAACAACCTAATATATCTCATCTGAGAATTTTTGGATGCGCTGTTTATATGCCGGTAGCACCACCACAGCGCACTAAGATGGGTTCCCAAAGAAGGTTAGGAATATATATTGGGTTTGAATCGCCCTCTATTATTCGCTACCTTGAGCCATTAACTGGAGATATGTTCACAACTCGATTCGCAGATTGTCGGTTTGATGAGACACTTTTCCCAAAATTAGGGGGAGAAAATAGTGAAATTAAAGGAGAAATTTTGTGGAAAAATCCATCATTGTCTCATTTTGATCCTCGTACTTCCATTTGTGAGCTAGAAGTACAAAAGATCATTCATTTGCAGAAAATCACAAATCAAATGCCAGATGCATTTACAGATTTGAAAAGGATTACTAAATCACATGTTCCTGCAAAGAATGTCCCAATTCGAATTGATGTCCCCGTAGGACCATCAACTAGTGTCATAGCTAATGAGTCAAAAGCACGCCTGAAGCGTGGTAGACCATTAGGATCAAAGGATCAAAATCCTAGAAAAAGAAAATT
Organism: Solanum lycopersicoides; assembly: GCA_022817965.1. Classification (NCBI taxonomy): domain Eukaryota; kingdom Viridiplantae; phylum Streptophyta; class Magnoliopsida; order Solanales; family Solanaceae; genus Solanum; species Solanum lycopersicoides. Next base: position 76,499,454 of record CM040623.1, on the reverse strand, counting down.
AAAAGATCAAAATGACTCTATGAAAAAACCTCACATAAAAAGTCAAGATGTGAGTAATTCTGATATCCTTGGAGGAACCAATGAGCTTGAGACTCAAGGAAATAATGAACTATCCATAAAATCAAGTGATCATGAAACAAATCTGAATCGCTCAAAAATAGCGGTGGATTATTTTTTGCATATAATGTTGCATAAAAAATTATGCGAAATTGTGAGGATCTTGAACCTCAATCTGTTGAAGAATGTCGATAGAGAAATGACTGGCAAAAATGGCAAGAAGCAATTCAATTAGAATTGAATTCACTTGTCAAGCGCGAAGTTTAGGGGTCTATAGTACAAACACCTAATGGTGTTAAACCTGTTGGCTATAAATGGGTTTTTATTCGAAAAAGAAATGAGAAAAATGAAATACAAAGGTACAAAGCACGTCTTGTTGCACAAGGATTTTATCAAAGGCTCGGCGTCTATTATGAAGAGACATACTCACCCGTTATGGATGCAATAACATTGCGTTATCTCATTAGTTTAACGATCCATGAGACACTTGAAATGTATTTGATGGATGTGGTTAGAGCCTACCTTTATGGATCACTCGATAATGAGATATACATGAAAATTTCTGAAGGATTCAAAATGCCCAAAGCATACAGTTCAAAGCCTCGGAAAATGTACTCAATTAGATTGCAAAGATCATTGTATGATTTGAAGCAATCTGGACACATGTGGTATAACCGTCTTAGTGAGTATTTATCTAAGGAAGGTTATATAAATGATGCGATTGCCCATGTGTGTTTATAAAGAAAACAATATCAGTGTTTGTTATACTTGTTGTTTATGTCGATGACATAAACCTTATCGGAACTCCAATGGAACTTCACAGGGCAATCAACTATTTAAAGAATGAATTTGAGATGAAAGATCTCGGAAAGACAAAATTATGTCTTGATTTGCAAATAGAGCATTTGACAAACGGTATTTTTGTTCATCAATCTGCATACACAAAAAAGGTGTTGAAAAGATTTTATATGGATGAAGCACATCCATTAAGTACTCCAATGGTTGTCCGATCACTTGATGTAAATAAAGATCCATTTCGACCTCAAGAAAAGGATGAGAAAATTCTCGGTCCTGAAGTACCATATCTCAGTGCAATTGGTGCACTAATGTACCTTGCTAACACTACAAGGCCTGATATAACCTTTTCGATTAATTTGTTGGCAAGATATAGTTCTGCTCCTACTAAGAGACATTGGAATGGAATCAAACACATATTGCGGTATTTAAAAGGGACTATTGATATGGGTTTATTCTACTCTGACGATTGTAGTCCAAATCTTGTTGGCTATGCTGATGCAGGATATTTATCTGACCCACACAAAGCTAGATCTCAAACAGGTTATGTATTCACATGTGGGGGTACTTCTATATCTTGGAGATCTACGAAACAGTCCATCGTGGCCACTTCATCAAATCATGCTGAGATAATAGCTATTCATGAGGCAAGCCGAGAATGTGTGTGGTTAAGGTCCATTATACACCTTATTCGAGAAAAATGTGATTTGAAATGCGACACAGTACCCACAACTTATATGAAGATAATGCAGCATGCATAGCACAACTCAGGGGAGGATTCATAAAAGGCGATAGAACGAAACACATCTCACCAAAGTTTTTCTACACACATGAGCTCCAGAAGAATGGTGATATCAACGTACATTAAATTCGTTCGAGTGATAATGTGGCTGATTTATTGACCAAGTCTTTGCCAACCGCAACTTTCGAGAAGATGGTATACAAGATTGGAATTAGAAAACTTGGGCAGCTAAATTATGATTTTCATCAGGGGGATTAAAATACGACTTGTACTCTTTTTTCCTTAATCAAGATTTTATCCCACTGAGTTTTCCTGATAAGGTTTTTAATGAGGCAGCAAGTAATGCGTATTAGGATCAACTATTTACATTTGTTACTTTACTAAGAATTTATTTTAAATGGACATTCAAGGGGGAGTGTTGTAAATAACAATTTGTGAATGTCCATTATACCCCTCTTATGCCTATAAAAGGTATTGTAATCTCTATGGAAAATACACCAAAAATAAGGAAAATTCAAGTTTTCTATTTTATCTCTCTACTACATTCTTCTCTCCTTAGTTGCTATTAAGTTTAATTTTAGTACTTAGTCTTTATTTTATAACAACTATGATGATAACAGGGTAGATATTATTCCACTCATACAAAAGTTTGTGATTGGATTTGATTATGTTCCCATTTGTCCAACTTTTTGTAATCTCTTTTGGTGACTTTTTCCTTTGTTTTGAGATAGAGAAAGAGAATATGCAAAATCTTCTTCCAATCTTAATTTTATTTTCTAATCCATCTTTTAAACCTCCTCATTTTGGCGCTTATTGGTTTTAGTATATCTTAATTTTAATTATTAGATATCAATTATAAAGTTTTAATTATTATGACCTTAATTATTAAATGTGTTTGTTTTTAAATATGTTTTAACCACCTAATTAATCTAAATAGATTTGAATAATTATGATATGTAACAAAGTCTTATTCAAGAATTTCTACGAAGAAAATAAGTCATTAATATAATTTTATTCGGTTAACACTATTGCTATCAACCCACTATTATCAACCCTAGTTGCTGCCGCCACCTCCACAATCACTATGATCTCTATCGATCATTATAATAAGACATCACCATTACTAGTCACCATTTACATTCAGCACAATCAACTATCATAACCATAGCGACAGTCAATCATTATCGATAACCATCACCGCTAGATACTATTATATATTGCCAACCATCGACGTCATTCGCCATCGCTATCAATATTGACATCATCCACCATAACCATTAGTTGTCAACGTCAACTATCTCCATCAATCATTACTGTCAGCCACCATAAATATTAATTACTACTCATAATTATGGCCATTATTCATCACCATCAACAATCACTATATAATTATTTAAAAACACTCTTTCGGTGTGGTAGTAGGTTAATTTATTATTTATTATTATTTAGATAAACACAAATCTTACATACTCATATGTTCAAAAAAAATAGTTTAAATTATTTAGTATTCAGATTTTAATATATCACTTTAGTATTCAGATTAAGACATTTAAATCATAGTTATAATCGTCAATATGAGTTATGCATGTTGAACCGCTCAGCCCAATTCATGATTTGATAAGGTTGTATTATGATTTTTGAAGCCCATTTAAAAAATGAAAATTTTAAGTAGGCCCGAAAGACTTGAGCGAAGTTGGTTGGGCCAAGACTTGGATCAAACAAAAAAAGGAAAACTTTCGCATATAGTCACTCAAAGATAGTTTAATTACGCTCCATAACTATAATTTGCTAATTGCGATTCGTAGCTTCATGTTATAGGGAGGAGATTGACGAACGAGATTGGAAGAGGGTGGAAAGAGGCGATTAAGAGAGGGAAGATAGTGACAGAGATGAATTGTATATGTATATCGGCTAGATAATTGTATATATATATATATGTAACTGGTATACATATGTATTTGTATAACTGGCAAGCGAGATTGGAATAGGGAGGAGAGAGGCGAGCTAGATTGGGAGAGGGAGGAAATAGGCGATTGGGAGAGGGCAGAGGTGAGAGAGATGAATTGTATATGTATATCGGCTAGATAATTGTGTATATATGTAACTGGTATACATATGTATTTGTATAACTAGCGAGCGAGATTGGAATAGGGGGGAGAGAGGCGAGCTAGATTGGAATACGGAGGAGAGAGGCGAGCGAGATTCAGAAAGGGAGGAGAGAGGCGGGCGAGAGAGGAAAATAATTTGTATAATTCGCATCTCGTTAGTATAATTCACATATTTTTGTTCAATCGAGTAATACAAAGTCTGGAATTATACAAATATTATAAAATTCGAAATAACGAATTGATACAAACATAAACATATGAACTTTAAACAATTCTACAATTATATTATACAAATTACATTATGTAACTATATTATACAAAATCTAAGAACTACACGTTTATATAAACTTTAAAAAGTTATACAAAAAGGTTGAATGTATATGATGATAAAACTGAAAAACCAAATGAAATCATCGTCATATATAAATACAAACCAAACAAAGAATTGTTATTTGCGAATTATACAAATGTGGCGAATTATGCAAACGTGACTAATTATATAAACTGGAAGTCAACCCATGTAATTAATGGTTAATGTTAGTCGCAAGTGGTAATTATAGCAAACGATAGTCATATTGAGTAATTAAATAATATAATTTGCTTAACCGCGTAATATTCTCAATTTAAAAATAATTTTAAAACATAGAGTATTAAAAGTATAGATTTCATAAATATACAATAAATTGAGTAGATTTATTTAGAGGTGTGCATCGGTCGGTTTGATTCAGTTTTATGTATTATTGGTTTGGTTTATTGACTTTTTATTTTTAAGTACATTAAATCAATAATTTTTTTTAATGGTTTTCGGTTTATCGATTTTGGTTCTTAGCGATTCGATTTTCGGTTTAACCAATTAGAAAATACTTATGACATAAATATATGACTTCTCCAATAAATTTGACGAAATAACACAATAATGTGACCTTACAAATACTTATAAAATAGAAACAATAATAACAACATATGAAAGAACTATACAAGTGTAACACAACGAGAAATTAAGAGATATAGGGTTCTTACTTTAGATTTTGATATTTTGTGTAATGTGAAGTTGTAAACTCAAAGTTACCGTAAAGTGAATTGAAGGCTAAGGGGGCGTTTGGTAGGCTGCATTAAAAGAAATAATCCATGTATTATAGGTGGTATAATTTAATACTGTGTTTGGTAGGAATGTGAGCCTATGTATAACTAATCCATGGATTAGTCAATACATCCTACATGGTATTATGTGATGTATTACTAATACCTTCCATTTGGAGGTATTAGTTATACATAGGATATAATAGCATGGGATAAGCACATAAAGACAAAAATATCCCTCAAAATCTTTTTAATTTTTATTTTTATTTCTTGATTTTGTGTTTTATATTTGTACTAGTAAAATTATTAAAATAAATTAGTTTGCAAATTATTTAGATAGACTTATTTGTAACTGAATATATCTAATTCAAATCAATACAAATTTAAAATGTAAGTTATTTAACATTTACTAATTAAAAGACAAATATATCACTAATTATTCGTATTTTGAACAATTTAAAAAAATTACGTACATATTAAAATTATTCTTCTCATAGCTAGTTAGAATGTCATAAAAAAATATTTTCCGATATTATCTACCTTGACCCAATTGCATAATAATTTAAGGGCATAATTGGAAAGGAGATTTTTAAAGAATTCGATTTCAAATACAAGTTGAGATCGGAAACAATGAACCAAACACTTGATAAAAATAAATACTGCATTACTAATCCCTGCATTACTAATCCATGCGTTATTCATTTTTGTACCAAACGACCCCTAAATGACAAAGACACCTACAAGTACGGTATTGAGATTAGTATATAATATTCATGTACAAATCCACTATTAAAAATCAATACCGAACAGCTAACCCAATATTTTTTTTATAAAACCTATAAAAAATCGTTAACTCAATAACCAAATAACAATAAATGAGTAACCAAAGGCCCTTAAAACGCGACTTCACACTTTTTTTAATTCGCTTTATCGATCAGTTTAATTTTTGCACACACTAATTTTATTTACATCAAATATAGCCAATTTTTTCATTTACATTAAAAAAAAAATAATCTAAAGTTGGCTCCACCATTAATATTTTGATTTAAAAATATCGTTATTATTACTTAGTATAGGCCAAACCTTTCTTTTCCTTATAAATTTATTATTTATTTTCTTTTAAACACATTTTATTTCTGGTGAAAATGTTACTTTTAAAAATTTACTGTACCCATTCCTTTTTCTTTTTAAAGAAAATTATATTAACTTAATTTTTTCTTCTTAATCTCATTTTATTAATTATAAAATGCACGTATCTTCTTAAGTAATAATATATATGTATTAGATATATAAAATTATTGTAATCTCATTATTTAATTTCATAACAATAAAAAAATTCTTATTAAACAGTGAATATTTAAATTTCTTGATTTTTCCTAGTAATATAAATTATTATTAAAATAAAAATACATCTAAAAAGAATGAAACAATGTATTTATCTGAAAAAAATAGACCTTGATCCGTTAAGTCACCATATAGACATTTTAATTATTTTTTTTCTTTTGAGTTTCAATAGACTTATTATTAACTAAAATAAAAATATTTTTGTTCAGTTCGGCATAGTTGCAGTGACATGTTAAACCCTTTTTGGTATCCACCACCGTCGGAAACATTTCTTCATAGTCTTCACATCTATGCAGTGCCTTTTCCCTAAAACCCTAAACCCCCAATTTTTTCTCCGTTCCTTTAACAATACTCGCTCAAAGGCCTTCACTGTCCGAAGCATGAGTTCCGGGTCACGAATGTTCCAGCTCAAAGTTGACCCACTTACCGGAAACTCCGAATGGGTCGTCATTGAAGAAGATGAAGCTTCAGGAGATGCTACAAAACAGCTTCTTGCCAATACTTCTTACCTTGACATGCTTAACGATACTCGAAGAAATAAAGCTTATAGGGAAGCCATTGACAAGACCATAACCAAGCCTTGCCATGTTCTCGATATTGGGTATTCACTAGTTATATATCATTTTCGGAAATTAAATTACTTTGAAATGTTATCTCTATCCCGACTGTATTTGCTCCTACCGGATATTATATTTATAGTACATGTAACTATTGAAGAATCACTTGAAGTATCTATGACATACCTTATGTTCCATGTTGTATAACTGATTCAGTAGATGATTCCCGAGATAAAATATTTTTCATGAAGAATATTTCCTTGACACTGGACGTAGTGTTAATTTAACTTAGCTCAAAAGTCAGGCCCTTTATGTAAAAGAATGGAATCAGCAGAAAATGAAGAACTAAACAGAGGGTCTATTATAAGCTCTTTATTGTTTCAGCTTTTTCCGGAATGAGAAGTAAGCAACAAAATTGAAAGGGGAAACACAGAAAGATTGGTTCAAGATGATAATAAGATGAAAGAAAATATATGCTATAGTAATATGTTAAGTAAGAGCAACCAAATGTAAGGAAAAAAAAAAGCGAGGAATTTACTGTTGACAATTTTTTTGCAACAATTGGGTAGGTCTTAAGACTTGTGATTGGTGGATGTATGGTTTGTTAATTGGGAGTCAACATACATATATTTTAAATTCTTGTTTTTAATACAAATTGCAGAGCGGGAACTGGTTTACTATCTATGATGGCAGCCAGAGCAATGGATCATGGAGATTCGGTGGAGAGCTCAGGCTCTAAGGGGATTGTTACCGCTTGTGAGTCATATCTTCCTATGGTAAAATTGATGCGGAAGGTTTTGCATGCCAATGGTATGCAAAGAAAAATCCGCATCATTAACAAGAGGTCAGATGAACTAGAAGTTGGTGTGGACATGCCTTCACGGGCAGATGTGCTTGTGAGTACACTAGTTTTTTTTCCTATTACTAGATCCAGACTATTGACATACTTACGCTGAACATGCGCCTATGATTGATAAAGTAGTCATGAACTTTTTCCACGACAGGGGAAAAAAGAGTACAATGTGGGCTAATGTGTGAAGTTTTACTTACAGACTTTGCTGGACAAAATGAAAGATGCATTCACCTAATTTACTGTTTAAATATGTTAACAATTTCAATCTTCGTTTTGCCTCGTTCATGTAAACATTATTAGCATTATGCCATTCTACTTCAAGTTTTGTGGATGCTGGGCCGGTTGCTTTATATGCAAATTACCAGTCTATATGGCCATTTTGTTTGACGCCATTGGTGCAAAGTTTAAAATGTTATGTACTCCCTTCATTTTATTTTAAATGACAATGGTTGACTCGACACGAAGTATAAGACATTAATTTGACATGTATATTATATAAATGGTGGTAAAAAAGGTTATTGGAGTAGTGTGTCAAAAAGCTAGTTTGGAAGAGCAAAAATCACATCAAAGGTATAAAAAGTTTCAATAATTAAATGAATTGAATTTTTGAAAGTTGTATAGAGTAGCTTTATTAGCATTATGGTGTTGGAATGCCTTTGGGAGCCAAATCAAATTCCATGAACATTTGGAGCAAGGTGATGGAGAAGTGTGAAAAGAAGTTGTCCAGATGGAAGTCACATTATTTATCTTTAGGAGGCAGAGTTACCCTTATAAACTCAGTGTTGGATGCTCTTCCCACCTACATGATGTCAATCTTCCCAGTCCCAAATGATATCATACAGAGGTTGGACAAGGTTAGAGAGATTTTCTCTGGAAAAGGGAATAAGGAAACTAATTCAACAATCCTTCATCTGGTCAAATGGAAAAAAGTGCTTTGGGAAAAAAAACAAGGGGGTCTTGGTATTAGAAATCTCAAGCTACAGAGTAAGGCTCTCAGATTGAAATGGCTTTGGAGATATTCACAAGAACCTCAAGTATATTGGAGTAAGGTTATTAAAATCAAATATGGTGAAGAGGATAGGTGGATGACAAAGGAAGTCAAGACCCCATATGGGGTTAGTGTGTGGAGATCAATTAGAGTACTCTGGCCTTTCAAGAAGGAGCACACCAATGTTAAAGTTGGAAATGGGCTCAAGACTTCTTTCTGGAAAGACAATTGGTTGAGATCAGATAGCTTAAAGAGTTTGTTCCCTAACTTAGCTGTGATGGCAGTACAACCGGAGGTGAGTGTGGCTGACACATGGACAGAACAAGGTTGGAACATTCATTTCAGGAGGAACTTCAATGACTGGGAAATTGATTCACTCATTGAGTTTTTCAGAATGTTGGAGGAATTTAAAGGTACTAGCGAAGAAAAAGACAGACTTTGGTGGAAATTGGATAGCAAAGGTAATTTCAAGGTGAACTCTGCATACAAGTTTTTGAACCAAGGTAATCTACAAAGACAACATTGGCCGTGGAAGCATATATGGAAGATCAAAATCCCCTTCAAAGTTGTCTGTTTTACTTGGTTATTGACAAGAGAGGCTGTTTTGACACAAGAGAACCTCAAGAAGAGGAAATTCTCCTTGTGTTCCAGATGTTACCTTTGTGGTGAACAGGTTGAGACAGTTAGCCATCTATTTCTACAGTGCAGGACAACTACTCAGTTGTGGAGAATCTTTGTTAGCCTTAGGGGTATTAGTTGGGTCATGCCTAACAAAATAACTCATTTGCTATATAGTTGGGAGGAAGCAGGAATAGGAGTTGCTGACAAAGACAGATGGAGAATTGTCCCGGCTTGTATCTGGTGGACTATATGGAAGGAAAGGAATTCAAGATGTTTTGAGAGCAAAAATTGTGATCTACAGATGATCAAAGTAAATTGCGTTAGACTTTTTTGTTTCTGGTGTAAACAAATATACTTAGAGGACACTGACTCAATTATAGACATCCTAGGATCTTGTTAGAAGTAGAGTCAGTTAGTTGTCTTTTTTATTTTGCTGTAAATATGGTTTCAGTGCAACCCATGTACTGACTTGTCAATAAACACAACTGTTACCTTCTCACACAAAAAAAACAAAAAACAAAACAAAAAAATAAAAAAATTAGCGTTATGGTGTCAACATTGTGGAATGTTCCAAGTAGAAAAAGTATGATATGAAGCAGAATGGAGGGAGTACAATATAAGTGGTAATGGAATTGTATAATACTGCTAACAAGTTTGTAGAGGAAAATTACTTTTACTTGTGAAGTTTTTACTGTGTCTTTCTCTAACTTCGGATGAGATTCCGCATGCACAACTTTTGAATATTCTTTTTTTTTTTGCGCTCCTATTTCTAAAAGGTGAGGGTGTAGTTATGGTATAAGCAAAATTCATATCATCACTCTTAAAAATGAACCTATATTCTCATATATTAAGCTACAACCATTGTTAGGAAAATAAATTTTATCTTTGTGTAAATGGTGTCTATTTCTTTAAATGGATACTTTCTCTTCACTACTTCTTACTTGATAATATTTTATTGCTTGAAGTAATAACACAGGATCAACTTCTACATAAATTTCAAACTTCCAAGAGTAACATTTACTCAGACTTAAGGACTTACTTCTTACTTTCTCAAATAAATAAATTCAAGTCTACCTATAGACTCTTCATTATTAAATTGGATGATAAAAATGGGACAATAAAGTACTTTATTTTACATATCATGTAGATTTTTTTTTTTTGGGGGTAAAGCCATTTTTACGTTTTTGCAATTTTTCAATCCAAATACCACCATACTTTATTTTTGTTTGGTTTCAGTTTGTAATGAGTTGTTTTAATTTGGGTTGGTGGTTTGGCTCCTTTTCTGAACACTTATCTCAAGTGGAGATTCACGCTGCACATCTGCCATGTTTTATTATGTTAAAAAGAGTGAATGGTTGATTGTTAACCAATGACATGGTACAGTTGCATGAATGCTTGTTAATCATTTACCACTCAATTCAGGTTAGCGAAATACTTGACTCTGAGCTTTTGGGAGAAGGGTTAATTCCAACTCTGCAGCATGCTCATGACCAGCTACTGGTGGACAATCCAAAAACAGTGCCTTACCGTGCAACGGTTTATGGTCAGGTGTTTGACCATGGCTATCATATTTAAGTATTCTTTTGCAGATTGTAAGTTTAATTTGTTTCTTGTAGTTTGCTTTGATTGAATTTAATCTTCAGACTACTCTGCATCACGTGGTAATGACATTGACCCGACTAATAGGACTCATGGTCAACTAGGGAGTCAGAGAAGCACAATGACTTACTATGAGTAGTCTATATGCTGACATAGGGACCAATTTCATAAATGACCTGCCTAAGGCAAGAGGAAACCTCAAAGTAACCAGAGATTAAATGAATTAAAAAAATATCGTCATCTACAATAACATTGTAGCACTGTCCTGATTAAAAAAAGGTAGTACCATTGTGATATGCTGTAAAAAGATAATGGAACAGTATAAAATTTGCCAACAATCCTACCTGTACCAGATACTAATTTCTAATGACAGATGTAGAACATTTTGCGTTATAATCAAAACTTTTAGTCGAATTCTTGTTACGTCAAAATTAGAAGAATGGGCTTTTATGGATACATATAGATGAATAGAAAGAAAAGAAGAGCTTGTCTTATGCAATACAATCACTATTAAAGATATTCTGCTTTACTTTTCACTATTAGGAAAATTTCCCATACCAATTGGTTTATATCTGTTCTACTTCTACCTGATGGTGTAGGGTCAGAGTCCTTTGGTTGCAGGCAGTTACTTTTCAGCTAAACCTGCAATTTTCCATAAATTGACTGGTTACTTGTCTTCTCCGAAAACCCATTGGTTCAGTTTTGGTTGGGTCTTGAAAAGTTGACTGACCTTGTTAGCGTGCTGTCATTTAGATAGCTCAATTTCCTTTCTTGGTTGATCGGTAAAGTCATTTAGATAACTTGTGTCAGTGTGTGTCCTGATTGTCGGGCTGGGTTTACTGTTTTTGCATCAGCTGAAATTCAGGTGCCATTGCAAGTGCTTCTTAGTAAATTTCAGATAAACTCATCTTATATACAGTTAATAGAACGCATTTCAGATCTACAAACTAATCAGATATTCCTTTTATATTTATTGAACTTAGCTAGTGAGTAATAACTTGCCTGCCATCATATGACTTGGTTGCGATGTACTAAAATCGTTAGGGTATGTTCCAGCCCACTGGGTTCCTGTGGTTATAAATCAGCTATTTTTTTCCCCAACTTACCTTCCAGCTGGTAGAAAGCACAGATTTGTGGAAGCTGCATGATTTGTATAACACTGAGAAAGAACTATTAGATGAAATTCGTCTTGTTCCAGAAGGAATGGATTCAGCTTTATGTGTCAAACGGCAACAATTTTCCATGCATTGTGATGCATTGGAAGAAGACATCAAGCTGGTAAAGTACTTCATAACGAAAGATGTTTCTATATTGACAACTTCTGGAATACCACTCACTTCAATTTATACAGCTATCAGAACCCTTCAAAGTATTTGATTTTGACTTCTGGAGAAGGCCGGATAGTCATCGTGTAACGGAACTGAGTGTACAAGCTACTGATACTGGCACTGTTCATGCTATAATCTCATGGTACTTATTTTGATTCTGAAGTGATTTTGTTCTCACATTAAACAATATATAACTTGGTTACTTTTTAGGTGGTTGCTCCAGCTTGATGAGAAAGGCACTATCTTCTACTCCACTGCACCAAAATGGATAAGTTGCCCATCTAGTGTGGAAGGATTTAATTCATCGATCAGCTGTGAGTGGAGTATCTCTGTGTTTTTCTTTTCTTTTAATATGAGGGCGAGACTTTGTAGTTTCTAGAGGCAATTTAGATAGAATTACATTAATCTTGTTTAATTTCTTTTGATATTTCTTGTATGTAACCATAAAAATTAGCACTTCCGTCGTGTTGATTTTGACATAAAAAATACATACCGTTTCATTTTATTTTATTTTAGGATAGAATTGTATACTTTTTCACTTGTGGATTTGCTGCAAGGAGTACTCTTTCACATTATTATATTTGTTATGGGTATCCTTTGCATGCCTATAAATGGAAAAATGAGTTATCAGGCTTTCTAGTATCAGATTCAAACATAACTCCTTATTTGTGCTTTTATCTGTATGCACTATAGGGAGTCAGAATTGGTGTGACCACTGGAAACAGTGTGTTTGGTTCATACCAAAGAAAGGTTTGTCTTTATTGAAGGATGAAGAAGTTAGTTTGCTGGCTGTTCACACTGATACTAGCATCTCATATGAAATGAAGACTTTGTCCCAGAACTTGGAACTTGGACAAAGTGAGCTCAGTGCTCAGAAGTACCAAATCACTTTGCTGCCAGAAAAAATTGCATTATATAGTGATGTCAATTGGAGATGCTCAATGCTGAAAGCTATAAAAAATGCAGTAAGTTTTCACATCTATTCCATGGAACCACCAACCAAAAGAATGTTTGTACATCCACATTAATTGTTCAGTTTTTTTTTAAAAGAATGTTTGCATATGTGGATTCATTATGTATAGTTCTTTAGAATTGAGCGCTGTGAACCTTAACTCAGAAAATAACTGCGAAAACATGTTTGGATGTTTGCAATTGATGTTGGTTATCATATCCTTGTTTGCTTTTGATGAATTGAAGCCATATGCTTTCAGATTTTCCATGCTTATGGTATTTGGTGCTTCTCAGGTTTACTTTACCTTTGAGTTGATTATATTTGATGCATCATTTGATGTTTTATTGCTTCCATTCTCAATGTGTTTGTTCCTTGCTATATCTTTTTTTATCAAGTGACAGAATTTGTGAAGTGTTTATGACGTATTTGTTGTGCATATTTCATCATTAGTTTTTGCACTTATTGTTCACAATGTTGTCGATCCTGATTTTAATCTCTTTATTATCTCACTCAGCACCTTTAAGTTTCAATTTGACAGAGTCATTTAAGTATCTGTTATTAGGTTTAACAAAATCAAGCAGAAGATCAACCTCTTAGCTATTCTCTCCTGCCAACGCCAACGCTCTATCACCCCATTGGCCCATTGTCTCCCATCAGCTAGTCAGTTACTTTAGTAGCAGTATTAATAATCTTCAATTGCAAGTCAATTTTTGTTTCTATGCCAAAAGGTTATATATCAAGAGTGGGACAATAGAGAATGAAACAATGAAAGGAATTCGTAGAGGATCTTTTGTGTTGATTGAAAGGATCGAGGATTTTTCTATGGAATTTCAACACCAATCACCCTCTCAAAGCTAAATGTTTACTTAAATCTTTTTTGCTGGACTAAGTTGACCCCTGTAAAGTTTTGGACTTCGTCAGCTCCCTGATTTTAGATTCACACATCCTAAAGGGCTTAACAAACTCTCTTCTGCTTTTTGTAACTATGCATCCACTTGATGACTTTTAATGATATACCTTCATCAGAAGGACAAGAAGAAAAAAAGGAAATTGTTGACAACAGGAGAGGGTGAAAGAGAGAGATAGAAGAGAAGAAGTTCAAAAACAGAAGTAGCTAAGAGGAGATTTTGTACATCAGAAAAAAAAAAGTCATTGTGAAGAAAAGTAGAAGAAATTAGCAAATCAAGAGAGAACAGAAATAGAATCAATGAAAGAGAGTACTGGCTGACCAAAGAAGAAGAAGATCGCAAAATGTTCTTTCTTTGGTGGTTAAATTTTTTAAATATGGGTTCAAAGAGACCACTTTTCTCTTTAATTGCATTACTCTTCACTTTCTGATTAAGTCGTTCGGATACTCCAAAAATGCCATGTAGCCGTGTCAGATCCTCCAAACATAGCTTTTGAAGCACGCTTCTTCAAAGAAGTGTCACTTCACCCAGACAAACAAGTGAACTGTAGCTTCTTAAGCAACAGGTGATTACTTCTACTACTGATGCCATGAGTGTAACTCCTTAAGTATTGGTTGTTTTGGGGGAGAAAGTGTAACTCCTCAAGTATTGTGCCAAATTCATTGTTAAATGGAAGTTCTCATCAACATAGTTCCTCAAGTTTATTGTTCTACATCTTTTTTTGTTTACTGTCGATATTTTTTTCGTCCTATCAGTTTTCATGTTGCTTCCTACATTAACTATTCTTACTGAAGAACAAATTCAGTCAGATCATATGCGCTCATAATTACAATCATGCATGTTATTATTGTTTACATGGAACTGACTGCTTGTTTTGCTATTTTTACTTCAAATGGTCAGTTGGAGTTAATTGTGCTCCTTTGCTCCTTACAGATGAAGAAGAAAACTCCCTCCTTGTGTGTTGTTGTGGATGATAGCATATTTCTTGCGGTTGCTCTTGCCCATCTCGCAAAAGGGTCTCATGTGCTATCATTGTTTCCAGGATTGCAAGAGAAAGGTGCGCTATATTTGCAAGCTGTTGCAACTGCAAATGGTTATTCAAAGGAACATGTAGAAGTTCAGGAGATGAGTGAACTGTTGACCTCTCAAAGTAGTCAGGAGAAGGTAACAAATGTAACAATTTTTCTCTTGAACCTCGACCATGATTGCTTCTTGTTGTCTCTTCTAACCTATTTTTCCATGGCATCTCAAATATGGAACTTTGTCTGCCTAAAACTATACCACTTCCTTGCAAATGCTGATGATTTCTTGTTTCTCAGCAGATTGACTTGTTAGTTGGGGAACCTTTTTATTATGGTAACAACAGTGTGCTTCCATGGCAAAATCTACGGTTCTGGTAAATATGATGTAACTTGTTCCTTTGATTTTAGTATACTGAGTTGATGCTGTCTGAAATGATTCTGTGCTGCGCTTTTATGGATAGATTATTCAGTACTGGACACTGAATGCTTTATTATTTGTTGGAAAACAATCTTGGAATGTGATCTCTTTAGATCAATGCTTGTAATATTTTTCTTGCATTTGCTTTTGTTGGTGATTTCCCAGCTATACTGTTTTGATAATCTCATCACTGCGGATCAGCAGTTATGTCTTTCATAACACTGCTAAGAGGATTGATTTCATCAAAACTATGGAATTTTTTTACTAGTATTGATTGTAATATGTAATTATTACAATCGATATTACATAATGATTGTAATATGTAATGAATAAAAAAGGGTTAGTTGGCTAAATATGCCACTCTACCTGCGTGGCGAATGCTGTATGGCTATTAAGACATATGGCCGACATAATTTGTGGAACTTTATAGGGTTGGCTCCTTGGCCGACCCTCAAAAAAATAAAATAAAATAAAATGTAATGAGACTCTTAGCTAGTGCCTCACTGAGTTCCAAATACCACCTGAATCTAATCAGAACACATAGGCACAACATGTCCTGCCACCTGCGAGCCGCTTTGGAATTACAATCAGCACTAAAGCACTGCGCCACTGCCTAACAATGTATCAGTTACCAATAGAAGAGCATCATTTTGTTTCTTAGAAGCTGTAGTGGATTTAAACCTGTATTTCTCATTCTAAACTAACGAGGGAGTGATCACTTATTATTAAAGAACCTTTACTTCCAACCATAAGGTTGGGATTTGAATCACCAAGGGAGTAAAGTGAGAAATGCCACTGTGGCCCTCTTGGCTACGGGGTTTTGAGGAGGGATGGGGTTAACTGTATCAACGTAATTAAAATTTCAAATCATTGTAAGCTGCATTTATAGAGCAGTTACCATTTGACCAAAAGCAGTCTCCACCTTTGGACATACTGACTTTAGAAACTGCCACTATATGCAATGGTTGAGGACCCTGAGTTCTCAGGTTCAGAACTCAGTGGAGACAAAAAACACTAGGTTATTCTTCCCCTCTGTTCTAGCCTTGGTGGACAGAGTTACCTGTACCTGTTGGAGGTGGGAGATACCCGTGGAATTAGTTGAGGTGCGCGTAAGCTAGCCTGGACACAAGGGTCATCAAAAAAAAAATTATGTTCCTGTTCTTCAATTTTGCTGCTGCTGTATGACTCTTTATTCTTTTCGTGTGAGGTGGAGGTTATTATAATACTTATGAGAAATGTGAAATTCTTTTCATGGGAATTTACTTATAAAGTATCTATTATGATTATGATATCATTTGTAGGAAGGACCGAAGTTTATTGGATTCAATCCTATCGGAAGGTGCAGTGATTATGCCTTGCAAAGGATTGTTAAAGGCTTGTGCGATGTCTCTTCCTGTAAGCTCATGGATGCATTCTGTTTGATGCTTTGACCATGAGAAGAGTTAAATTCATGTGATGGACATGTTAAACTGTTTGTGCAGGACATTTGGCAAAGTCATCAGTGCCTGCAACATATTGAAGGCTTTGATCATTCAGTTGTCAATTCCACGTTAGGGGCATGTGGAGGTTTACCTCCCGGACAAGAAAATCCTACTTTACCTTTTTCAGTCTGGCAATGTGGGGAGAGCAAGGTAATTTACATCAACTTTGAGGAAGAAGAATGCTACAAATTAGACTTTCTAATGCAACAAAGTTTAAATCTGTTGTTGATACAATTGAGATATAAAATTGCAGAAAATGAGCGACATAGTTACTATCATGGAATTCAATTTTCTGAAAACAATAAGCCCATGTTCTGGAAAAGCTAAGGTATCAGGTCTTACATGGAAACTGGCAAGATTCTGTTAACAATAAAGGCAGCTTGCACATTAGCTCACAAAACCAAGGTTTTGCAGGTAGAATTTATTACACATGGAAAATGTCATGGATTTGTTCTTTGGATCGACTGGGTGATGGATGCAGAAGAATCCATTGTCTTGTCTACAGGACCAGGTGTGTCTTTGAGAAGTCACAGTCCAGACAATAATTGCTGAGATATTTTGTTTGGGGTGTCAAATGCTTGCTTCTTGTTTTCTTTTCACAAAATTTTGCTCTATCCCTTTATCCTTGAATGAAATTTCATCAACTAATGATCTTCTATCTGATTCAGAACAAAGATACTGGAAGCAAGGGGTAAAGCTTCTGAAGGAGCCCGTGGCTGTGGAGAGCCATAGATCTGCCACCACTGATTGTCACTCAGCAGATATTGAAACAACTTTCGATCCATCAACTGGTGACCTCATTGTAGATTATGCTTTCTTATAACCAAGCGCATTAGTTGCCTTGCCCAATCGGACTTGAAGTGAGTTTAATCTTCTCAATGCCATCCAAGTCCAAAGCTGTAAGTCACCGTACTCCTCACTCTTAATTGGCATAAATATATTGGCAATGAAGAAGGTCTAGCTCAATTTCCAAGGCCACAGCTTCAAGGATGTTAGGGTTATCAGCACTACTTGCTGCGTAATACTGCAGTCTACAACTCCTTGATAGCGAGTTACTTTAAGATTTATCCAAATTTGACCTTGTGCACAGAAGTTTTGCATCTAGTTATGTATTTTAGATTGGATAGATCAATCATTCTATGTTTTTGTACTTGCCATTTTACAAGTCATCTTCATTTCGCTACTTGTAGTATGTTAAAGATTTGCTGCTTGTGGAGCTGACACCAGAAGGTAAACACGGAGTAGCAGCTATTTAATACCGATAATTTATTGTACTCTTGGAAGAGAAAGGATCCTTCGAAATTTCAATGCCTAATGTGTCTCACTCAAATATATGTTTAAGAGTATTTATATATCACTATCCTGCTAAGAAATTTCACTGCAGATTACTCTTCCTGTGTGCCTTATCATATCCATTTTTTAATGAGTTAGCATGCATCATTGTGTCAATTTTGTCATAAAACACACCTTTCACGTCTCCATCACTTAGAGTGGATGAACACTTTAAGATGTTTTTGTGTGAATCTGAATTAGTCGGGTCCGGTAGGAAACTTGAAAGCAAAAAGGAGATGGTGAATAATTCATTGTTACACTGTGTTGCTGTCATGAATATACCACTAAATTTCTATTATACGAAGGAACAAAAAATAATACTAGGCCCCAAAATTGATCCTGATCACATGATATGAAATTATTGCACAACAAATTTTTGGATTGAGATATAATTTCATTTTTCACCTTCAAAAGACCCAAAACAGTTAAATGAGTTACATTTGTGGACTCAAATTATCATCTATTTTTATAGTAGCACTATCCAATAAGAGTTATTGTGACTTTTTTTGTCTTTCAACAATTTCATGCCCGTCACTTCAGTTATTTTCATTTTTTAAATAACCTTTTAGAGCGTAACATCAATTCATCAACGTTTAAGTTCCCTTTCCCTTATGGAAGTATGTGTTTCTTAAACATCGAATTATAGTATGCTATATAAAGGGTAAATATGTGAACAATCACAAATTTATATGTCAACATTTAGCTTTTAAATTTATTGAACAACCTCAATAACACCCTTCTACTTGACTAACTAAAATTAGGTACACCATCGATCTGTCAGATGACATAGCAATTGGTATCAAACTCTTTGTATATCAATTGGTATCAAACTCTTTGTAGGAGGATGAAACTCTTAATAAAAAGTTGAGAGAGGTGTTTAAAATCCTTAAACTTGACGAAAATGTAGAGTGTATTTCACTCATATTGCAAGATCAGGGATACATTTAAGTTAGTCAAGTAATGAATGTTTTTAAGCCTGTCAATAATTAGAAAATAAGACTAATAATCAGCGCAAAGTTTAAGGATGTTTCAACACTTCTTCCTATCTTTTATCAATTGATCTAACAAAGCTCCGTCTTTCCGAGGAGGAACTAGGAAGGATAAAATGTGGCATAACCATTAACATGGTCTTTAACTTGGTCTTAACTGTCATTCATACCTTCCAATTTTGGATATATACAAATAAATACTTAAACTTGTATATAGTTACATTGAACAAGTAAGTATTTTGTTTATACGTATTCAAAATTAAAGAACACACACAAATATATATATATATATATATATATATATATATATATATATATATATATATATATATATATATATATATATATATATATATATAATTAGCCGAAATCAAGTTAAAATATTACGTTTTTGTATTACTCCATAGGGAGAATGCACAAGTACCCCCTCAACCTATGCCTGAAATTCCAGAGACACACTTATGGACCCGCAAGATAGATACGACCCAATTAAGTTAACAAAACCCATCAAATGCAACAGTGTATCTAGTTAAGAGTTTATGTATTTGAGTTAAGATTATATATATCAATGAGAAAAAAAATTCATATGCTAAAAAAAGGGAAAAAATTGAAATTGTTATTCAGATTTTAAAAGTTTGATCAAACAGGCTAGCAATCAGATTTTATTTAGCTTACCATCGATCATTAATTAATGATGTAAGGAGAAATCAAGAATTGTATTGATGTATGATGGTATTGATAAAAATAATGTTGAGTTATAAGCTCGAGAATTGTAGTGTCCTAAGTTAATTATACTTACAGTTTTACTACAATACATATTACTACTATAATAATGCTAATGCAATTATAAATAATATATCTAAATCATGGTTGTACTATAATTCTAATAGTATTCTAATCTTAGTCGTATTCTAATCAATATAAGTAGTCTAATCCTAGTGAGACTCTAATCCTACAGCAGTGCGGTGAACTCGTTAGTCAGTTTCGTTGGACGTGTTCCTTTGACATGTTTCAATCATCAGCTTCCTTCATCTTCAACACTTCATTGGTCAGCTTCGTTGGACATGTTCCTTTGACATGTTCCAATCGTTAGCTTTCTTCTTCTTCATCTTCAATAGTTATGTGCTTTATAAACTCGTAATCAAATTAAGTGAAAGTAAAAAGGTGTTTTGGGGAGTAAAGTCGAGGCTCCATTTCATTTTCTAGGTGATTAATCCTATCATTTGTCACAAAACTCACCTTTCATGTCTTCATCATTTCGTGCCAATGAAAATATGAAATAAAGGTTAACAGTTAAGACTTTCGGCTGCTTGATCGATATGTAATCCATTTAAGGTTTCGATTGTGTGATTGAACTATTATGAAAAGATAGATCAGACATATATATAAATTTGTCAATTTAACGCTAAGGTTATTATCATGTTATTCATGGATGATAGAATCTGTTAAAGAATGACAAAAGTCCCACATCGGTGGTTAATGAGATGGGTGGACTCCTTATAAGGCTTGGGCAATCCTCCACCCTTGAGCTAGCTTTGGGGTGTGAGTTAGACCTAAGACCTAATTTCACATGGTATCAGAGCAGGGTCCGTCTCACCCGATGTCGGGGGCCCCCAAAATCAAAATTGTTCACGCACCAGATGCTAAGCACTGGGCGTGAGATGGGATGTTAAAGAATGACAAAAGTCCCACATCGGTGGTTAATGAGATGGGTGGACTCCTTATAAGGCCTACCGTCATTACGCGGAGGATCGGAGATGAGAGCGGTGATTGTGACGGGAGAAAGAGAGAAAATGCCGCCATAGAACCGTTTTGGACTGAAGTCACAAATTGCATGGATATCCTGCTGATTGGAAAGGTAAAAGGAGAAACAATGCTGGTCCTATTTCAGATAATCATGCAGGATTCAACAATACTCCTGGATTGCCTATGTATCATCAAAATACAACTAATGAGTCTAGTTCTTCATCTCCGCCGTACTAAGAGCCTCTAAGAGGTTACTTAGTTGATCGTTTAGCTTTCAGTGCAGTATAAGATTTGATATACTGTATTATCCTAGAAGCTAGTGAAGATCGCAATTACAGTTACAGTTTATCATGCCGATTGAGTCTTAAACCAGTGGTGCAATTCAATGAGGAACTACAATGGTGGATTCTCATCATCCACTTTTCCTACAATCATGTGATACTCCATGTAGTTCTCTGGTTTCTATTCAACTCTCTGGATCAGAAAACTATTCATTGTGGAGTAGATCTATGAAGATAGGTCTTCTAGGTAAAGAGAAATAGGATTTATTGATGGAAAATGCAGTAAGGATAACTTCAATGCTTCTTTACATGATCTATGGGAGAAATGCAATGCTATAGTGCTATCACGGATAATGATCTCTGTGAGTAGGGAATTACTGAGTGGAGTAGTCTATGCTAGCAGTGCTCAACAAGTATGGACCGATCTAAGAGAGAGATTTGACAAAGTCGACGGCTCTAGAATCTTCTATCTGCATAAGGAGATTGCCACGCTACAACAAGGACTTATGTCTGTCTCTAGCTATTTTTCCAGGCTTAAGGAGCTGTGGATGGAATCTGACTCATTGATGCCTTGTCCTGGTTGTGCTTGCGAGAGTTCTAAGACCTATGTAGAGCATTTTGAGTACCAACGACAGATGCAATTTCTCTTAGGACTAAATGAATCTTATAATCAATCTAGAAGTCAGATTATGATGCTTGATCCAGCACCAGGTGTAAACAAAGCTTATTCTCTTATAATGGTTGAAGAAAGTCAGAGAATCCTTGGTAAATCGAACACAGCAGGAAGTAATCACTCTGTTTTTGCTAATGTTGGTGGAATAAATGAGGCTATGGCTTTTTTTAGCAATGGTAAAGGACACATGCCAAGATCAGGATCTACTTCACAGTCAGGGTCTAATCCTCCTACGGGAGGTGGTTTTAGATCTAATCAGAAATAATTTAACAACAATAGCACTCTTTACTGTGATTATTGTAACTGGAAGGGTCACATTCGAGCTAGCTTATGGGGTGTGAGTTAGGCCTAAGACCTAATTTCTACATGGTATCAGAGCAGGGCCCGTCTCACCCGATATTGGGGCCTCCCAAAATTAAAATTGCCCACACACCAGATGTTAAGCACTGGGCGTGAGGTGGGGTGTTAAAGAATGACAAAAGTCTCACATCAGTGGTTAATGAGATGGGTGGACTCCTTATAAGGCTTGGGCAATCCTCCTCCCTTTGAGCTAGCTTTTGGGGTGTGAGTTAGGCCTAAGACCTAATTTCACATGGGATCAGAGCAGGGCCCATCTCACCCGATGTTGGGACCCCCGAAATCATATTGTCCACGCACCAGATGCTAAGCACTGGGCGTGAGGTGGGGTGTTAAGGAATGACTAAAGTACCACATCAATGGTTAATGAGATGGATGGACTCCTTATAAGGCTTGGGCAATCCTCATTCCTTTGAGCTAGCTTTTGGGGTGTGAGTTAGGCCCAAGACCTAATTTCACAGAATTCATTAAACTATAAAGGGCAAAGGGTCAAATATACCCTTGTACTATTGGAAATAGTTTAAATATACCCTTTGTTATACTTTAAGTCCAAATATACCCCTCATGTTATACTTTGAGTTCAAATATTCCCTCTCATTATACTTTGGCGCAAATATACCCTTAACTTTGACGGAAAAACATGTGACAAACTCAAAATCAAATTATTTACTCTCAATTTTCTTAGAAACTCACTTGTCTAACTCATCTCAACTCATTCCCTCCATTTTGAACTCTTATTTACATTATTCCATTCATTATTCTATTTTTAAATTTCTTGTACTAGAAATAATAAAATATGCATATCACACAACATCATTGTGCTGCATTTTTCCCTCATAAATTAAAAATCTTCAAATTTATTTTTATAAAATTAATCATTGTATCGACATCTTCTTACTATTATAAAAGTACAAGAAAATAATGAACGTAGGGAGTCATCGATTTTTGGATGCTGAAAGTTCCTAGAACATATCTCAGTAGTGTATTTTCTTTGATTAATATTGACACTTTTAAGAAGATGTTAGCATGATACTTTCTTTTTTTTTAAAAAAAACCTCAATTCGAAAGAAAGAAAAACCATATTAGTTTTGGTTACGATAAATTATTAGCTTCTTTTAAGAAGAAGATGCAAAGAAAAGAATTCAAAGTGGAGAAAATGAGTTTCTAAAAGAATTAATTATTTGAAATTCGAGATGCGTTATTTGATTTTGAGCTTGTCACATTTTTTCCATTAAAATTGAGGGTAAATTTGTGTCAAAGTATAATTAGAAGGGTATATTTGAACTCAAAGTATAACAGAATGGTATATTTGAACCTAAAATATAAAAAATGGTATATTTAAACTATTTCCAATAGTATAAGGATATATTTGACCTTTTGCCTAACTATAACTTATAGGTGTAAAATTAATTCTTTTAACTTTTAAAATATTACACATTTGGTTTTATTAGACAAATTTTTTTGCAGTGACTTAGAAATTTCCTATGTGGCAGCTAAACTTGAAAATATTGAACGACCAACGATTTTTTTTCAATTTAAAATGTAAAAAGTGCTATCAAAATCATTTAGAAAGGTATTACTCAAATATAAGATTAAATTTTTTAATCTCACTTAAAGAATACACCTAATTATCGTAGCATTATATAATACTTTGAACGTGATTCACACATCTATATTTAAATATTTATTTAAAAAGTATAACACTACTAATCTACTAGATTTAGAGAGGAGGCATGAGTTAATGTTAAACCACGGACCCTCCCCCAACCTAAATACACCCCTACCCTAGTTAATGTATAAATCATTGTTACACAAATTGCTGAGATATTTTAAAACTAGGTCCCAAAATTTATTGCTCAACAAATTCCTGGGTAAAGATAGAATTTCATTTTCCACGGTAAGCAATTATTTGTGGACTCCAATTTACCATTTATTACTATATAGTCCTAATGGACAATAACACTTTAGCTCGATTATGACTTTTTTAAAAAAAAATAGAAATAATTCAATACTCGTCACTTAATTTTTTTTGACCTTTTGGAGTGTATTGTCTAAATCCGTTTTATAGTATGTTACATAAAGGGTTAAATATATAAACAAACCTATATTTAAGGAATTAAGAGTGTGTTTGGTATGAACGAAAATATTTTCTTTTTTAATTTTCTCATGTTTAGTTGGGACAAAAGTCTTGGAAAATATTTTTCAAATTAACTCTCCTCAAAATTAAGGAAAATGACTTCCCTTCAAAAATTAAGAAAACATTTTCCAAAACTCTCCTACAACTTCAAATTACATTTTTTTTTGGCCAAAACATCATTAAAAATATTTTTATTTTCAAAATTTATTTTTCACTCAATCCCTGACCCCCACCCTACCCCACCCACCCACACAACCGGCCAGCCCCCACCCCCACCCCTCCCAAAAAAATTTGAGCTAGTTTTTTAAAAATATTTTTATTTTTAAACTCCTACCTCCCTCCCCCTCCGTCCCCTACCCCCTACCAGCCCCCCCCCTCCCCAACTCCAAAAAAAGTTAATTTTATTATTAAAAATATTTTTAATTTCAAAAATTATTTTTTCACCTATCTCTGCCCCCACCCCCGCCAGCCCCCCACCCCACCCACCCCACCCCACCCCCCAAAAAAATTAATTTTGTTTTTAAAAAATATTTTCAACTTCAATTTTTTATTTTTTACCTACCCTGCACCCTAACCCCATACAAACACACTCTCCCCCCCACACACACCCCTCAAAAAAAAATATTTTTAAAAAATATTTTCAATTTCATAAATTATTTTCTATTCTAGTAAAAATAAAAGATGTTTCTCAAAAAACATTTTCCATTCATAAATCAAACACTAAAGATCATTTCCAAAAAATATTTTCTACTCACTAACCAAATATGAAAAAATAAGTCTAAAATCTACTTATTTTCCAGAAAAACATTTTCCTACCAAACACACCCTAATGTTTAGATAGTGGGGTATTTGTGCTCCTTATCCGAATCATTACAACTTTGCTTTTCACTCATATCTAATCTTTTATTCCTCCTAATATGTCTGTACATTAAATTACACATCCTCATATATAACATATATTTTTAAGTTTTTGATGCGTGAGTTTTAACTGATCATTACGTATATTTAATTAAATTATCTTTCCAAGGAGTAACTAGTAAGAAGGATAAGAAGTAGTTGTGAATTGTGATGTTGACTTCTCATCCACAAAATGTACCCCATTACGTATACTCTTTATAATAAAATTAATTTTTTACAGCAAAAATAAAATATTAATAAAAAATGTTAAAGTCTTTATCGGCATTAGTTAAATGTTATTAGATTAAATATAGCTAAAGTCTTTCGAAACATATACAAAAAGTACTATTTACCACAAAAAATACATATTTAACCGCAATTGCTAATTAATTGCTACATGAGTCATGATTTCTACACATATTATTTGGACTATATTCTCTTTCTCTCTTTTTAATCTTCAAGTCTTTCTTCAATTCTTCTCACTTATATCATCCATTAGTTGCACAAGCAAAAAAAAATACTCTAGATCTTAACTTATTAGTTCATGGGTTTGCATTTACTGATTATTTTAAAGCTGAATCTGAGAGCATCTTCTCTGAGTTTAAATACTCCTTTAATCATAAGCTTGTTATGCCCTTTTATAATAAGGCTAGCTGCTTGTTCCTTTAAACCTCTTCATCAAATTCACTGTAGTTTGGTTCATTCTATGAGGCTTTTTTTCTTCCAGATGAGCCAAATTACCTTAAATTCTCAACCCCCTGCACCTACACGGTGGGAAAGAGCGGTTCGTCTTGTCTACGAGAGATTCACACGTACAAGGCACACACGATATCGAGAGATGGATGAAGAGAGCTTGCGCGCTCTCTCCATGATTGCTCTTTGAGCTAAGATTTGATTTCTCACGGACGTTTTGTCCGTGAGAAATCAGGAATTTCAGGTGGGAAACAATTTTCCCACGAGCACATATTCTGATGAAGAGGTAGATTTTGAATTTAAATTCAAAGATTTAGGTGCTAGTCGATCTATCCATGTATTAATTTTTAAGTTGTGATTATAGTAGTTTAGTATCTATTGAAATTTTGGTTTAAAAAAATAATATTAGGTCAGTTGGATCTGTTGATTAATTATTATTATATATAAAATACACTGGTGTTGTGGTACATTTCAAAGCTTCTTCTCTCTGTTATTTTTTTAATCAAGTCTAATTTTTGTTTCAAAGTTCTTTGGGCATGAGTCCTAGCTAGTAGTTGCATTGTCGAAAATTAGATTCAGAATTTAAATTTGATAAATTAAAAATATGGTAAATTTTCCAGATTTTTCTACTAGCAATAAGTACCAGAATGCTTAGATAGCCAAATAGATTAGCTTAATATATAGAGATTATTTTATTTTAGTTGCTAAATATGCGTTCAAAATTGCTAAGCATCTCTTTTAAAACAAGGAATTTTTGGTAAATAAAGTGCCAGCAAATAGTTAGGGCCTATGAGCAACTCGGCCACAATTTAAAGCAGCAGCCATGTAAGTGATTGTGGGGAAAAAAACAAAAACAAAAACAAAAACTGAAAATAAAGAAAATAATATGTCATTTTTTCAAAATATTGAACTTTTAGACGAGATAATTTATGTGTTTTTAACATTTCGTCTAATTCTAACTAGAGAACCTTAATTGCCATAATTACGAAATAGCTTTACTAGTTACTATAATTCATTCACTTTAAAGTTTAGATAAAATTATAAGAATAACACATCAACCGATAAATCTGTCCATTAGATGAATTAATGACCCAAATAGTTTGACTTGTTTAAATTATGAGTTGATATATTGTTTATTTTGACCTATAAGAAATTCTATTTAAATTATTTTAAAGAAATTCTTATCCTTAATATGGTATGTATATTCATCATAATATAAGGAAACAAGATTTGGTAGTCAAACAAATTATATGAAATTAAGAAAGTACTTAAAGTTTAGTAAGAACTGCACTAGTTGAGTTACGACTTGATTTTTTTGTCCATTTTAGCTTAATTTATTTTAATTCAAATAATTTTTGAATGGATTAATAATCCACTTACTTATCAACTCAACTAATTTTAACTTAATAATCCGTTCATTTAATTAAACTATTTATAAGAAAACAAAAATTGCAAAAGCATTTGGGGAAGGTGAAGAAAATGCACAAGTGAAATGAATTCACTTGATATGACATTAATATGTTACGGAGCAAGCTGGAGAGCTTGTCTCTTACAAGGTAATTAAGACATCTCCAACCCAGCTTTATTTTACTTTCTACGCTCTATATTTAGAGACTAAAATAGAGAATGAGCTCTCGAATCCCCCTCTATATTACTCTTTATCCTCCATTCATAGAGAGGTAAATAGTTTGGAGAACTACTATTCACCTTTCTATTTCACTTTTTAATTATTTCAGTATTATTTCGATTGTTTCATTCATTAAGTTTTTATTATTTGTAATTAATATTCTAATATAATATAACATCTCAAAACATATTATTGACAAGTATTTCTATCCGAATTAATAATTTTTATTTTATTTTAAAAAAAATCATCATTTAAATATGTAATTTCAAATTATTTATATTATATGACACTATTAATTAAGTCTTTAATTTTTGAATTATTTTCTAAGTAATATAACATCTAAAAAAACATACAACTGATAAGTATACTATTTTCATTCTGAATTAATATTTTTTTAAAAAAAAATTGTCACTTTAAGTATTTAATTTTAAATTATAATTATTTTTCACTATGAAGAATACACAAAATCTACATGATAATTCAAACAATTTACTTTTATGTTATAGTGATAAATTATTAAACTACACTTTTTAATGAGCATGAAAGTTTAAAATTGAATAGGGAAAGTAAATTAGTACACAAATAATTAGATACAAGATGAAATTGTTGATTTAAACAATTTTTAACTATACAAAAAAAAGATATGGACAAAAAATTATTCATTTTAAATTCCTTAATGCATTAATAGAGCATTATGGGAGCAACATAACAGTTTTGAAAGTCAAGTATTTATGTAAAAACTTAAAACTAAGTTTATGATAATGCATTATTTATTATGTAATTGTATTTCATCAATGATTTCACCTTTTTGAATTGATAGTTAGTATGTATTATACATAATATTTGTTGTACTTTATTATATTTAGAAATTTAGAATAAAATAATTTTATATTTAATGAAAATTTTGAAAAAAATAAATTTATATTACACTAAGATTATAGGGTAATTATTTGCAAAAAGAAGAAATAATTTATATTATGAAATAAGAAAATAATAATGAAATAGGAACAATAATATAATATTGAGGAGAGGAAAAAAATCTTTTTTAGAAAGTAAAATAGAGAATTGAGTTGAAATTGATTGTCTGAAAAAATAGAGAATTTTATATTTGAAGAGTAAAATAGAGGATATGGTTGGAGATGCCTAAGGAGATAACATCTTGGGTTGGGTGAGGGGATTATTTCTCTTTCTCTCCACTCTTCACCTCTCTTTTTTCTCACTTAATTCTGCAACAAATTGCTTTTCCTTCTATTATATCACACCTTGATAAAAGAAGATAAAATTCAAAGGATGAACTTGGGTTATAAAATTTTAAAAAATCAAACCCATGAGACTATTTCTTTGAAGCTTAGTTCGATCACAATGATGATTCAGAAAACTCTGTTGTCTTCTTCGTAACATCAATTTTTCAATTTGGAATTTCTGCAAAAGCCAACTAAAGGATTTGAAAAGGGCACGAAAATATTTTTTCATATATATATATATTTTAGTGAAATTCTATATTTGTTGAGTCTTTTTTTCTTGTGGTATTTATAACTGTAATCTTTAATTGGAGCTGATCACTCTATTTTAGTCTTTTTCTTTTAGAATCTCCCTATTTGTTCATATGTAGATGTAAAAACATTAAAATATTAATGTAATTTTAATTTTTAATTGTTTGATTGCTCTGTTTTACTGAGAGTTTTAGAGGGGAAAAAGTGTTTGCTTGAGAAAGGAATGAGAGGAGAGAGAATTATAAATAACCATGATTAATGATATTTGATCAAGAAAATTAATTTGGTCCATTAAAAATTAAATGAACACATGTCAAACTATATGAATTATCACTGGAGAGGACCTCTTCCTTATGTGGGGACGATTTAAATGGAATTACTAGTACTATTGTCACAAAAACAAACTCCTCTGTTGTTGATCTCGATTTTTTGGTAAAAAATATTCTTTTAGTTATACCTAAAACTCAATGTACACATGCCCCTTGATGAATTAATATATTGAACAAAAATCAAAATGTATTCAATGTTTAGCATTAAAAAGAGTGTTTTGGTGCTAAACTTCCACGGTGCCAACTGCCAAATTAGAAAACATAAGAAATATAAGAACAAGAGAAGTGAATGAAAGGGATTTTTGGATTGCATTCGTACCACAAATAATGGAAAACAGAGCTGGAGGCTCGGCTCGGCTCGTAAAAGCTCGTAAAGCTTGTTGAATTGGTTTGGCTAAGTTCGTGGCTCGCCTTGATCATATCTTATGCATGTATCCTGAATATTTTTCTATTCAGAATACGTTTATCCTGAATATAATTCATATATCATGAGGGTACAAACAAACTGAATTTCCTTTAAATTGGAACCTAATATTAATACCTCAAAGAATTAAAACAAACATTTAATTTTGACCAAGGGCGAGGGCACGAAAACACTTTTCAATTCGGCTTAATTCCCTTGCGACGTGAATCATGTATGGTCTATCATCTCTGTTGTTAGCTGTGCATTTCCTAGCAAGATCCATGTAGTCTTCCAATTGTTGTTTAATCACAATTCCATGCTCTTTTAAAATGATAGGATCCGCTATATCCATTACATTATCCTCTTTACTATAAGGATCGGTTACAATATTTTTACAATATATTGTGTCTTTTGAATTTGTCGAATCCTCTCTATCCACAGAATTACCCTCTTCAATGTTGGATTCAGCCTCTTCTTCAAAATCTATCGTCTTTTTTGAATCCACTCTATCCAACGCACCGTACACGCCCTTTCCAGTTAATAGCTGAAAGAGAAGAATCCCAAAGCTGTAGACATCAGTTTTTTGAGTAATAATAGCCTGCTGTTCATATTCTGGAGCTATATATCCCGTTGTTCCACGCACACCATCATCTTGTAGCTCCAATTTCCCTGGAAGCAATGATATGCAGAGTGAAAAGTCCAATATTTTGGCAAGGCTGCTTTTGTCATCTATTATCACATTGTCAGGCTTTATATTTCTGTGGATGATGGGCGTAGTAAATTCAGTATGGAGGAAAACGATTGCAGAAGAAACATCACGTGCAACTCGTAATCGACTTCCCCAAGACAATGACGATTTTCTATTAAGATTATCATTTTCGAAAAGTAGATCAAAAAGAGATATACCTTCAACATATTCATACACCATAACTGGTTTTTCAAATTCTAGACAGCAACCGATCAGTCTCAGCACATTCTTGAGATGACTCATCTGAGCAGTAATCGCTATATCTCGATGGATATTGAAGAAGGTATCGAACCTAATTAAAACAAGGCGGTTGTCTAGCGATCCCGCTACCATAGGCTCACCGGCAAGGTCCATTTTGGTTTTAGAGTGTTTTATTGCATTCTCAATCTCAGTGGCAGAGAAGTAACGGATGGGAATTCTGCAATTTCCGTCGCATAAAGCAAGAAACTCCTGAAGCACGCAACTTCCATTCTTCAAATAACAATGCTTCTCTTTCTTCCGCCTTACAGCAGAGGCAAAGGAAAAAAGATTTTTACTGAAGAAAGGCATGCTCTAATATTGGGACGCAATTAACTAGCTA
The DNA here is from genome assembly GCA_022817965.1 of Solanum lycopersicoides. NCBI lineage: Eukaryota > Viridiplantae > Streptophyta > Magnoliopsida > Solanales > Solanaceae > Solanum > Solanum lycopersicoides. The sequence continues at coordinate 76,468,316 of CM040623.1, read as the reverse complement.
AGTCTGGATAAATCAAATAAGGCATATCACTACTCACAAGTTGTTGGTTTTAATTTCTGCATTGGATTCCACACAAATTGAAAATGCATCAGTGGAAACGCATCTGCTTTACAAAGCTTGGGCTCCACCTCGCCTTACTTTTTTTATTTGTGTGAACCAGACTTGGTGAGAACCTTTTTTTTTTTATAAGAGATGGTATATAAATCATTGTTACACAAATTGCTGACATATTTTTTTTAAAGAGAAAAAGGATAAATATAACTTCAAACTATCGTAAATGGTATGCGGATACTCTCTGTTATACTTTAGGTATATTGATGTCCCTGCCGTTCAAAATTATAGCATATATACCCTTTATATTGACGGACATACACGTGTCATAATCTTATTCACCGACCCGACATCGAATCGATGGATAAGATTGAACGACATGTCCTTATTTAATCTTCCGTTAGAGTGAAGGACATATACGGTCTAGTTTTTAGACAGCATGATGAAGGATATCTACATACCATTTACGATAGTTCAAGAGTATATTTGTCCTTTTACCATATTTTAAAACTAGACCCCGAAATTTATTGCTCAACAAATTTCTGGGTAGAGATAGAATTTCATTTGTAAAAATCCATTGTAAGCAATTATTTGTGCACTCCAATTTACTACTGGACAATAACACTTTAGCCCGATTGTGACTATTTAAAAAAAAAAAATCTATACACGCCACTTCAAATTTTTAACCTTCTGGAGCGTATCGTCAAAATCCGCTTTATAGTATGCTATATAAAGGGTTAATATATAAACAAATCTATGTATGTAAACGTTTAGATAGTGGGGTATGTGCTTCCTCTATTATATTCGAATCATTACAATTTTGTTATTCGCTCATTGTCTATCGTTTGAAGTTATTCTCACCTTTGCAACATACTTTCTCATTTCTAATTTCTTATCTCTTCTAATATATTCATACATTCATTTAAGCATCTTTATTTTTAATCTATACTTTTATTTTTTAGACGCGTGAGCATCTTGTTAGGAAAGTCACACATAATAAATGTGCACGACAGAGCGATAGCAAAAGGAAATCCAAGTCAAGACTTTTCTTTCTATTTGAACCAAGAGAAGACAAAATAATGCAATAATAAAATAGTTTCGACAGCAAACGAATCAACCAAGCAAGCAAACAAATCAACACAAGAGACACCAAAATTTAACGTGGAGAACTTTTTCGGTGTGAAGAGTAAAAACTACAAGGCCAAAACTCCACTATAATCAACAAGAGTTATAAAAGTGTCCTCCAAAATGTTCACTAACAAAGTGCCAAACAATGAACAACACAACTACAAGATATATAACATCAAAAACTAGAGAAACAAAAGGAGTAAAATCACCAAATAGTAGCTACTGTTGATGAGCTAAAATCTGGAGCTACAAGACTTCAAATCACTGTCTCTCAGTTCCCAATTAAAGATTAAGTTGAAAGGAACAAAATGTCCAAAAACCAACTTAATCAGACAAGAAACGAAGCAGAAATCACGATTTGAAATTAGTTGCTAAGATTTGTGCGAAAATCTACAATTTCTCACTTTTCATTATGTATGTCTGCTCTCAAAACACTTGTGATTCTCCCAAAGTAAGACCTAAAAGAAAGTCTTACATACCATATTATTGAGCTTATGAACAAAATGGGCTTCAATTTTGGATTAAATTGGAAATTTTTTAAAAATAACAATATTTTAGTTTTTAGAGGGACTTCTTAGCAACACTTTCATTATTCATTAAAAATGTCATTATTTTAGTTTGTTAAGGTTTTAATTATGTATTTATTATTATTTTGAAAAGAATACAAATAATTAATAACAGAATAGAGAAATTATGGAACAAAAAAATTATAAAAAAATAAAAAGTTTTTAAGCTGATAAAATACAATTAATTAATAACATAATAGAGAAAATCAAGGAAAATAATATTTCAAATAAGGTAATTTTTGAATTTAAATCAACCAAGTTACGTTACCATAATTACTAATCATAATTTTAGTATAACTTTAAGTAGGCATAATTTTCATTTCCTATTATTCTTAAACCTTTTCATCTTTTATTTTTGGGATTAAAATGTGCAAGATTTCTTTCCTATTATACGTGTTTGGTTCCATAATCGACATAATTTTTTTTCTCCTTATTCCTCAATTTACAATATTAATTACTAACACTTCACTGAAAATATCGAATCTATGTAGAATTGAACTCGATTGATTTAAGATTTTCGCGGGCAGTGAAGAAGATTTTAGAATGAAAAAATAAAACATAAAAACAAAATTTGTTGGCAAACAAAGTGAGTACAAAAAGTCTAAAACTTGTTGGCATACATTTAAAATTGATATAAAATAAATAAAGAAATATCAAAACTTGTTAGCATAGAAAGTGAAAATGAAATACAAAAAGAAATTGAAATACAAAGTGAGCACAAAAGAAATGCAAAAATTATTGACACAGAAAGTGAGAATGAAATACAAAGTGAATACAAAAAAATAAAACACTTGTTAGCATGGAAAGTGAGAATGAAATACAAAGTGAGATTGAAATACAAAACGATATTAAAATACAAAACGATATTGAAATATAGAGTGAACACAAAAATACATTAAAAAAATTTGACATATTATTACAATGAATACAAAATTAAAAAAATTAAAAATTGTATGAAGCCTAATTTAGAATGGTATATAAAATTCGGTCAAACTATTTATCTACTATCCTATAATATAATATAAAATTAAGCATATAAATAATTTGAAATGAATACCACCTACAAAATAGATTCAAGTTATACTTTAAAAACTCAAATTTTAGCAAGATACCACATGTATTTTGTAATGAATACAAAATGCAATAGACCATAAAATTAATAAAGAATACAATACGATAATTTAAATACAAAATGCTGTTGGGTGGTCTTGGACCTTCTCAACCCAAAAGCTAGATCAAAGATTGAGGTTTTCCCTCACACTTATAAATTGACCACCAGCCCCTTCCACTTCCGATGTGGGATAACCCAACAATCTCCCCCTTCACACATCGGGTCTTGGGCTGGAGAGAGCGACAACCCAGTTTCTCCCGGTGGGCTGAGACTTGTTGACAACCTGGGCTCTGATACCAATGTTGGGTGGTCTTGGACCTTCTCAACCCAAAAGCTAGCTCAAAGATTGAGGCTTTCCCTCACACTTATAAATTGACCACCAGCCCCTTCCACTTCCGATGTGGGATAACCCAACAAATGCAACATGCCATAAAGTTATTTTTCACCACTTTGATCTTCAACAATTTCATCAACATCTTCGGCACCCATAATTTTTTTTTTTTTGAACTCTTGATTTCATTAGTCGGATGGGTAGGATCATGTTGAAATTCAGATTTTCCCTCTTCACAATCGATCTACATCATAATCGACGATTTTAAAAAAAAAATAAAAAAAAATCTCAGTAAATAAACGAAATTATCTTTGTCAATGAAAAATCTCTTTATTAATCTAGAGATTTTGTTGAATAATTTGAAAGAATTTTGAAGAAAGAGGAGTTAGAAAACATGAAAGGTGGGGGAAGAGGATGTGAAATATAGAAAGAAGGTCAATGGGTAATGGTTTAATTATTATTAATTTTTTAAAAAGTTTATTGGTTTTAAAATTTGGTCTAATGTGATAGTGTTTTGATAAATAAAAGAAAATTTAAATAATAAAATTTGAATACAAAATATTTTCTAAAATATTGTCATTCTGACATTTTAAATAAATATTTTAAAGTATTATTATTTTAACTAATTATATTATGTAATATTACTTAATTGCTAATGTTTCCAAAATTTATTCACAAAGAAAAAGAAGAAATACCCAAAACCTTGAATTTATATCTATCCACATAAAAAAACAAAAACAAAACAACAACACTACTATACATCCATTTAACTCTATATTTCTAAGGATTAACTAGTAGGAAAGATGAGAAGTAATTGTGACGTTGACTTCTCGTCCACAAAATGTACCCCATTACATATACGCATGATTTCTATACATTTTATTTGGACTTTATTCTCTATTTTTAAAACGGAAAAGGGTCAAAATTGCCCCTGAATTATGTGAAATAGATCACTTATACCCTTCGTTACATTTTGGGATCAAAAATACCCCCGCTGTTATCCTAAGAGACCACAAATACCCTCAAGAGTTAACACCCCAATTTTTTAATGACGTGGCATGCCACATAGGACTAAATCTCCACCTAAGCGTTGCCAACTAGGATTTATTCAAAAGAACTAGACCTTTAGCGGCGACAATAGTTGTCACAAAAGCCCAAAAAATCGTCACTAAAAGTTTTTAACATTAAATTTTAATTTTGTATTTTTTTCTTCATTATTTTTTTAAAAAAACGCAAATAATATCGATTAAGTAGGAGTTTGAAGACACTGTTTTATTTTTATGTTGTATGAAAATGTATAAAATGTACAATGATGCATTATATAGTAGGAGATGTGAATCGAGAAGTAATTTTCGTGATTTTTCGTGATAATATTGGGTGCTTTTAATATTAATATTGCAAGTTATTTATTTTAGAAAATTAGGTTGCGATCGAAAATTAATTATCATATTATTTTTTTTGAAAAAATAGGTTTTACTATTAGTCGTCACTAAAAATCACTCATAACCTTTAGTGACGATTTTTTGGGCTTTTGTGGCAACTATTGTCGCCACTAAAGGTCTAGTTCTTTTGAATGAATCCTAGTTGGCAACGCTTAGGTGGAGGGATTAGTCCTATGTGGCATGCCACGTCACCTAAAAATTGGGGTGTTAACTCTTGAGGGTATTTGTGGTCTCTTGGGATAACAGCGGGGGTATTTTTGATCCCAAAATATAACGAAGGGTATAAGTGATCTATTTCACATAGTTCAGGGGCAATTTTGACCCTTTTCCGTTTTTAAAAAAAAAATCCTAGTTTAATTTGAATAAGTTTAAGAAAAAAGAAAATTTTAATTTCGTGATTATAAATTAAAGGTATATCAAATATATTAAAATGTCATTTAATCTTGTGTTTTAAACATGTTATATGAAAAGCTAAAATTAAAATATTATAAAAAAAAATGATCATTTCTTTTAAAACAGACAATATATATATATATATATATATATATATATATATATATATATATATATTATTTTTTTTTAAATGGATAGAGTAGTATTATTTAATCTTCTAAGTTTTTCTTCCATTCTTCACACTTATATTTACACAAGCCAAAAAAAATAGATCTCAACTTATTAGTTCATGGGATTGCATTTACTGATTGTTTTAAAGCTGAATCTGAGAGCATCTTCTCTGAGTTTAAATACTCCTTTAATTATAAGCTTGTTATGCCCTTTTATAATAAGGCTAGCTGCTTGTTCCTTTAAATCTCTTCATCAAATTCAATATAATTTGGTTCATTCTATGAGGCTTTTTTTCTTCCAGATGAGCCAAATTACCTTAAATTCTCAATTCCCTGCACCTACACGGTGGGAAAGAGCTGTTCGTCTTGTCTACGAGAGATTCACACGTACAAGGCACACGCAATTTCGAGAGATGGATGAAGAGAGCTTGCGCTCTCTCTCCATGATTGCTCTTTGAACGAAGATTTGATTTCTCACCGACGTTCAAAAAATTCAAGTGGGAAAAGCACATATTCTGATGAAGAGGTAGATTTTGAATTTAAATTCAAAAATTCAGGTGCTTGTCGATCTATCGATAGTATTAATTTTTAAGTTCACGATTATAGTAGTTTAGTATCTATTAAAATTTTAGTTAAAAATAATAATATTAGGTCAGTTGGATCTGTTGATTAACTATTTATTAAATATATAAAATACATTGGTGGTGTAGTACATTTCAAAGCTTCTTTTATCTGTTATTTTTTTAATCAAAGTCTAGTTTTTCTTTCAAAGTTCTTTAATTTGGGCATGAGTCCTAGCTAGTAGTTGCATTGTCGAAAATCAGATTCAGAATTTAAATTTGATGAGTAAAAATATGATAAATTTTCCTGATTTTCCTACTCGCAATAGGTATCAGAATGCTTAAAATAGCTAAATAGATTAGCTTAAAATATGGAGATTATTTTATTTTAGTTGCTAAATATGCGTTCAAAATTGCTAAGCATCTCTTTTAAAACAGGAATTTGTAGTAGGTAAGTGCCAGCAATTAGTTAGGGCCTATGAGCAACTTGGCCACAATTTAAAGCAGCAGCCATGTAAGTGGTTGTGCGGAAAAATAAAAATAAAAATTGAAAATAAAGAAAATAATATGTCATTTTTTTTTCAAAATATTGAACTTTTAGTCTGGATAATTTATGTGTTTTTAACATTTTCTCTAATTTTAACTAGAGAACCTTAATTGCCATAATTACGAAATAGCTTTACTAGTTGAAACGATAATTCGTTCACTTTAAATTTTAGATAAGACTAGGAATGACGCATCAACAGATAAACCTGTCCAATCTGTTTAGATTTAATGACCCGTTTAGTTTGACTTCTTTAAAATTTGAGTTGATATATCGTTTATATTAACATTGACCTATAACAAAATTATATTTAATTTTTTTTTTTAGGATATTCTTATACTTAATATGGTATATAGTCATAACATATGGAAACAAGATTAGGTAGTGAAATAGATTATATGAAAATAGACAAATTATTTAAAATTGAAAATTGGACAAATTATAGAAATACCACACCTTTTATTTTAATTATTTTCATTATTCTTTATTACTTTTAAAAATCTCTAAATTCCCTTATTTCTTTAATATATCCGAGCTACATATTAATGTATCAGAACCGGTATTTAATATATCCAAGCTATATATTATGTATCCGAGCTAGTTTTTAACGTAGCCGAGCTACATATTAATGTATTCGAAACAATATTTAATGTATTCGAGCTACATATTAATGTATCTGAACTTCAATTATTGTATCCAATTTTTTTTAATTTTTAAGGGATTAATGTAATTAGAAACTTATTAGGGATAGACTGTAATTTCATATTAAAACTATGAAATTTACGTAATTTACACTTAAAAATTTATAGTAAGAACTGGTTTGGTTGAGTTAATGACTTAATTTTTAGTTCATTTTAGCCTAATCTATTTCAATTTAAGTAAATTTTGGACGGATCAATAACTCACTTACTTATCAACTCAAACTCATTCTAATATACTGAATTTCAACTTAATCCATTCATTTAATACTCGTAAACTAAAATTACAAAAGCATCTGGTGAAGGTGAAGAAACTGTACAAGTGATATGAATTCATTTGATGTGACATTAATATGTTACGTAGCAAGCTGGAGAACTTGTCCCCTTACAGGGACTAATTAAGGAGAGAATATCTGGGGAAGGTTTAAATGGAATTACTACTATCCTATTAAATTTTGTTTCACGTCACGACTTTGTTGATAATCTCGAATTTTTGGCCTTCAATTATTATATTGAACAAAAATCACAGTTTATTCAATGTTTAGCCTTGTTTTGGTTGAGACTTTCAGAAAGTTCATTATGATATTTGACTTCTTTCTCCATATTTTTTATATGGCTTAATACATAAATATAATCTTTTAACTTAATAAGTTTCAGCAAATAACTATGCCCTTTAATTTTGAGCTTGCACAAATAGACAATTAAACTTGAATAAAATTGAACAAGTAAACATGAATGTCCTACATTACATAATACATGTAGAATACCATGGTCCATGTAAAATATAAAAATTGTCATGTAGGGCGTCATGTAGGATGAATATATTCATTTGTTTAATTTTATATAAATTTAAATATTTACGTGTGCATACCTCAAAGTTAAAGATCATAATTGTGAGCTGGAGCCAAGTTAAAATACCATGTTCAATGTGTTAGGTCTTTCTAGACACTAATGTACAAAAAATAAACGTTAAGTGAGCAATTGAAAAATATAAATCTTTTTTGTGAAGTGTGACAAACAAAATTCACACAGTTTGTGTCTTTTCATTACGTTAAGAATTTGGATATTAGAGAAGGATCGATAATCTTAATGAAATTATTTATGATGCGAACAAATTATCTTGTTATATGTATAATTTATTATAATGACTTGAACCTGAGATTACTCATGTTAATTTGAGAATTCTGTACTTTCCTAGCGGAGTAGACATATGACATATCCAAATGGCAAATGACAAATATAAAAAGAAAAATAAGTCATATAAATTGGAATCGATGGAGTAAATGACAAATACAAAACTATGGTCTGGAGATCAAAGTTTAAGGAGAAATCAATCCCAATACCAATAGAAGAAAGATCAAAATGGCAATTTCATTGTCTACAGATTTCATTTTTGTTTATTAACAAAACTATAACGGTTCAAACAAACTGAATTCCCATGACATTGGAACCTAATATGAATATATATACCTCTTAAACATTTAATTTTGAGTAAGAGCGAGGGGCACGGAAACACTTTTCCATTCGACATAATTCCCTTGCGACATGAATAATGTATGGTCTATCATCTCCCTTCAAAATTGTGCATTTCTTAACAAGATCCAAGAAGTCTTTCAATTGATGTTGAATCTCAATTCCATGTTCTTCTAAGATAGTAGGATCTGCAATATCCATTACATTACTCTCCTTAATATAACGATCCACAAAGTTGGTTGGAAGATTTTTAGAATCTATTGTGTCTTCCAGAATTACAGAATCCATAAAGTTGTCTTCTTCAAAATCTGTCGACTCTTTTGAATTTTTAGAATTCACTCTGTCTATAATATCATACACTGTCTTTCCTGTTAATAGTAGAAAGAGAAGAATCCCAAAGCTGTAGACATCAGTTTTTTGAGTAATAACACTCTGGTAGTAATATTCTGGATCTACATACCCTAATGTTCCACACACACCATCACGTTGTAGCTCCAATTCCCCTGGAGGTAACGATATGGATAGTGAGAAGTCCACTATTTTGGCAACACCACTCTTCTCGTCTATTATCACTTTGTAAGGCTTTATATCTCTATGGATGATGGGCGTAGTAAATTCAGTATGCAGGAAAACGATTGCAGAAGCAACCTCACGTGCAACTCGTAATCGATTTCCCCAACATAGCGATTTTCTATTAAGATTATCCTTTTTGAAAAGTAGATCGAAAAGTGATATACCTTCAACATATTCATACACCATAACTGGTTGTTCAAATTCTAGACAGCAACCTACAAGTCTCAACACATTCTTGAGATGACTCATCTGAGCAGTAATCGCTATATCTCGGTGGATATTGTTGAATTCACATGTATTGAACCTAACTAAAACAGGGCGGTTGTCTAGCGATCCCGTAACCATAGACACATCGGAAAGGTTCATTCTGCTTTTTGAGTGTCTAATTGCATTTTGGATTTCTGTGGCAGTGTAGTAACGGATTGGAATTCTGCAATTTCCGTCGCATAAAGCAAGAAGCTCCTCAAGTACCGCACTTCCATTCTTTAAATAACAATCATGCTCTTTCTTCCGGGTTTCAGCAGAGGCAGAGGAAAAAAGTTTTTTCCCTGAAGAAAGACATAACTTGGTTGCTCTAATTTTGAAGTGACGACTAGTCTCCATGAATTGAGATTAGATCCAAAAAGGCATCACCAGTGGGATTGAATGAGTAAGCAATTAGTGATCATGCTCTTTCTTACTTAGACGCCTACATTGAATTCCACACAAAATGACAAAAAAATGGAGTTTCCAAGCACTGTCATTTCATTGCGATTGTTTATTCAAGTTCCATTACGGCACCCTAGTTAATTCATATTTTGGTTTATGTTAAGGAGTTGACCTTTTTTTTGTTGCCCCACCACTGTTCCATATTAAGCGAATTAGTGAGGTAATCCATATTCATTAAGAAAAATATTTAGTGTCATAATTTAAATTATGGGTGTGTTTGGTATGGAGGAAAATGTTTTTTATGGAAAATATTTTTTATGGAAAATGTTTTCATGGAAAACAAGTAGATTTTGGACTTCTTTTCTCATGTTTGGTTGGTGAGTAGAAAATGTTTTTCGGAAATGATTTTTAGTATTTGATTTATGAATGAAAAATGTTTTTGAGAGACATCTTTAATTTTTAATAAAGTAAAAAATAATTTATGAAATTGAATTTTTTTTTGTGTGTGGGGGTGGGGGTGGGGGGTAGTTGGTGAGGGTGAGGGTAGGGGGTAGGAGTGAAAAAATAAAAATTTGAAGTTGATAGTATCTTTAAAAAACAAAATTAATTTTTGGGGGTTTGGGGGTGGGGGGGAGGGGGGAGTTTAAAAATAAATTTTGAAGTTGAAAATATTTTAAAAAAAACAAAATTATTTTTTGGGGAGGGGTTGGGGTTGGGGGGGTCTGGACCGGAAGGGGGGGGGGTCAGGGATCAGGTGAAAAAAAATTGAAATTGAAAATATTTTTTTTAAAATTGATGTTTTTCCCAAAAAAATGTAATTTGAAATTGGAGGAAAGTTTTGTAAAATGTTTTCCTTAATTTTTGAAGGGAAGTCATTTTTCTTAATTTTGAGAAAAATGAGTTGATTTGGAAAATATTTTCCAAAACTTTTGTCCCAACCAAACATGAGAAAATTGGAAAATATTTTCCAGAAAATGTTTTCCTTCCTACCAAACACACTCTATATTTTTTAACTATTTTTCTTTGAGAAATCTAAACACAACTTTGTAATAAGTAGAATTTTTTTGGTGTCTAATTATTTATTCATTTTTAAATTTAGATACCTATTAAGAAAATAAATAATTGACCTAATAAATTTATTGTTTTACCCTTATTAATGAATTTAAAACTTAAAGTTTTCAATAAGTTCTACATTTTTCAAAATCAATTAATTGTGGGTATAATTGATAAAAAAAATTATCATTTCTTAATCTGTCAATATGGACAAAGTGAAAATGAAAATTTGACTAGAAATTAGAGACAAAGGGAGTACAATTTATTTCTACGAAATATCAAACTTCATTACAAAAAAAAGAGCAAATATGGAAAAAGAAAATTCAACAACCATCTTAAATTTTGGAAAATGAAATTCTTAGTAACTCAGTTGTTGGCTACGTATACTCCAACCTTGTTTGTGAGGATTTGATTCCACACTTTATTATTCCCTTCTCAATATTATTAGGGCAACTTTCACATATAGCAAATAAAAAATTCATATTTGTATGTTATAGCAAAGTTTGCATAATTGTGCTCCATAGCAAATATATAACTGTATAATTCGCTATACATATACAATAGTATGATTTTCTGGCCTAAATTGTATAATTTGCTGGCATCACCATACATATACAATTGTATAATTCACTGGCCTAAATTGTATAATTCGCTGCAATTGTATAGTTCGCTGCAATTGTAGAATTCGCTGCAATTGTATAGTTCGCTGCAATTGTAGAATTCGCTGCAATTGTAGAATTCACTGGCAAATTTTGGCAAACGTTTGCTATGGAGCACAATTAAATCAAACCCTAGCTACTCCATTTATTTTAGGTTATTAGTTTGCTATTATATACAATTATCCCATATTATTATTGGTTTATCTCTTCAGATTTTTACTTCTCCTTTTGCTCTGTTTATTTCCAACACCGGGCCAATTTTGGGCCTGATTGTTTACAGATTTTAAAAGGATAAATTAACAATTAAGTCAGAATTAGTCAAAATAATAACAATTTAACATATTTATTTAAATAGCAGAATGACAATATTTTTATAAAATAATACGTATTCATATTTTAGTATTTTAAATTAATTTTATTTATGAAAAGAGTTATTTATTGGATCAAAATACACATTAATAACCGTTTTAAACTAAAAAAGTAAACTAATACAATTTACACTTTTTTCATTACCATTCACATTTATTTCCCACATTTCATGTTTTCTTCACCATATCTTATCTTTCAAGTTTAGATTCCTTCAAGGTGCTAAATTTCTGCTCACCAAAATAATCTTTATGGTTAAACTAAAACGATTTATTAATTCAATCAGATTTTTCGATTGGCAAGGTGATTTCCATCATTCGAAATTATTTTTTTGATTTGATGTTTAAAGCATCGATTATACACATTACGGATTTCTAGTCGAATTTTTCAATTTTCATGTGATTTGTTTAAATATTCATCGTATATTTATAATTTTCAATTTTTTTGTGATTCTCTTTTAATTTTTCAAATTTTGTAGATTCTAAATTTTTACATATATGTTTATTTTTAATGTTGAATACATTTTAATATGTATACACATTACGAATTTTCAGTCGAATTTTTCAATTTTCATGTGATTTGTCTAAATATTCATCATATATTTATAATTTTCAATTTTTTTTTGGGATTCTCTTTTAATTTTTCGAACTTTGTAGATTCTAAAAATTTATATATATGTTTATTTTTATTTTTTTGATGAATATATTTTAATATTTAAAATATTTTTTTTAATATGATGTTATATATTACGTTAAGAATTTGGATATTAGAGAAGAATCGATAATCTTAATGAAATTATTTATGATGCGAATTAATTATAATGACTTGAACCTGGCCTTGCTCATGTTAATTTGAGAATTCTGTGCTTTCCTAGCAGAGAAGACATATGACATATCCAAATGGCAAATGACAAATATAAAAAGAAAAATAAGTCATATAAATTAGAACCGATGGAGTAAATGACAAATACAAAACTATGGTTTGCAGATCAAAGTTGAAGGAGAAATCAATCCCAATACCAATAGAAGAAAGATCAAAATGGCAATTTCATTGTCTACAGATTTCATTTTTGTTTATTAACATAACTATAACGGTTCAAATTAAACAAACTGAATTCCCATGACATTGGAACCTAATATGAATATATATACCTCTAAACATTTAATTTTGAGTAAGTGCGAGGGCACGGAAACACTTTTCCATTCGACATAATTCCCTTGCGACATGAATAATGTAGGGTCTATCATCTCCCTTGTCAGCTGTGCATTTCCTAACAAGATCTAAGAAGTCTTTCAATTGATGTTGAATCTCAATTCCATGCTCTTCTAAGATAGTAGGATCTGCAATATCCATTACATTACTCTCTTTAATATAACGATCCACAAAGTTGATTGGAAGATTTTTAGAATCTATTGTCTCTACCATAGCATTACCCTCTTCAATATTGGATTTAGCGTCTTCTTCAAAATCTATTCTCTCTTTTGAACTTGTTGAATCTACTCTTTTCATAATATCGTACACGTCCTTTCCGGTAAATAGCTGAAAGAGAAGAATCCCAAAGCTGTAGACATCAGATTTTTGAGTAATAATCGACTGGTGCTTATATTCTGGAGCTATATACCCAACTGTTCCATGCACACCATCATGATCTAGTAACTCCAATTCCCCTGGAGGCAATGATATGGAGAGTGCGAAGTTCAATATTTTGGCAACACCGCTCTTCTCATCTATTATGACATTGTGAGGCTTTATATTTCTGTGGATGATGGGCGTAGTAAATTCAGTATGCAGAAAAACTATTGCAGAAGCAACATCACGTGCAACTCGTAATCGATTTCCCCAACATAGTGATTTTCTATTAAGATTATCCTTTTTGAAAAGTAGATCGAAAAGAGATAAAGCTTCAACACATTCATACACCATAACTGGTTCTTCAAATTCTAGACAACAACCAACAAGTCTCAACACATTCTTGAGATGACTCATTTGAGCAGTAATTGCTACATCTCTGTGGATATTGTATACTGCACATGTATTGAACCTAATTAAAACAAGGCGGTTGTCTAGCGATCCCGCAACCATAGACACACCGGCAAGGTCCATTTTGGTTTTGGAGTGTTTTATTGCATTCTCAATCTCAGTGGCAGTGAAGTAACGGATGGGTATTCTGGAATTTCCGTCACATAAAGCAAGAAACTCCTCAAGCACGCAACTTCCATTCTTTAAATAACAATCTTTCTCTTTCTTCTGCCTTGCTGCAGAGGCAGAGGAAAAAAGTTTATTCCTGAAGAAAGGCATATCGATCTAGTCTCTATGAATTGGGATTAGTAGTGTAATCTATGAAAAAGTCTGTCCTGTTGGTCCACTCATTGAGTTTCCAACCACTTCCACTGAAGATTTGAAAATTTGACGCGTGCATTAAATTTCACACAAAAATGGAGTTTCCAAGCACTTTCATTTCATAAAGTTCCATCTCCAATTCTTACTTTTCATATTTAAAAAGTAAAATTGAGAATGTATTCTCTAAATATTATTATTTAATTCATCTACTTTATAATTAAATAAGGGTAAAATAGTAAATTAATTATATCAATGATTGTTTTATTAATTGGTTATTAATTTAAAAGTGGACAAGTAATTAGACACACACGAAGTAACAAATTTTAATACGGAGAGGAGATGGTGAAGTTGGGTAAGAAAATTATTTAAATTTTATTTTAAAAAATATATATTTTTGAGAATAGTAATACTTTAATCTTTAATTTTTTTGCTAATATAAATAGTTTATTATTTAATTTTTGTCAAGATGAAATATTTTATTAATGTGGAATGCAATGTGTTAAGATCTTTAAATAAAAAAGAGAGTACAATATCACTGACTAAGGTGTGTTTCTCAAATTAATAAATAATAATTTAGGTATATAAAACTCAAACGTTCAATAGTTTAGATATGAAATTTAAACAAAAGATAATTTAAATGTGTTGTTCTATTCAATGAAAACGTTTATGCTCAGATTCAGTCTTTAATGGGGACTATCAGATATAAGAAAAGAGGGATAAATCTTGGTGGATGCCTACTAATAATGAGAATTTCTTTGTTAGAAGTGCTTGGGAGATTATAAGAAGCGAAAAGCACCCCTTGAAAGATATAATGTTCATCAGGAAAAAAGGGTATTTCTTTTAGGGAAAATATATAAGTATCCCCAATTTATATTCGAAATTTTAGAGACATATTTATACTATATTAAGATTCTATTATTTCTTAAACTTATTTTATAAATAATTTTTCTATTTCTTTTCGGCCTATGTGGCACTAGCTTGAAAAATATGTCAACACGCGCTGGTCCCACAAGATAGTGTCAGGTCGAAAAAGGGTAGAAAATTATTTATAAAATAAAGTCAAGGGTACTAGGACCTTAATATCGTATAAGTGTGCCTATGAACTTTTAAACATAGACTACGTACTTGTGCATTTTCCCTAATTCTTTTTCATATATCTTTCTTATTACGGAGAATACGACTTAAAATAATTCCTATTGGAGAAATATTAGTCAGAAATAGGATCACAAACTACATGAAATGTTGTTGTTGTGCTAATGAGGTTCACGAATCTTTTCATCATTTATTTATATCTTGTCCTGATTCTAACTATATATGTAGGACATTTGTAGGGGCAGCTGGAATACATTGTCCTTTTACTCAACTCAGGCAAATCATTTATAAATGGTGGGAAGAAAGTAGTGAAGCATGGAGGAAGAATGCTAGATATCCATGGTTAGTGGGAATGCCTTAAAATTGGTCTATCAATTAGCGATGTTCAAAATGGAATCGAAACTGGTAAAAAGTTATTAATTTATAGTATTGGGTTATTGATTTAGATGCTTTGATAACGGTTTTGATTTTTTTTTGGTTATCGGTTCTTTAACGGTTTGAAGTTTTTTTAACGAGTTAATCGATAACCCGATAGTAAATTAAATAATTATATTTATACCATTTTGTATATAAAGTCCTCGACTTAGAGTTTGATTTTCTATTTTTAATTTTGGTTGTCTCAATTTGGTTATTCTATAATGTAAAAGTGTTTGCTTTTGAGCAAGATGTAACTTGTGAACTAAAGTGCATGCTTTATTTGGTTTGTTACCTTTTTCTAAGTAATTTTCAATGTTTTTTCTTTTGTGTCAAATCTTAACAGTTAAATCGATAATTCAAACCGATAACGATAAAAAACTGATAAACCAATAACCGATAACCGATAAACCAATAACCGATAAATATGAGGGTACAAACAAACTGAATTTCCTTTAAATTGGAACCTAATATTAATATCTCAAAGAATTAATATAAACATTTAATTTTGACCAAGTGCGAGGGCATGGAAACACTTTTCGATTCGGTATAATTCCCGCGCAACATGAATCATATATGGTCTATCATCTCCTTCGTCAGTTGTGCATTTTTTAACAAGCTCCAAGCAGTCTTTCAATTGTTGTTGAATCTCAATTCCATGCTCTTCTAAAATGATAGGATCCGCTATATTCATTACATTACTCTCTTTAATATTACGATCGACAATGTAATTGGTTGGAAGATTTTTAAAATCTATAGAATCCACTCCCTCTTCAGTATTGGATTAGGTCCTTTCCGGTTAATAGCTAGCTGAAAGAGAAGAACCCCAAAGCTGTAGACATCCGTTTTTTTGAGTAATATATAATACAGTGATGGTAATATTCTGGAGCTATATCCACTCACACCATCATCTAGTAACTCCAATTCCCCTGGAGGTAATGATATGGAGTGTGAGTAGTTCAATATTTTGGCAGTGCCTCTCTATTATGACATTGTGAGGCTTTATATTTCTGTGGATGATGGGCGTAGTAAATTCAGTATGGAGGAAAACGATTGCAGAAGCGACATCACGTGCAACTCGTAATCGACTTCCCCAAGACAATGACGATTTTCTATTAAGATTATCATTTTTGAGAAGTAGATCGCTAAGAGATATAGCTTCAACATTTTCATACACCATAACTGGTTCTTCAAATTCTAGACAGCAACTTACAAGTCTCAACACATTCTTCAGATGACTCATTTGAGCAGAAATGGCTATATCTCGGTGGATATTTTTGATTTCCCATGTATCAAACCTAATTAAAACAGGGCGGTTGTCTAGCGATCCCATAACCATAGACACATCGGCAAGGTCCATTTTGGTTTTAGAGTGTTTTATTGCATTCTCAATCTCAGTGGCAGTGAAGTAACGGATGGGAATTCTGCAATTTCCGTCGCATAATGAAAGAAGCACACAACTTCCATTCTTTAAATAACAATCATACTCTTGCTTCCGCCTTACTGCAGAGGCAGAGGAAAACAAAGTTTTTTTTGTGAATTCTAACCTTCAATATAATTTAAGAGCTAATGTTGCCCATTTTTCTTAATTAAGAGCTCCATTGTGAACATCAATTTGTGCATATTAAAATCACATAATAATATTCGACAATTAATTAAACCTCATCTGATTTATTACCCCACAACCCATTTGGACATTCTTAGTCGAAAAAATATTATATATTTAAATAAATTAATATACAAAATAATTAAATAACGTATCTTAAACATTTTTGACACAGTAGACTATTGTAGGCCAATGATTTGAAGCGCCTCAAACGAGTCTTTGCTTATGTGTGCTCAGCCACTGCGGCACCCTCCCCCTCTCCGCTTCTCTTTAATCTACCCCAAATAAAATATGAAATATTGACAAAGCATAAAGTACTATTCTAATGATAGCAAAATACTCTCCAAATTGATAAGTCAAATACAATTGTTAGAATTTTTTGAAAAGCAGTTCTGTTAGAATCTGTGCGTCCACTATCAGTCAATGGACCAGGTCCCTTGACACAGCAACAGTGCAGAAGATTAGACACTATGAAGAACACAACACCAGCAGTTTACGTGGAAACCTCCTTGCTCAAGGGAATAAAACCACGACCTGTCTCACAGGATTTCCAAAACCGTTTCACTAGTCTTCACAAGCAAAAGTAAACCGGTTACACAAAATGTGAGAAAAAGTTTTTAATCTCACAGACAAGCAATAACTCTATTGCTTGATGAGCCTATGTAGATGTTACTCTACCCACTAAGCTATCACTCTAGACAACTTAGGATTTTCTAAGCAATCTCAAAGACTGCCCACTAAATCACTAACCTACTAATGATTTAGAATTTCAGATCAAACAACTATCTGATTCCTTTATAAATGGAGGAACAAATTTACAATTTACGCGCAGAAGAAATAATCCTAAGACAACTAAGCTTCCAGCTCTTTCAGATTTGAGTTGATCTTGAGGATGTTTCTTCACTCTTTTGTAAGCCTTTGCAAGAGTTCTTGAGATCTTTTCAAGTTGCAAAAACTCCTTGTGAATATAGGGATGTTTTGTTTATGTAGAAAAGTCACAAAACGTAAAACAATCCCATTGGCTGAGGTTTCTGCCGCGTCTGCCACTTCTGCCACTGTTGGAGACTGTGCACCAACTTTTTGTACTTTCTCCAGCTGGCAGCCAAAAAGCATATTGAGCCAAGAACCAGGTCCCTTCATAAGGTCCCTGAGTTTGTCAAATCATCAAATCTACAAATAACAAATTCTAACAAAAAGACAGCCGTGTAGATAATTTTGTTTGGGGTGTCAAATGCTTTGCTTGTTATTTTCTGATTCTCTTCACAAAATTTCAGTGCGGGATACTCTTCCACTGTGCATTTATGATATCCATTTAGAGGAGTCATAAACTTGGACCAATTCTGTGAACTTATGTGGGTGTATCACGCCTAGATTTTTAGTACTCTCTCAGTTTCCTGTTAATTGAATTTTTGAGATATTTTTCTATTTTTGTAATTAATTTAATTATTTTATTTTCAAGACTATTTTTAAAATGGAATAATTTTTTTAGCTAGAATAATATTTTATCTATATTATTTTATTTTTTTAAACAATTTACCCTTTTAATTTTAATACATTTTAACTAAAAATGGAAAAACATCCGTTTATATTAAAATAAAAAAAATATTATAACTTTTTTTAATTTTCCGGCCATTAAGCACTTCCCTTTTAAAATATTCTTCCAATTTTAGCGTTTATTTGAATTTTCAATGTGATGACTTTAATAAATTTGACAATAATAAATAAGGGTAAAAATAAAAAATTATGTTAAATTTATGTTTCAATCTACTTTCTTAAAAGGCATGAGACACCTCAAAAATTCAATTAATATGAAATAGAGGGAGTATGATATCATTGACTAAAAAGTAATTTCTGAATATATAACATTAATGATATATTTGTGTGTATAGGTGGTATATATGGACTGTAATTATTTATGAGAGAATGGGTATTTCAGAAATTACTTTGAATTTGAATATAAACCTGTAATTATTTATGAGAGAATGGGTATTTCAGAAATTACTTTGAATTTGAATATAAACCTGTAATTATTTTAGATCTTATGACTTATTAAAATGAATTATTTGACAAAAACCTGTTAATTTAATAACTATAGTAAAACAAATAAATTCCAAATTTCAATTTAAAATTTACAGGAGAATCAATACAGTTCTAGTGTTCCAAATGATCTAGCGGGTCATTACACATACAACATAATTTTATATCTTTCATAACATAATTTATAGATATTATTATGCGAACATATAAACTAATATTGAACAATAACCGAAAAATTACTTTGATATATTTTGATGTGACAAATATAACAATTTTATGACATAAACCACATAATGAGGTGTGCGAGAATCCTAATTTTTGTGAAATCAATAAGTTAACCAGTAACATTGGTGGGTGGAAAATAGATTAATAAAAAGGTTATTTATATGAATATTTAGATTAAATCAATATAATTTTTATTATTAAGTAATTTTTAAATTTGAGTCTCAAATTTAAACGCAGCGTGTAGACTAATGAATGGTACGTGTACCCTTGACTTAAAAGTTGAAATGTTCCGTTTTGAACTTTCTTCGTTTCTTTGGGTTGTTGAAACTTGAAAGAGTCTATTTTAAATTTAAATAAATTAATAAGTGAAACCGTGTGTGTTTAATCATTTACATTAGTTTTTGCTGCAGATAATGACGGTTATGCTGTGCATATATGACGTCACACTTTAGCATTATCAATTATTTTAGGATAATAAGGTAGAGTTTGATTATTCTAAGATTTTAATTCAACTATATTTGACAATCTGACTTTTAATGAATGCAAAAAAAAAATCTATGTAATATTATTTTAAATGTTAACCTAAACTGGAATAAAATATTATGGGATAGTGTATCTTCTATGTTCACCTGCAATTTCAAAAAATAAGAATCCAATCAAGGAAATGAAAAGCAAAAAAAAATTGTAAAGTAGAAATATTTAAAGGATGAAAACTAAAGGCATTAAATTAATATAACATGTTCCACCAACCATATAACAAACTAAGGTTTGTATTGATCGATTTAGAAGCTGATTCAAGAACGAAAGAAAAATAAAAAAAACAGAGATTTCTGCTATTGTAGAATAACAAATTAGAAGAAAATAACATAACCTAATGAGATAACTTTCTGCTATAAATAGGCATTTTTCGTGCACATGGCCATTTTTTTAACCAGGGTCTCAAGTGTAATTTGATATACATCAATTGGGTCTTCTATTGTGGCTAGATTTATAACAAATCACTATTAATTTAAACAGGGATAGCTTTTACATATAACAAACATATAAATCATATTTGTATGTTATAGTTATAGTTTACATAATTGCGCAAATGACAGAAATTACATACTTTTAAGGCAAAATTATCATTTGTTTCTTATAAGTTTATAATTACAGAAATCCCTCAAACTAATACAATAATATAAACGTTGATACATTAATTTGATGTGCTAGATACATTACATTTTATACATGATACACTAATCTGACGTACATTTTATACATGATATGTATGTATGGGCAAATGACAGAAATCACATACTTTTAAGGCAAAATTATTATTTTGTTCCTTATAAGTTTATAATTACAGATATCAACTGATACAATAATATAAGCGCTGATACATTAATTTTGATATGCGAGATACATTAATCGTTAAGTAGTATACATTACATTTTATACATGATACACTAATTTGACGTACATTTTATACATAATACACTAATTCGATGAGCGAGATATATTAATTTGATGCGTTAATATATTAATATGATGCATGAAAATGAGAGGTTTTGGCGATTTATAAAACTAATATGGGATAATGATAATAAGAAAATTTAAATGTGAAAATTCTGTCATTTTAACTATATAATATTACGTCTCTTTTTATTATCATAAATATGTTCTTCCAATTGGTTTTCCTTTTATTATCATAAATATGTTCTTCCAATTGTTTTTTCTCTCAATCAATCACATTGAACTTGCTATTAAATTTGGAGAAAATTAAAAAAATATATAAAGTAATTATAAAAGTAGTGACTGTCCCATTTCTTTCAGTAAACCGAAGTAATCATTCTAAAATAGAGCAAAATAAAGATCAAATTGACAATTTCATTATCTGTGATATCATTTTTTGTTCAACGGTACAAACAAACTGAATTTCCTTTGAATAGAAACTTAATACAAATACTTCAAAGAATTAAAATAAACATTTAATTTTGAGTAAGAGCGAGGGCACGGAAACACTTTTCCATTCGACACAATTCCCTTGCGACATGAATCATGTAGGGTCTATCATCTCCCTTGTCAGCTGTGCATTTCCTAGCAAGGTCCAAGTAGTCTTTCAATTGTTGCTCAATCTCAATTCCATGTTCTTCTAAAATGGTAAGATCCACTATATCTAGTACATTATCCTCTTTAATATAAGGATCGACAAATAAGTAATTTGTTGGAAGATTTTTAAAATCTATAGAATCCACTCTATCCATAGAATTACCCGAGTCTTCTCCAAAATCTATGGTCACTTCTGAATTTATAGAGTCCACTCTATCAATAATATTGTATACGTCCTTTCCAGTTAATAGCTGTAAGAGAAGAACCCCAAAGCTGTAGACATCAGATTTTTGAGTACTAATGCCTGAGGCGATATTTTCTGGAGCTA
Organism: Solanum lycopersicoides; assembly: GCA_022817965.1. Classification (NCBI taxonomy): domain Eukaryota; kingdom Viridiplantae; phylum Streptophyta; class Magnoliopsida; order Solanales; family Solanaceae; genus Solanum; species Solanum lycopersicoides. The sequence goes on along the minus strand of CM040623.1, from coordinate 76,446,417 downwards.
TATACCCCATTGTTCCACACACCTGATCTTGTACCTCCATTTCCCCTGGGGGCAGTGATATGGAGAGTGAGAAGTCCAATATTTTGGCAACACCGCTCTTGTCATCTATTATGACATTGTGAGCATTTATATTTCTGTGGATGATGGGCGTAGTAAATTCAGTATGGAGGAAAACGATTGCAGAAGCAACCTCACGTGCAACTCGTAATCGACTTCCCCAAGACAATGACGATTTTCTATTAAGATTAACCTTTTTGAGAAGTAGATCGCTAAGAGATATACCTTCAACATATTCATACACCATAACTGACTGTTCAAATTCTAGACAGCAACCGATAAGTCTCAACACATTTTTGAGATGACTCATTTGAGCAGTAATGGCTATATCTCTGTGGATATTGTTGAATTCCAATGCATTGGATCTAACTAAAACAGGGCGGTCGTCCAGCAAGCCCGTAACCACATACACATCGTCATGGTCCAATATTGTGGTTTGAGAGTGTTTTATTGCATTATTGATCTCTATGGCAGAGAAGTAACGGATGGGAATTCTGCAATTTCCATCGCATAAAGCAAGAAACTCCTCAAGCACCGCACTGCCATTCTTTAAATAACAATCATGCTCTTTCGTCCGCCTCACAGCAGAAGCAGAGGAAAGAAGTTTTTTCGTTGCGAGTCCCCTGAAGAAAGGCATATCGATCTAATTTACAAGTGAATAGAAGCTGTAGTAGTGGAATCTAATGAACAAGTTGGAAGCTGCTGGTCTTAATTTGTGAATTCAATTCCACACAAAACAATGGCGACTTGATTGGACTTAAGAATTTCCAAGCACCTTCGTTGTAATTGTTTGTCAAGTTTTTCCCAATAGGACACATTAATTAATGGAATGTTGGTTTGTTTTAGGAAGTTTCTTTTTTTTTTTTTTGCTTTTTCGTCAAACAATTGTTGTCCAACTATACTTGTTCAATTTACAAAATCAATAGATGACTTATATTTAATCTATTTTAACTTTGTTATTAAATGTTACTATTACTCATGTAACAATTTCTCAATACATTAAATTCAATAAAATCAAAAGATAATTTAATAATACTACTCTATTATTTATTGTTTCTGCGCTCAATAATGAACAACTTGGACAGGAGTATTATTTATTTATGTTATGGAGTTGACTCAGTGCCTGACTTTTGGGTAAAGCCAATGAAACACAAACCTTTTGGTACAAAGATCAATGCTTGGTAATGTAGGAATTATTATTATCAAGTGTTTGGTTCATTGTTTCTTATCTAGTTTTGTGTGTGGTTTAAAACTCCACTTTCCAATTATACCCTTGAGTTATTATGAGACTTTCTATTTCATGTAATTCGATTAAGATAGATAATTGACGAACGGATAATATTATTTTTTATAGCATTTTTAACTAGGTAGGAGAATAAAAATTTTATTGTCATGTTCACTATTTTCTCACTTAAATTATTTGAGAGTAAATAATTGTTATCTAAATAAATTGGAGTTAATATTCAAAAGGTCACATAATTATAATATTTATAGAGAAAATTTATTAAACTTTGTTTTGTATCAACAAATTAAAAAAAGACTTTTTATCATAAAATAAAATAAAAATAAACAATAGATATAGCAAAATTAATTAAATTATTTTTATACTCGAGATGTTTTATTTATATATATGTGTGCTCTTTTTTAGACTGCTTGTGTAATGTTTAATGAACTTCCGTCAAGAGAGAATATTTAACTTATGAATTGTTCTTAAATTCATACATCAACATTAGCATATTAGTCGGATTATCATACCATGATATTAGAACTAATACCACCAAATGGAAGGTATTAATTATACACGCTCAATTTTATTATGTATGAGGTACAACTAGTACTAGTTGTATGAGACATTATTTTGTTATAGATATATTCTAGTACGTGGACCCATTTTTGGTTTTTCTTCTTTGCCATTCTTTTTTCTACTTTTTATGTTATCTTAAATCTATATGCAATTACTATCCCAAATTTATTCAAATTTATTCAGTAGAGATGAAAATATATTTTATTTATTTATTTATTTTGTTTTAACAAAAATATTTTTTACGAAATAATATTCTTATCATAACTACATAAGATATAAAAAATTAGCATAATTTTTAAATGGTAAATACGATTAATTTAGTAAAATGAATCTCTAATGCAATATAATTAAATTTATATAAAAAAAAAGTTGTAAAGAATAGTGAAACACTTGGGTAAAGATCCTTCAAGTATAATTAGGTCAAATAATGTTCAATGGCCTTATGGATTCATGCCATGTGTATTGTATAATAATTTATGGTTGAGATTCATTTAAATTATATATTCATTTTATAATAAAAATAACAAAAGCGTTAATTATTTTTATTCTTTAATATTATCAAATAAAACAATTAAGTGTACTCTAATTAATATTTTCAAGGAAAAAATAATACTGACGAAATATGTGGACTTCCCGACTATTTTACCTGTCAAACCTCGTACTTGTATTGGAGTTTTTATATTATACTAATTATAAAGAATCCGACATTTTTGAAAAATCTGAATAAATATATTTTTATAATTATTTAAAAATCTCCAATTAAGTATTTTTTTTAAAAATAATAATATATTATCATGTTCTTTAGTTAAATTATTATTTATAACTCAATTATATTTTTTAAATTTGATTTGTTCTTGGAGATTACTTCAGATTTTGGAGAAAACATGTATAAAATTACTCATGAACAAATTTGTTGGGTAAAAAATCAGAAAGTTTGCATATTTCCGTCAATCTTAATTTTTTTTCTTGAAAATATTAGCTTGGGTACACATCATTGCTTTATTTGATAGTTTTAAAAAATAAAAAAGTAGACAACTTTTTTATTTTTATTATTATAATTAATGAGTATATAATTTAGATGGATCTCAACCATAAATTATTATACAGTAGACATGGCATGAATCTATAAGACCATTGAATATTACTTGACCTAAGTATACTTGATCGGATCTTTATCGGAAACACTTGTCATTAAATTAAACATTAAACATTATTTGGCATTTGAACATAGAATTCAAATATGTTTTTAACTGTATATGAAATATATGGAGCAAGAGTTGAAAATAAAATTATTTTTTATTTTTATAAAAAAAAATAGAAATAACATTCATGTTATAAATAATATCAAAATTGAAAATGAGTTTAAAAAAAGATTATACTAACATATTTTTTCAAATTCGAAATATACCTTCAAGTTTGAACAGTTGTCTTTCAAATTTTCATGATCAAATATCAATTTTTTAAAATAAAATAAAAAATAATTTTTAGATAAATTCTAAAAGTAGAAGTTTAAATGATACAAAATATGAATGTTAATTTTTTTTATAGAACAATAAATAAGAATTGAGAGACAAGAAATATAAATTGTTTTAGTGGTCAATTTTTATGACATAAGTGACCATTTAAAGAATTAATTTAAGCTTTTATATGCTCATGCTTTTTTTTAATGAAAAAATAGGTTATTTTTTTAAAAAAAGAATCGATTAAAACAAATAAGTAAAAAATTATTTTCATATGTACAAAATAAGAGGTTAATTAAAGGGTTCCATAAAAAAATTGATTTCAAAATTAATTAAAGAAAAAAAAAGAAAATGACAAAAAAGAGAAAATGATTTCAAAATTAATTAAACAAAAAAAACAGAAAATGACAAAAAAGAGGAAATAGCAAAACAAGAAAGAGAAATAGGAGGCATTCAAGAAAAACAAAAGTGTAGGTCCCACCAGTTTAAATTAAAAAACAATAAAAGAATATCTCCTACAATTAGTACTAGTTATAGCTCATACATAATAAAAAATTTCTTCTAATACTATGTAAGGTATATAACTAATCAATGGATTGATCTAAAATTCCTATCAAAGATAGTATTAAATAATATCACACTTAATACTTGAACTATTTCCCCTAATACTCCCTACCAAACGACCCATACATTTTCAATTTTATCTTTTACTCTCTCTATTTCTTATGGGAAAATTACATGGAAAAATAAATTTATATCAGAAATTACTTAAAATAGCTACTGTTTGCTTTATTTACCATTCGCCGTTTAATTTTTGTCATTATTACGTTGTCTGTATAGTAAGTTTAAGCGTGCCTTTTCCCCCTTTTTTTTACCCCATTTCACACGCTACTTGTGTGACTGCAAAAAAAAAATTAAAACTTTTTTTACCATAAATTCAAAATTTCTATCTTTTGCCTCTCAATTTGTTCTCTCAGATTTTTCAGGTAATTGTTTTCTCAATTTCATGCTTATTTTATTATTTTGTATCGTATATTACTGTTAAATTTTTTGTTCCTTTTCAGTTTTTCCGTTTTATACATCCAAAATCATGGATGAAGAAGAAACACCTTGTAAGAGAATCACTGGAGTCTGGAGGTATACAAGCGAATCAACAGTTTTTGTATGATATTCCATCTTTTTCTTTGGGTTTAACTCAGGATTTCGAAGAAATTTCAGGATCCATGACTAAATCTCGAATTAATCAACAAGATGATATGTCGAAGTCTGGTAATACCCCATTAAAGATGCAGAAAGTCATGCATGTTGCAAAATCAAAAGGAAAGACCAAAAAAGTGGATAAACATAAAGAAGACAAATCTATTGATGTTTTGACTTCAAAGAAGAAGTGTAAAGTAAAAGAGGTTGCATCTACAAGTAATAAACAAGACAAATCAGTTGAAGTTTTGATTTCAAAGAAGAAGCGTAAAGTAAAAGATATTGCATCTACAAGTAATAAAGAAGATGCCCAATCTGATTCAATCGAACAACTACATTTTGAAAGAATTGAGGTAAGTTGTCTATATGTTTGAAGTTCAGATCTAGTTTTGTACGCATATCTTAACTGTTTAAATATATTATATCTCTATATACAAAAATAAAATTCTATATTTCAGTTGTTGTTGTCATTATTTTGATATTTGTGTTATACTTATTGATAAATTGTATAATTATTTTTGTTTCGGTTGTATTCATATTTGTATAACTTTGTATTTGGATATAGATATTCATTTTGTATAACTTTGTATTTGTATATAGATATTCACTTTGTATAACTTTGAATTTGTATATAGATATTCTGTTTGTATAACTTTGTATTTGTATATAGATATTCTGTTTGTATAACTTTGTATTTGTATATAGATATTCACTTTGTATAACTTTGAATTTGTATATAGATATTCACTTTGTATAACTTTGAATTTGTATATAGATATTCTCTTTGTATAACTTTGTATTTGTATATAGATATTCACTTTGTATAACTTTGAATTTGTATATAGATATTCTGTTTGTATAACTTTGTATTTGTATATAGATATTCACTTTGTATAACTTTGAATTTGTATATAGATATTCACTTTTGTATTACTTTGAATTTGTATATAGATATTCACTTTGTATAGTTCTGTATTTTTTATACTGTTTTTGCTATCTGTCTTGTATAATTATACATTTGAAATTGTATAATACATTTACATTATTTTCTAGGGAGTACAATTTCTTCTTAAGGAAGATCCACTTTACACCCCACACATGCAATGTTATACCAATATTGGGGTAATGGATCAATTACGCTCCAAATTGCCTGAAGTTGCGTTCAATCAATTTTGCGCATCATCTTATTTTGCTCAAATATCAAGTATGCATCGTTGTCATGTTCAAGCATAACTGTTTAGATGTTTTATGTTGCGAGAGGTAGAGGGTAGTTCTTCTAATGCCATTATGATTTACATAAATGGTACCACTCTACGTTTCACCCGTAGAGATTTCTGTCTTGTTTCTGGGCTTAAATGCAGTGATAATCTGTCACAATTTGTGTTCAACACTGAAGTACCAAATAGACTTCTTCAGATGTATTTTCCAGAAAAAAAGAGTGTATCGAAAGCAGAACTTGTTCAGAGTTTTAATAATAAGGTATGGGGTGATAACGATGAAGATGCGTTGAAGTTTGGAATTTAGTATTTCATACATTCTTACATTCTATCTGAAGAGCCATTCTCTACAATAATTGATCGAATCGACTTTGACTTGGTAGAATCTGAATTGTATATGAATTATTCGTGGGATAACAAAGCTTTTGAGGAGCTAACAAAAAATTTGACTGGAAAAATGAAAAAAATAGGGAAGTATTACAGAATTCATGGTTTCCTATTGCTATGCAAGTGTGGTTTTATGAATGTTGTTCACAGGTAGACAAAAATATTGCTGTTACTGGATCACCAGAAAGGATTATCCCCGCATCGACTACTTCATGAAAGGAATGTATCGTGATGTCAATAATCCGATATGTATTTTTTCCAACTTTTAATCTGTGTTATTCTTTATTTTATATACAAATATTGTTTATCATATTTATACATATACAATCAATAGAACTTTCATTTTTACACATATACAAATATTGAGTTACAAGTGTTTATACATATATAAATTTTGTGTTCTTCGTAAATAATGTATTTAGTTAGTCACTAATTATACATATATTTATATATATTTAATGATTTTATTATAAATTTCAGATTACTTTTCAAAACATAACTCCAACCCCATTGGAAATTGCAATCATTTCATTACTGCTAGAGTATGTCCAATCTGATACAACTTCACCATCAATCGCACCTTCCAACATTGAAGCAGATAATGTTATACAATCTCCTGAGTCAGATGATGACTTTCAAAACCCACCAAAATCAATTAACAAGGGAAAGAAAAAGATTGTATTTGATTCTGATATCTTAACCATCAAGAAGCGACTCAGGCAATCTGTCCCGGTTATACCAAAGAAGATCCCACCCAAAATTGTTCAAGATCACGATATACAAAGGCCACAAACACGTAATGCTTCAGTCTCTCCATCAGTGAAGACTCGACGTGTGAGGCACAAAAAGCAGCCTGTTGTTGTTGTAATCAAGCCAGTCATCAAACAATTGCCTGTCAAACGTAAAAAATCAAATGCTACAGGTTTTACAACAACGAACAACGATTCATCTCAAATCAATATTTCGCGTGCTGAATTTGATTCATTCAAATTGTCTGTAAGTATAATACTATTGCACATATTGTTGTATATTTATTTTTAAAAATTTTAAATTCATACCTTCATGTATTTCTAGGTTAAAGAAGAGTTTTCAGATTTAAGAAAGTTGATACAAGACAACTTCAATGTTGTATTGAATGTCATTAACAACAAAAAATCAACTGCAAAGGTTTCGTATTCAAACATATAATTACTTTTGTTATATAAATTCAATTGTGCATGCTGAATTTATGAAAGTTCATTTCAGGATTTTGATATAGAAATTCCACTGAAATCTCCAATTGGGGGCATGCCACAGTCACCTATACACTCTCCATCTTCAAGTTTCAGACAACGATGTCCAAATGAAATGAATAACTTAGAGAACAATGAGGTAATTCTATATTATCTGAACGTATATGTGCAACTTTCAACTGTTTATTTCTGTTATTACGTATATATACAAATTATAATATAAATTTTTTACACAACATTCGTTTGTATAATTGTTATACAATATATGTTCATATGTTAATTTTTGAACGTTGTTTTATTTTTGTATATGTATTTATGTCTTTAAGCCTATTGGCCAGTCTTTGAAGCTTTCTATCATTGATGAATTATCACCAGATGAAAAGATTTTGGAGGTTTGATTTTATTTTTCTGTTGTCTTTGTATACCTTAGTTTGTATTTGATATATTTTTAGAAATTAATTAAATCCATGACTGTTGGTCAGTCTTTGAAGGTTTCCATCACAAACGAGTTATCACCAGATGATACAATTGTAGAGGTTTGATTATGATTTATATGATGTTTTGTATATGTCTATATATATTGATAATTTTGTATGTTGAATTTATGAAAGTTTATTTCAGGATTCTGATTTAGAAGTTTCATCAAAATCTTCAATTGGGGGCGTGCCACAGTCACGTATAAGTTCCGAATTACAACGTCCAGATGAAATGAATAACTTAGAGAACAGTGAGGTAAATCAATATTTTTTGAACGTATATGTGCAACTTTTAATTTTTTTTTTAAGCTTGTTGGTCTGTCGTTGAAGGTTCTCATCACTGACAAGTTATCACCGAATGTTCCCATCACTAGCGGTAGGGATGTACATCACCGGATTGGTTCGGTTTTTTAAAAATTAAACCAAATCAGTTGTATCGGGTTAAAAAATATATAAACCAAACCAATCCAATAATAGTCGGATTTTTCAATCTCGGATTTTTTCGGGTTATTAAATTTTCTCGGGTTATTCGGGTTTTCTCGTTTTTTTTATAAAGACTAAAGAACTTGTGTTCTTTCAGTGATTTAAAAAAAACGCTGAACACTAACATGTTTTTCATCCTAGAAAATTTATCAGTAGTTTATTTTGGCATTGCAAGCCCATGAGTTCAATAGGCAATTCTTCATTATATCTGGAACACAACTTCTCAAAAATTTCTATTACTATTTTGGACAAATCATAAAATCGTTTCAGTAATCAACAGTGATTCATTATACAACTATCTAGTAGACTATTACATTAGAGAAATTCACGAAATTAACATAGTGGCATAAATAATTTGCATAGTCAAAATATTATCGTCAAAAGTTAGTACGAGTTTTTTACAGTCACATCGTTAAATTCTACACCATCATTTTGCTTACAAAAACCAAAAATCATATTTTTCAAAAATCATAGCCTGCATCTGCAAAGTAGACAATACAAATCAATAAGTTGATTAGTAATGGATTGACTAAGTTGACGTTTAGTCCTTAGTTCTATTACTATTTAGAGTAAACAGTAATTTGATATTAAAAATCAAAAGAATGAACTAATACCTTTGTTCCATGTAGTGAGTCGAGATATTCTGAAAGATTGAAACAATTTGAATACTAAATAAAATTCAAAAGCAGAATCATTTTTAATAACAATTTGAATATATAAATTTACCTTCTTCAATTTCCTCAATTTTTTGGACTTCCTCTAAAATATCTTCAAGCTTGCACTCTTTAGAAGGCGATCGTAGCCATTGTTGAGTGCAAATAAGCGCTTCTACCATTTTTGGAGATAAAGAACTTCGATAACTATCAAGAATTCGACCACCTGTACTAAAAGCTGACTCAGATGCAACAGTAGAAATAAGAATAGAAAGGATATCCCTAGCAACTTTGGCAACAATTGGATATCTACTGGACGAAACTTTCCACCAACTCAAAATATTAAAATCACTGATCTTCACTACATCATCTTTCAAGTATATGTCCAGATCATATTTTTCTACAACAAATCCCTCTTTTTTCATGTGCTTCTCCCACTGAGATTGCAACAACTCACTAGATTCACCCATCACACAATTATCATTTTCAATATTTTCGTTAGGATATTCGGAGCAAGAACAATTGTAGTGATTATATAAGAGTTTCAAAATATCTCTCAAATCTTCAGACATTATTCTTCCCATCAAAGAGCCATATGAAATAGAAAAAATATACTCTACATATTGCATTTTGTATCTAGGATCCAACACAACAACAACTATAAGTAACATATTCATACTCTCAAACTTACCCCAATATTTATCCATCTTAGATTTCATTCTTGTTGCCCTATCAACCAAAATGAGATCATCATGTTTAGTATACTTGATAATGTCATTTTGGAGATTGAAAAAATCATGAAAGAAAGAGTGAGAAGTAGAATATAAGCTGCCCAAAAATTTTAATGTTGCCTGATAGAAAATATTAAGAAACTTCACAAAAGCTTTCACACTCTTCCAATCATCTGTTGATGAATTTTTTGTTGGTGTACTTATTTCTCGACATTGCTTTTGATAATTCCGGTCATCCACATACATTCTTGTAAAAGCCTTTTCAAATTTCAAAGCTTTATCCAACATTGTGTATGTTGATGTACCGTGGTTTCACGGTATTTCTAATGCTTTTTTCTTAAGTTTAGTGTGTGTCGAAAGTCTTTTGGTGTTGATTTTTATGTAAGTTTCTCTTTGTTTGCAGAAAATCTGTCCAAGGATGAACGCGGGAGTTTTTGAGAGAGAAATGCAGAAGAGACCACCTACGGAACCTATGACGGTCTGTCGAGGCTGTGACGGTCCGTAGGTGGCATCGTAGTGAAGGGAGAAGTTGCTGAAGGAAAATGGGGAAGCCTGACTAAGTGTGGGATTACGGAAGTCCATGACGGACCGTCATAGCCACGACTGTCCGTCCTGCTTGTTCGTCGTGATGATCAGAGAAGTAGTCCCAGTACCCAAATTCCAAGAAGTTCAAGTATTTTGGAACGAAGACCCTCGACGGACCGTCGTGCTTGAAATGGTCCGTCATACCTGTCCGTCGAGGGGAATGAAGAAAGCAACAGAAGAATGTGTGAAGTATGGGACGACGGAGGCTATGACGGTCCGTCGTGTCCATGACGGTCCGTCACGTGGTCCGTCGACCCAGACGCGTTTGGACAGATTTTTAGTAAATAGAATCCTTATTTGATTAGATTTTGTTTTTATTTTAAATAGTTGGAAAAACCTCGTTTTTGGGGTTTAGACTTTCTGGACAATTTTTAGTTTTTAGTTCTTCTATTATAGTATTGAACTCTCGATTTTGGGAATTAAGATACTTTATTGGGAATTGATGATTGGTGATTTTGTTGATTAATCAAGTTAAATTCTGGGAAACTATTCGTTTTCATAAAAGTAAGTGCATGAATTCTTCCATTAACAATATGAATTGTGTAATTATGAACATGGGTAACTAAACCTCATAGCTAGGGTTGTGGGAACCATGGGTGAATAACAAGGTAAAAATCTAACTTAAATAACAATTGTAGAGTGGTGTCTTGCATGTATTGATAATTCTTTCGTGTAGAAGTCTTTTTAACGGATGGCCAATGTTAGAACTCGCCTTAATGCTACTTGCCGGACCAAGGAGGTAGATAATAGGAAAAGAATTATCAACATAGATTTAGTGTAGACTATCTAATAGGCTAGTATTGGTTGGTACGAGTTAATAACTTAGTCAAATATCGAATACGATGTTTAATATGAGGTAAAGATAAGGGTTAGTATAGCAACACACGTAGCCGGACCAAGGTGCGGAGTGAAATTCTCTAGATGCCGGACCAAGGATTTGGAGATACATAACTTATCACTTTACATGCAAGATATTAGGATAGAATTGTTATAGTTAGATTTGCTAAGTTAGGAACCTATGGGGAACACTTAAGCCCTAGTTACTTTTATAATTTGATTAAACTCCGAAAGCTGAATCTGTTAGTTGTTCATTTTTATTTAGTTAATCATTTTTCATTAATTTAGAAAAAAAAACCCTTTTTGTCTCTTGTTTTCTCGGAAAATAGTTGGCTAAATAATAGTAATAATAGAATAAAGTTAAGTCTGAACTATTTTCCTTGTGGGATCGATCTCAACCTCATTAGTTGGGTTCTTTACTTGATATGACCGCTTTACTTCTTATTTGAGAAGTAAATTTGAGCGTATCAAATTTTGGCGCCGCTGCCGGGGAAAGTAACTTTTAGATTAACTTAAACTTATTACTAAAGTTTAGTCAATAATTTCCTGATTTTACTTTTTCTGTTGTTTTTGATTTTTTTTAGAACTAACGTCCTTGTATGTCAAATACACGGAGAGGAAGAGAACCCTTGTTTCCCTACGATCATGAGTTAGAGCGTACACTACGCAATATGAATCAAAACTTGGGTATAAATGATGATGATCCAAACCAGAACATCCCAGCTTCGGTTGATGCTCATGGTCGATTATTACCTGATAATCCTGATCAAGGTGCACAAAGGGGACAAAATCCTGCTCCACGTCCTCAAGAATACTACAGAGGTTATGATAATATTGCAGATTCTGATGGACCACTTGTCTTTCCCCCTCTACCAGAAGGTCACACCTTTGTAGTCACTAGTAGTCTAATGCAAATGCTCACTGCTAGAGGTTTGTTTTCAGGACTACCGTCTGAGGACCCACATGCCCATATAGCTAAGGTGAGGGCAGTGTGTAAAAGCTGTGTAGGGAGGCCTGATTTGAATTTGGATGTAATAGGGCTAAGAGTATTTCCTCTCTCACTGACGGGAGAGGCTGCTATTTGGTTCACTGAGCTCCCTTATAACTCAATTTTCACTTGGAACCAACTAAGGGACGTTTTCTTAGCACGTTACTACCCGGTCTCCAAGAAACTAAATCACAAAGACAGAGTGAACAACTTTGTGGCACTACCAGGAGAGTCAGTTAGCAGTTCTTGGGATAGGTTCACTTCATTTTTGAGAAGTGTCCCCAATCACCGCATAGATGATGAGTCACTGAAAGAATACTTCTACCGGGGACAGGATGATAATAATAAAGCGGTATTGGATACTATAGCAGGTGGTTCTTATGGGGAGTGTCCTTATGCTGAAATTGCCAAAAATTAGAGAAAATCTCCCGGAATAATAAAGCATGGAGTACTAGGAAGTCAGATACTGGGAGAAATACTTTTGCAGTGCAATCCACACAACCCAGCCACAGATGAGATTCGTGAAGAGATGGCACAGATGAGAACTGAGCTTGGGTTGGTGTTAAAACATGTCACTGGGGGTGCAGAAAAGATAAACGCAGTGAACTACTTGTCTAAACCACCACCACCAACTGATGAATATTATTATGAGGAAGATTCCTATGCAGTAAATGATCAGACGGGGGGTTTCCGACCGAATGCCCAAGGCTCCAATCGGGAGAATTGGCGCCAAGGTCAAGGGAATCAAGGTCGGAACTATGGTAACTACAACCGTGAGGGTAATTATGTCCGTGATGGAAATTACAACCGCGACAACAACTTCAACAGGGGTAACTATGGTAACAGAAATGATAGGAGTGGGCCCTATGTTCCTCCTCAAAATCGTGAAGTTGCTCCTAGGGATGGTGGAGGTAGTATGGCGCGAGTTGAGGATATGTTGCACAAGATGATGAGGAGGTTCGATGCTAGTGATGAGCACACCAAAGAGTTAAGGAGTGATGTAGCGGGTATTGGACAGAAAGTCGATACACATGCCATATCAATTAAGCAGCTTGAATTGCAAATGGCTCAATTATCTGCAACTGTGAACACACGGCAACCGGGCACTCTTCCTAGCAACACTGTCCAAAATCCGAAAAATGATGGACACTGTATGGCAATTACTACTCGTGGTGGTAAACAAACTATTGACCCACCTATGCCGTCTATTGTGGAAAAGGTGATGAGAAATAATGATAAAGTGGTAGAAGTTAGTGATGAAGTAGAAGATAACACTGAAAAAGATGCTGAAGTGCCTAAAAAGGTAACTCCCATGCCTAGACCCCCCCTTTCCTCAAAGATTAGTGAAAAAGACCGAGGATGGTAAATATCGGCGTTTTATAACAATGTTGAAGCAACTTTCTATCAATGTCCCTTTGGTAGAAGCTCTTGAACAAATGCCCGGTTATGCCAAGTTTATGAAAGATTTGGTTACAAAGAAAAGATCGGTCACTTTTGAGGATGATGACAGAATGCAGCATTGTAGTGCTATTGCTACAAGGTCTTTAGTGCAAAAGAAAGAAGATCCGGGTGCATTCACTATTCCTTGTACAATCGGGTTATTACATTTTGCGAAAGCATTATGTGATCTGGGGGCAAGCATAAATCTCATGCCCCTCTCGATTTACAAGAAGTTGGGTTTGGGTGACCCAAAGCCCACTGCGATGCGGCTACTGATGGCCGATCGAACAGTAAAAAGGCCTATAGGGATACTCCATGATGTGCTAGTAAAAGTGGAGTCGTTCATATTTCGGCAGATTTTGTTATTCTTGATTGTGAAGTCGATTTTGAGGTGCCTATTATTCTTGGGAGGCCATTCCTTGCTACGGGTAGAGCCTTAGTTGATATGGAAAAGGGGCAATGAAATTTCGATTGAACAATGAAGAAGTGACTTTCAACATTTGTAGGTCCATGCGGCAGAGTGGTGAGCTCCAATCGGTATCTGCCATATCCTACAAAGTTGGTGAATCACCCGAGACACAAATAGAAGAACGTCTAGGTGTAGAAGCACTGGCGGCAGTGATAATGAATTTTGATAATGAATGCATTGAAGAATATGGGTCATTAGTCGTTGCTCTTGATCGTGGTAATGTTCGGTTTAAACCGAAGAAATATGAGCTAGACATGAAGAATCGCGAGTCTCCACCCGCTAAACCATCTATAGAGGAGGCTCCAAAGTTAGAACTAAAAGCTCTCCCACCTCATCTCAGGTATGAATTCTTAGGAAACAGTGACACATTGCCGGTAATCATTGCATCAGATCTGAATGAACAACAAGTTGAGAGTTTGGTGAAAGTGCTAAAAAGGTTCAAAAGAGCTATTGGGTGGACCATTGCGGACATTATTGGGATCCCTCCTGGTATTTGTTCTCATAAAATCCAACTCATGCCCGATCATAAGCCAAGTATTGAGCACCAGAGACGCTTAAATCCACCTATGCAAGAGGTCGTGAAGAAGGAAATCATAAAATGGTTGGATGCTGGAGTAATATATCCGATCGCCGATAGTAGTTGGGTATGCCCTGTTCAGTGTGTACCTAAGAAAGGGGGAATGACTGTGGTCCCCAATGAAAAAATGAACTTGTTCCAATGAGGCCGGTGACTGGATGGAGGGTGTGTATGGATTACCGGAAATTAAATGCATGGACCGAAAAGACCATTTTCCCATGCCCTTCATGGATCAGATGTTGGATAGACTCGCTGGAAAAGGGTGGTACTGTTTTCTTGATGGTTATTCAGGGTATAATCAGATTTCTATTGCACCAGAAGATCAAGAGAAGACCACTTTTACTTGTCCATATGGACCTTTGCGTTCAAGAGAATGCCGTTTGGGTTGTGCAATGCACCCGCCACATTTTAGAGATGTATGATGTCAATATTCTCCGACATGGTGGAAGATACTATTGAGGTTTTCATGGATGATTTTTCTGTGGTTGGTGAATCATTCGAGCGGTGTTTGAGCCATTTATCTGAGGTTCTTAAGAGATGTGAAGACTGCAATTTAGTACTCAATTGGGAAAAATGCCACTTCATGGTGAAAGAAGGTATTGTTTTGGGCCATCGCATTTCAGAAAAGGGCATAGAGGTTGATCGAGCCAAAGTTGAGGTAATAGAGAGACTTCCTCCACCTATCTCTGTAAAAGGTGTGAGAAGCTTTCTTGGGCATGCAGGTTTTTACAGGAGATTCATCAAAGATTTCTCAAAAATTGCACATCCGTTGTGCAAACTGCTGGAGAAAGATTGTAAATTTTAATTTGATGAATCCTGTCTTAAAGCATTCGGCGAGCTAAAAGAAAAATTGGTATCTGCACCTATCATTATTTCTCCGGATTGGAGCAGTCAATTTGAGGTGATGTGTGATGCGAGTGGGGTTGCCCTTGGTGTGGTATTGGGACAAAGAAGAGACAAAATCCTTCATCCCATTTACTATGCTAGTAAAGCCCTCAATGAAGCTCAGAAGAACTATACAGTAACTGAACAAGAGCTCCTTGCAGTAGTATTTGCTTTTGAAAAATTTCGCTCCTATTTGCTAGGTACTAGAGTTATAGTGCATACTGACCATTCAGCCCTGAGATATTTGATGGCAAAGAAGGATGCGAAACCGAGGTTAATTCGTTGGGTATTACTACTGCAAGAATTTGACTTTGAGGTAAGGGATAAAAAAGGGACCGAAAATCAAGTTGCTGATCACTTGTCCCGTTTAGAAGATGAAGCTATGAGAGAGTTGGGGGATAAGACTGATATTGATGACACGTTCCCCGATAAGCATGTATTGGCTGCCTCACAAGACTTGATTCCATGGTTCGCAGATTTTTCGAACTACTTAGCTAGTGATATTGTTCCATCGGACTTGTCTTTTCATCAAAGGAAAAAGTTCATGTACGATGTGAAGAAGTTCTTTTGGGATGAACCATATTTATACAGGAGCTGTGCTGATGGGCTTATTCGGCGTTGTGTGCCAGAAGTTGAGATGTTGAGTGTTTTAGAGGCATGCCATTACTCACCCTTTGGTGGACATCATAGTGGTGTCCGGACTGCTCATAAGATCTTACAATGTGGTTACTATTGGCCAACTATTCATCAAGATGCTCACGAGTTCGCCAAAGCATGTGATAGATGCCAAAGAGATGGCGGCATTTCAAGAAAGCAAGAGCTCCCTCTAAACCCCATTCTTGTAATTGAGTTATTTGATGTTTGGGGTATTGACTTTATGGGTCCGTTTGTGAGTTCTCATGGAATGAAGTATATTTTAGAAGCAGTTGATTATGTATCTAAGTGGGTGGAGGCCATCGCCCTCGCGAACAATAAGGGGAAGAGTGTCACTGCATTCTTGAAAAAGAATATATTCTCTCGATTTGGTACCCCACGGGCAATTATTAGTGATGGGGGATCCCACTTTTGCAACAAATTGTTCATGGGATTATTGGAGAAATATGGGGTTCGCCATAATGTGGCCACTCCTTACCATCCTCAAACTAGTGGGCAAGTTGAAGTATCAAATAGGGAGATCAAACAGATTTTGTCAAAAACAGTGAACGCTAGTAGAACAGATTGGTCAAGGAGGCTTGATGATGCTCTTTGGGCTTACCGAACAGCGTATAAGACTCCCATAGGTATGTCCCCATACCAACTAGTATATGGGAAAGCATGTCATCTTCCGGTTGAATTAGAGCATAAAGCCATGTGGGCTATGAAGAAGCTAAAAATGGACTGGAACGAAGCTGCAGAACAACGGTTAAATGGGTTAAATAAACTTGATGAATTTCGCCTAAAGGCTTATGAAAGCTCAGCCCTCTACAAAGAAAAGATGAAGAAGTACCATGACCTAAAAATCGAGAAACGAGAGTTTATGATTGGGGATTCGGTTCTTTTATTCAACTCTAGATTGCGCTTATTTTCGGGCAAGCTCAAGTCCAAATGGACTGGCCCTTACTCGATCACCCAATTATTCCCTCATGGAGCGGTTGAGTTGGAAAACAAGGAAGGTGTGCGGTTTAAGGTGAACGGACAACGTCTAAAAATCTATATAGGTCATGCGGAATCGGCGAATGAGGTGATTGAGGCATATCATCTTGATGAAGTCTGAGTAATCGAGTGTCCTCAGTCGTGCCGCGACGTTAAATCAGGCGCTGGTTGGGAGGCAACCCAATATTTATCATCTAACCACTTTATAGTTTTTCTTTCCAGTAACGGTAGCATTTTCTATTAATGGGTTATAAATTTTCAGGTAGCACATCTCCAGGAAGTTCTGCAGTAAAATTACTCTGCCACATTCACTGACGGATACATCGACGGACCGTCACGCCTGTGATGGACCGTCTGTCACGACCCAACCCGATGGGCCGTGACTAGTGCCCGTTTTGGACACTCACAAACAAACCTGCTAAGTATAACCAACTGAAACTAAGACAATATGGAATTTAATCAAATCAAACCAACCCCAACGCCAATATATATAAAGTGGATCTGTCTCATAAGGAGTCATAACCATTTAACCGTAACAACATACGCGAGCCGACAAGGCCGCACTATCCAAAACATAATAGCATACACAAGCCGACAAGGCTGCCCCTGTACACGCGGACATCACAAACAAACCATGTCCAGACCATTATCTAAAACATACATACAACCCACATAATGTCTGCAGACCTCTAAGAGTATAGTAGTGAAACTCGACGGGACAGGGCCCCGCCGTACCCATAAATAAGCAAAAGACTACCTAGGAAGTTATGTACCAAAACGACTGGGCTCCGGAATAGTGGATCTCCCCCAATCAGCAGAGTAGATATCCTAGGCGGGAGGATCACCGAACTGTGCGTCTAGACCTGCGGGCATGAAACGCAGCCCCCCCGAGGAAAGGGGGGGTCAGTACGGACAATGTACTGAGTATGTAAAGCATAAGGTAAAGATGACAGGATACCAACATGATAAGTCGAAACAAGATATCGCTACACATGAACCTTATAAGTGAAAATCATACATATCTTTAACATATAAGGTGCCCAGCTTCCCTAGTAAGGGACTCGGCAAAATAATCATCATATATATACATCATACGTACCCGGCCCTCTAGTGAGGGACTCGGTGAAATAGTCATCACATCATCTCCGTCATCATCATCATTATAACCATCCTCATCACCAATCATATATATAATATACATACCCGGACCTCTAGTGAGCGACTCGGTGACATATGCAAGAAACTCCGCACGAACATTACCCGGTCCGGGACTCGGTGAAATGATAAATGACTCTATGCACGAGCAGAACATTATGAGCAACCATATGCAATTAAAATCATTTCTTATAACTCAATAGAACAATCAACGTGAACCAGCAAGGAGTATTACCAAAGGTTAAGGTTTTATCAAGATTATGAACCTTTAACACGATATGAAAACGTAAAATCTCAATGACTCTAAGAAGCACTACCATAGATATGAGAAATCACCATAGCCTTAGACATAGCCGATATATAGAGGAATAGTTTGTGTAATCAAGAATATACGTCACCTAGACGCTCTAGAAGTAAGTATCAAACATGTCCGTCATTCGCTCATTTTTAAGAGTCATGCCAAACAAAGAAAGAAAGGATAGCGTTACATACCGTATAGTCGAGCCGCACGTCCAATATTTACTGCCCAATCTATTAATCTATAACAAGCATGTCAATAATAATAACAATTTTAACATATTT
>CM040623.1:76373832-76426601 GCA_022817965.1 Solanum lycopersicoides | reverse complement strand
CTCACAGCATTGTAGATTTTCTTCCCAGTACAGCACAGAGGTGCACCCCCACGTCCTCTAATGGGTAGGGGGATACTCGATCCGTACAGGGATTATTCGGAAGCTGGCAGAGCCACTAGGGCGCAGGTCACAGTATGCGGCAGGGGGTTTGAGCCAGTCGAGGCCAACTTTGCCTCGGTGTCTCTCGCTGTGGTATGTCCCATCCTGAGGGAATGTCGTTGGACTACAGGTTGCGTGTTTTATTGCGGCCTCAGCGGTCATTACTATGAGGGAGTGTCCCTTTAGAGTAGTGCAGGTGGTTTGGCACAGGCTATTGGGTCCGTTTGTTGGTCATCTTCTTCTGTGGCTATGCGCCCTACGGGCAGGCGTATTTCAGCCTCCAGCAGGCCGTGGTAGAGTCGTGGGTGGAGCTCCCAGTTCTAGCGGTCCCTCGAACCGCATATAGCTTTGACTAGTAGGCAGATCAGAGGCTCATCCCTAATGCTGTCACAGGTATATTATACTGTTCTCTCGAAGTGTGTATGCACTTTATAGACCAGGTCACCTGTATCATTTTTATCCCCTTCGTTTGCTAGTAGATCGAATAGAGTCTGAGTGATAGAACCATTTGAGGGTGTAGCTACACCTGTAGGAGATTCTGTATAGCTACGCGAGTATATAAGAATTGTTCATATATATAGTCGTGTGTACCGTAGCAGATCTTAATAGAGTTAATATGATTGAGTTTGATTATTATCAATGGGCATCGATGGTGGCCTGTGTGTTATGCTAATGGTTGATGCAGAGGAAGAATAGTTCGATTTCAATTTCCAGGGAACGATTATAGAGTGGAAGGGAGTACAGTACGCCGAAAGGTAACTTTGATTTCATACCTAGGTCAGGAAGTGTTAGAAAAGGCTATATTTATCATCTGGTTCGGTGCTATGACATAAAGGCAGAGCACCGGACTCTTCAATTCAGTCGGTAGTTAATGAATTTCCCCGATGTATTCAAGAGAACTTCCAAAGGCTTTCCTCCAGCAACAAGAGATAGAGTTTACTATAGATTGTACGTTGCCAGAACCAGCCTATTATCTATACTCTCACTATAGAATGGCAACCTCGTTGAGTTGAAAGAGTTGAAAGGCAATTGAGAGATGTTGCAGAAAGGGTTTCATCAGGCTTAAGTACGTCACTTGGGAGCACGGTACTGTTTGTGAGAAGAAGAATGGGTCGCTGCGGATGTGTAATTGATATAAGGCAAGACTGAAACAAAGACTAACCGTAAAGAACAGGATATCCCCTCCAAGGAATTGACGATCTATTTGATCAGTTGCAGGGTGTTAAGTGTTTTTCAAAGATTAGACTGCGAGTCAGCCGTTATCATCAGGTGCGGTAAGGGAGGCAGATATTCCAAAGACGGCATTACCTGGACCCGATACGGGCATTATGAGTTTAGAGTGCTGTGACTTTGGGCTGGACTAATGCTCCAGCGGTGTTTATGGGATTTAATGAACCGATCGAGTGTTTCAAACCACTCCTTGATGATGTTTTTATTGATTTATAGACGTATTGTGGTCTATTCACGTTCAGAAGAGGAGCATGCAGACCATTTAAGGATGGTAACTTAGGGTGCATGTCCAGACAGAAGTTGTATGCTAAGTTCTCCAAGTGGGAGTTCTGGTTGACTTCATGCATTCTTGGGGCAATATATTTTGGAGCTGATGGTATTCGGGTAACACGCAGAAGATGAGGCGGTAAAACTTGCCCAGACCTACGACACCTAACTGAGGTACGCAGCTTTCTGGGGCGTTAGCAGGTATTACAGGAGATTCGTAGAAAAGTTTGCCTCAATTTCAGCGCCTCTTTGACAAGGCTAACTCAAAAGGCAAGCAAGTTCCAGTGGACTGATGCTTGTGAGCGAAGCTTCCAGCATTGAAAAGACAAATTGACTACAGCTCCAGTCCTAACGGCTGCTGGACGGACCAACGGCTATGTTGTGTATTTATGGTGCTCGGGGTTGGCTAGGATGTGTATTGATGCAGCATGGCAAAATTATAGCCTATGCCTCCCGACAGCTTAGGAAGGCATGAAAAGAATTATCCTACTTCACAGATCTGGAGTTAGCAGTCGTGTTCATTGCCTGGAAGATATAAGGCATTATTTATATGATGTCCATATGGAACATCTATACAGATCATAAGTCTCCAAATATCTTTAAACAGAAGGGAGCGTGAACTTAACGACAGAGACGGTGGTTAGAGTTCGCTTAAAGGATTATGATGTGATATTTTTATTATCATCAAGGGAAAGCAAATGTTGTAGCAGATGCTCTCAGCCGTAAGTCCGGTGTAGCTTGACAGATGATAACCATAAATGAGGGAGATGGTTCGGAGATTCAGCGGCTATCCAGCCTTGGAGTTAGTCTGGCTAATTCAGGAAATAGTGGAGTTTCTATTTCGAGAGGTTGGTTAGTCCTCAATCGTAGATGAGGTAAGAGGACACCAGTACGAGGACCCTATTCTGGCACAGTATAGAGATGCAACTCTTCAAAAGAAAAAAGACCCCATTTAAGGTTACACCTGGACGGAGTGTTTATGATATGAAGGCAGAGTGTATGTACCTGATTATTGCGGGGCTACGACGGCAGGTTATGGAGAGGCACACTCTGCCCGTTATTCTATTCACCCAGGGTCAACGAAAATGTATCATGACCTCAGATGCTTATTACTGGTGGTACTTCGATGGCATTGAAAAAGGACATAGCGGAATATGTTACTCAGTGCCTTGAATTGTACAACAAGTCAAGATCGAACATCAAAAGCCTGGTGGTATTGCAGGAGATAGAGATCCCTGACTTGGAAAGAGGAGATGATTAATATGGACTTCATTACAGGCTTACCTCGCACTCAACGGAAAGTATGACTCTATAGGGTTAGGGTAGCATAGGCTGACGAAATCGGCCCATTTTCTTCTCAGTTCAGGACTACTTTTCGTCGAAGATATGCGAGGTTATATGTCAGATTAGATAGTGGAGACTTCATGGGGTTCCCACGTCCATTTATATCAGACAGAGGAGCTCAATTTACAGCCAAACTTTCGGGAGATCGTTTCAGAGGGATTGGGGACACAGAGTGAACCTTAGCACAGCATTTTCACCCTTCAGATCTGATAGGCAGGCTGAGCGTACTATTCAGACATTAGAAGATATGTTGCGGGCCTGTATTATTGACTTCAAAAGGTAGCTGGGATGACCACTTGCCGCTCATTGAGTTTGCCTATAATAATAGCTACCATTCTAGTATCCAGATGGCACCGTACGAGGCCTTATATGGGAGGAAGTGCAGGTCACCTATTGGTTGGTTTGATGTTGGCGAGAATAAGTTAATAGGCCCGGATATTGATTCAGCAAGTTGTTGACAAGGTGAAGCTTATTCCGGAAAGATTATTAGCAGCCTAGAGTCTACAAAGTCATATGCAGATAATCGGCGTCGAGATTTGGAGTTTCAGATTGGTGACTGGGTATACCTGAAGGTATCACCCATGAAGGGTGTGATGAGATTCGGCAGGAAAGGAAGGGCTCAGTCCGAGATACATTGGGCCTATCAGATTGTTCGTTAGGATAGGCAAGGTTGCCTATGAGTTGGATCTACCATCTGATTTGGAGGCGGTACATCCAGTCTTTCATGTATCGATGCTACGTAAATGTATTGGTGATCCTTCTAGAGTATGCCCTGTAGATGATGTTCAGGTAACAGAGGATGTTGTCATATAAGGAGAAACCCGTAGCTATACATTGATCGCCAGGTTAGAAGGTTACGTACTAACGATGTGACTTCCGTCAAAGTGTTGTGGCGAAATAATAATAGGGAGGGAGATACTTAGGAAGCGGAAGACGAAATGAAGAATAAGTATCCTTATTTGTCCCCGTACATGCAGGTAATTCAATTCCTGGCTTGAACTATATGATTGATAAACGAGATTATGTAGTAAGTTGTGACTCTGTGAGGTATCTGTAAGTTACAGAATGCAGGTTGATAGGTATAAACTGTTAGGGAGACCTCACGGATTTTATTTTTTTTTGTAAACGCTAACTTAACATTCGAGTACGAATGTTCCTAAGGGGAAAAGGATGTTACGCCTCGTATTTTTTTTTATACGTAGTGCGCGTCAGAGCTAGTCGATGTAAGTCCGGGGAATGAGATTTTTATTTTAAGTTCCAAGTGATTAAAGAAATATTAGGCAAGGATGTTAATTTCCAAATGTGATATAAGTATGATAGTGGCTGATGTAGTGTCATTAGCATTAGTGGGGAATTAATTAGTGGCCTTAGTGGGGAACATTAGTGGGGGAGTAATTAGTGGATGATTAGGATTAAATTAATCAAGTGGACCCCACCACTCAAGGCAAATGCATGATAGTGGCTGATGTAGTGTAATTAGCATTAGTGGGGAATTAATTAGTGGCCTTAGTGGGGACATTAGTGGGGGAGTAATTAGTGGATGATTAGGATTAAATTAACAAGTGGAACCGCCCACTCAAGGCAAATGCACTCTCGGCCAGCCCATGTTTAGCAAAAACAAATTTGCAACACTTGGTAGAATGAAATGCTCTAGGAGTCTAGCAATTCCCTTGTGGTATAGATTAATTGTAGAAGACAACGCAGTCTTGAAACGAGACTTGAAGCTCTCGGCCAGCAACTACAAAAGAATTTGGTTAGTAATCTCTTTGCTTGGTGTGTTAATTTCTTAGAATGCTATTGTTAATTAACCATTAATGTTAAGAAGGGGGCGTGACCAGTAGCTTAGGAAATTTGTTTTAGTTATTTAATGTGCTAAGTATGAACGGAAACCATAATCGGATATTAGTTGTGTCGTGTAGTGATTGGGCTGTTTTGATTAAAGCAACATGCGGGAAATTTGTTTTGGCATTATGCATATGTTAATGTGATTATGGGTATATACTCCAAGGATAATACGATAAGGTAGATGTGTTGCGAAATTATAAAACGAGTTATCGCTCGGTGTGTCGTTGTTCGTTAATATGGTTGCCGAGACGGAACTGTTTTGGGAGGGGCTGTTTAATATGATTCGTTGGATTATATGTGTTATTGGTATGCTGTGGATAATTTGGTTGTTGTCGAATTGGGACGAAGTAAGAAAAATAGGGGAAGTGCTGCCGGATTTTCGTTAGATTATTAGCTTGCTACAATAAGTAGTAAAGCGCGACGTCTATCTAATTGCGGCACGATTGTTGCTGACTAATTCTGACTTAATTGTTAATATTATCCTTTTAAAATCTGTAAACAATCAGGCCCAAAATTGGCCCGGTGTTGGAAATAAACAGAGCAAAAGGAGAAGTAAAATATGAAGAGATAAACCAATAATAATTATGGGATAATTGTATATAATAGCAAACTAATAATAAATGGAGTAGCTAGGGTTTGATTTAATTGTGCTCCATAGCAAACGTTTGCCAAAATTTGCCAGTGAATTCTACAATTGCAGCGAATTCTACAATTGCAGCGAACTATACAATTGCAGCGAATTCTACAATTGCAGCGAATTCTACAATTGCAGCGAACTATACAATTGCAGCGAATTATACAATTTAGGCCAGTGAATTATACAATTGTATATGTATGGTGATGCCAGCGAATTATACAATTTAGGCCAGAAAATCATACCATTGTATATGTATAGCGAATTATACAGTTATATATTTGCTATGGAGCACAATTATGCAAACTTTGCTATAACATACAAATATGAATTTTTTATTTGCTATATGTGAAAGTTGCCCTAATAATATTGAGAAGGGAATAATAAAGTGTGGAATCAAATCCTCACAAACATGGTTGGAGTATACGTAGCCAACAACTGAGTTACTAAGAATTTCATTTTCCAAAATTTAAGATGGTTGTTGAATTTTCTTTTTCCATATTTGCTCTTTTTTTGTAATGAAGTTTGATATTTCGTAGAAATAAATTGTACTCCCTTTGTCTCTAATTTCTAGTCAAATTTTCATTTTCACTTTGTCCATATTGACAGATTAAGAAATGATAAAAATTTTTATCAATTATACCCACAATTAATTGATTTTGAAAAATGTAGAACTTATTGAAAACTTTAAGTTTTAAATTCATTAATAAGGGTAAAACAATAAATTTATTAGGTCAATTATTTATTTTCTTAATAGGTATCTAAATTTAAAAATGAATAAATAATTAGACACCAAAAAAATTCTACTTACTACAAAGTTGTGTTTAGATTTCTCAAAGAAAAATAGTTAAAAAATATAGAGTGTGTTTGGTAGGAAGGAAAACATTTTCTGGAAAATATTTTCCAATTTTCTCATGTTTGGTTGGGACAAAAGTTTTGGAAAATATTTTCCAAATCAACTCATTTTTCTCAAAATTAAGAAAAATGACTTCCCTTAAAAAATTAAGGAAAACATTTTACAAAACTTTCCTCCAATTTCAAATTACATTTTTTTGGGAAAAACATCAATTTTAAAAAAAATATTTTCAATTTCAATTTTTTTTCACCTGATCCCTGACCCCCCCCCCTTCCGGTCCAGACCCCCCCCAACCCCACCCCTCCCCAAAAAAATAATTTTGTTTTTTTAAAATATTTTCAACTTCAAAATTTATTTTTAAACTCCCCCCCTCCCCCCACCCCCCAGCTAGCCCCCCCAAACCCCCAAAAATTAATTTTGTTTTTTAAAGATACTATCAACTTCAAATTTTTATTTTTTCACTCCTACCCCCTACCCTCACCCTCACCAACTACCCCCCACCCCCACCCCCACACCACCCCCACAAAAAAAATTCAATTTCATAAATTATTTTTTACTCTAGTAAAAATAAAGATGTCTCTCAAAAACATTTTTCATTCATAAATCAAATACTAAAAATCATTTCCGAAAAATATTTTCTACTCACCAACCAAACATGAGAAAAGAAGTCCAAAATCTACTTGTTTTCAATGAAAACATTTTCCATAAAAAACATTTTCCATAAAAAACATTTTCCTCCATACCAAACACACCCATAATTTAAATTATGACACTAAATATTTTTCTTAATGAATATGGATTACCTCACTAATTCGCTTAATATGGAACAGTGGTGGGGCAACAAAAAAAAGGTCAACTCCTTAACATAAACCAAAATATGAATTAACTAGGGTGCCGTAATGGAACGTGAATAAACAATCGCAATGAAATGACAGTGCTTGGAAACTCCATTTTTTTGTCATTTTGTGTGGAATTCAATGTAGGCGTCTAAGTAAGAAAGAGCATGATCACTAATTGCTTACTCATTCAATCCCTCTGGTGATGCCTTTTTGGATCTAATCTCAATTCATGGAGACTAGTCGTCACTTCAAAATTAGAGCAACCAAGTTATGTCTTTCTTCAGGGAAAAAACTTTTTTCCTCTGCCTCTGCTGAAACCCGGAAGAAAGAGCATGATTGTTATTTAAAGAATGGAAGTGCGGTACTTGAGGAGCTTCTTGCTTTATGCGACGGAAATTGCAGAATTCCAATCCGTTACTACACTGCCACAGAAATCCAAAATGCAATTAGACACTCAAAAAGCAGAATGAACCTTTCCGATGTGTCTATGGTTACGGGATCGCTAGACAACCGCCCTGTTTTAGTTAGGTTCAATACATGTGAATTCAACAATATCCACCGAGATATAGCGATTACTGCTCAGATGAGTCATCTCAAGAATGTGTTGAGACTGTAGGTTGCTGTCTAGAATTTGAACAACCAGTTATGGTGTATGAATATGTTGAAGGTATATCACTTTTCGATCTACTTTTCAAAAAGGATAATCTTAATAGAAAATCGCTATGTTGGGGAAATCGATTACGAGTTGCACGTGAGGTTGCTTCTGCAATCGTTTTCCTGCATACTGAATTTACTACGCCCATCATCCATAGAGATATAAAGCCTTACAAAGTGATAATAGACGAGAAGAGTGGTGTTGCCAAAATAGTGGACTTCTCACTATCCATATCGTTACCTCCAGGGGAATTGGAGCTACAACGTGATGGTGTGTGTGGAACATTAGGGTATGTAGATCCAGAATATTACTACCAGAGTGTTATTACTCAAAAAACTGATGTCTACAGCTTTGGGATTCTTCTCTTTCTACTATTAACAGGAAAGACAGTGTATGATATTATAGACAGAGTGAATTCTAAAAATTCAAAAGAGTCGACAGATTTTGAAGAAGACAACTTTATGGATTCTGTAATTCTGGAAGACACAATAGATTCTAAAAATCTTCCAACCAACTTTGTGGATCGTTATATTAAAGAGAGTAATGTAATGGATATTGCAGATCCTACTATCTTAGAAGAACATGGAATTGAGATTCAACATCAATTGAAAGACTTCTTGGATCTTGTTAAGAAATGCACAATTTTGAAGGGAGATGATAGACCATACATTATTCATGTCGCAAGGGAATTATGTCGAATGGAAAAGTGTTTCCGTGCCCCTCGCTCTTACTCAAAATTAAATGTTTAGAGGTATATATATTCATATTAGGTTCCAATGTCATGGGAATTCAGTTTGTTTGAACCGTTATAGTTATGTTAATAAACAAAAATGAAATCTGTAGACAATGAAATTGCCATTTTGATCTTTCTTCTATTGGTATTGGGATTGATTTCTCCTTCAACTTTGATCTGCAGATTATAGTTTTGTATCTGTCATTTACTCCATCTGTCCCAATTTATATTACTTATTTTTCAATCTATATTTGTTATTTGCCATTTGGATATGTCATATGTCTTCTCTGCTAGGAAAGCACAGAATTCTCAAATAAACATGAGCAAGGCCAGGTTCAAGTCATTATAATAAATTATACATATAACTAGATAATTAGTTCGCATCATAAATAATTTCATTAAGATTATCGATCCTTCTCTAATATCCAAATTCTTACCGCAATGAAAAGACTCACAAACTGTGTGAGTTTTTGTTTGTCCTTCACATACAAGATTTATATTTTTCTATTGCTCACTTAACGTTTTTTTTTTGTACATTAGTGTCTAGAAAGACCTAACACAAGAACATGGTATTTTAACTTGGTGTCAGCTCATAATTATGTTCTTTAACTTTGGGCTATGCACAAGTAAATATTTAAATTTATATAAAATTGAACAAATGAATACATTATCCTATATGACGCCCTACATGACAATTTTTATATTTTACATGGACCATGGTATTCTACGTGTATTATGTAATGTAGGACATGCATGTTTACTTGTTCAATTTTATTCAAGTTTAATTGTCTATTTGTGCACGCTCAAAATTGAAAGGCATAGTTATTCGCTAAAACCAAGTTAAGGTTAGATTTATATATTAATCCATATAGAAAATATGGAGAAAGAAGTCAAATATCATAATGAACTTTCTGAAAGTCTCAACCAAAACAAGGCTAAACATTGAATAAACTGTGATTTTTGTTCAATATAATAATTGAAGGCCAACAATTCGAGATCATCAACAAAGTCGTGACGTGAAACAAAATTTAATAGGATAGTAGTAATTCCATTTAAACCTTCCCCAGATATTCTCTCCTTAATTAGTCCCTGTAAGGGGACAAGTTCTCCAGCTTGCTACGTAACATATTAATGTCACATCAAATGAATTCATTTCACTTGTACATTTTCTTCACCTTCACCAGATGCTTTTGTAATTTTCTAATTTACTAGTATTAAATGAACGGATTAAGTTGAAATTCAATATATTAGAATGAGTTGAGTTGGTAAGTAAGTGGGTTTATTAATCCATTTAAAATTTACTTAAATTGAAATAGATTAGGCTAAAATGAACTAAAAATTAAGTCATTAACTCAACTAAACCAGTTCTTACTATAAATTTTTAATCTGATTTTCGATAATGCAACTAATAGCTAGGACTCATGTGAGTCATGCCCAAAGAATATAATATATAATTAATCTAACAGATCCAACTGACCTAATATTATTTTTTTAAACTAAAATTTCAATAGATACTAAACTACTATAATCGCAACTTAAAAATTAATACGATGGATAGATCGACTAGCACCTAAATCTTTGAATTTAAATTCAAAATCTACCTCTTCATCAGACTATGTGCTCGTGGGAAAATTGTTTTCCGCCTGAAATTCCTGATTTCTCACGGACATGAGAAATCAAATCTTCGTTCAAAGAGCAATCATGGAGAGAGCGTGCAAGCTCTCTTCATCCATCTCTCGAAATTGTGTGTGCTTTGTACGTGTGAATCTCCCGTAGACAAGACGAACCGCTCTTTCCCACCGTGTAGGTGCAGGGGATTGAGAATTTAAGGTAAT
Source organism: Solanum lycopersicoides (assembly GCA_022817965.1). Taxonomy (NCBI): domain Eukaryota; kingdom Viridiplantae; phylum Streptophyta; class Magnoliopsida; order Solanales; family Solanaceae; genus Solanum; species Solanum lycopersicoides. The sequence continues at coordinate 76,416,264 of CM040623.1, read as the reverse complement.
TTGGCTCATCTGGAAGAAAAATAGCCTCATAGAATGAACCAAATACAGTGAATTTGATGAAGAGGTTTAAAAGAACAAGCAGCTAGCCTTATTATAAAAGGGCATAACAAGCTTATGATTAAAGGAGTATTTAAACTCAGAGAAGATGCTCTCAAATTCAGCTTTAAAATAATCAGTAAATGCAAACCCATGAACTAATAAGTTAAGATCTAGAGTAATTTTTTTATTTGTGTAAATATAAGTGAGAAGAATTGAAGAAAAACTTGAAGATTAAATAATACTACTCTATCCGTTTGAATTTTTTTTTTTTTTTTTTGTATGTTTTAAAAAAAGATCACTTTTTTTTTTTATAACATTTTAATTTTAACTTTTTACATGACATGTTTAAGATACAAGATTACAAGATATTTTAATATATTTGATATAACTTTAATTTATAGTCATGAGATTAAAAAGATCTTTTTTTTTTAAACTTCATTTTAAATTAAACTAAAATAATTTTTTTAAAACGAAGAGAATAAAGTCCAAATAAAATGTGTAGAAATCATGAGTATATGTAATGGGGTACATTTTGTGGACGAGAAGTCAACATCACAATTACTTCTTATCTTTCCTACTGCTTAATCCTTAGAAATATAGAGTTAAATGGATGTATAGTAAGAGTGTTTTTTTTTTTTTTTTAATGTGGATAAATATAAATTCAAGGTTTTGGGTATTTCTTCTTTTTTCTTTGTGAATAATTATAGGAAAAATTAGCAATCAAGTCATAATACATAATATAATTAGCTAAAATAACTATACTTTAAAATATTTATTTAAAATGTTAAAATGACAATATTTTAGAAAATATTTTATATTCATATTTTATTATTTAAATTTTCTTTTATTTATCAAAACACTCTCACATTAGACCAAATTTTAAAATCAACAAATTTTTTAAAAGAAAAAGATAATAATTAAATCACTACCCATTAACTTTCTTTCTCCATATTTCACATTCTCTTCCCCCACCTTTCATGTTTTTTAATTCCTCTTTCTTCAAAGTTCTTCCAAATTGTTCAAAAAAAATTCTACTTTAATAAAGAGATTTTTTTATTGACAAAGGTAATTTCGTTTATTTACTGAGATTTATTTTTATTTTCTTTTTAAAATCATTGATTATGATGTAGATCCGGTTGTGAAGAGAGAAAATCTAAATTTCAACATAATCCTACCCACCCGACTAATGAAATCAACAGTTCAAAAAAAAAATTATGGGCGCCGAAGAAGTTGATGAAATTGTTGAAGATCAAAGTGATGAAGAATAACTTTATGGCATGTTGTATTTTGTATTTAAATTATCATATTGTATTCTTTATTATTTTTATGGTCTATTGCATTTTGTATTCATTACAAATTCATGTGGTATCTTGCTAAAATTTGAGTTTTTTAAGTATAACTTGAATCTAATTTGTAGGTGGTATTTATTTCAAAGTATTTATATGTTTAATTTTGTATTATATTATAGGATAGTAGATGAATAGTTTGACCGAATTTTGTATACTATTCTAAATTAGGCTTCATACAATTTTTTTTTTTAATTTTGTATTCATTATAACAATATGCCAAATTTTTTTGTATTTTTTGTGCTCACTCTGTATCAATATCATTTTGTATTTCAATCTCACTTTCTATGTCAACAAGTTTTCTATTTTTTTATGTTCACTTTTGTATTTCAATATCATTTTGTATTTCAATTTCATTTTGTCTTTCAATCTCACTTTCTATGCCAATAATTTTTGTATTTCTTTTGTGCTCACTTTGTATTTCATTTTCACTTTCTATGCTAACAAATTTTGGTATTTCTTTATTTATTTTATATCAATTTTAAATGTATGCCAACAAGTTTTAGATTTTTTGTGCTCACTTTGTTTGCCAATAAATTTTATATTTATTTTTTATTTTTTCATTCTAAAACCTTTTTCACTGCCCGCGAAAATCTTAAATCAATCGACTTCAATTCTACATAGACTCGATATTTTCAATGAAGTGTTAGTAATTAATATTGTAAATTCGAGAAATAAGGAGAAAAAAGTCATGTCGATTATGGAACCAAACACGTATAATAGAAAAGAAATTTTGCAAATTATAATCCCAAAAATAAAAGATGAAAAGGCTTGAGAATAAAGAGAAATAAAAATTATGCCTACTTAAAGTTATACTAAAATTATGATTAGTAATTATGGTGACGTAACTTTGTTGGTTTAAATTCAAAAATTACCTTATTTGAAATATTACTTTCCTTGATTTTCTCATTCTGTTATTTTTTAGTTGTATTTTATCAGCTTAAAATCTTTTTTCTTTTTTTTTTTAATTTTTTTGTTTCATGATTTTCTCTGTTCTGTTATTAATTATTTGTATTATTTTCAAAATAATAATAAATACATACCTAAACCCTTAACAAACTAAAATAATGACATTTTTAATGAATAATGAAAGTGTTGCTAAGGAGTCCCATTAAAAATTAAAATATTGTTATTTTAAAAATTTTCCCAATTTAATCCAAAATTGAAGCCCATTTTGTTCATAAGCTCAATAATATGGTGCATATATAAGACCTTCTTTTAGGTCTTTTTGGGAGAATCACAAGAGATTGAGAGAACATATAGAGAGAAAAGTGAGAAATTGTAGATTTTCGCACAAATCCTAGCAGCTAATTTCAAATCATGATTTTCGCTTCATTTCTTGTCTGATTGAGTTAATTTTGGACAGTTTGTTCCTTTCAACTTAATCTTTAATTGGGAACTTAGAGACGGTGATTTGGAGTCCTGTAGCTCCAGATTTTAACTCGTGAACAGTAGCTACTATTTGGTGATTTTACTACTTTTGTTTCTCTAGTTTTTGATGTTATCTTGTAGTTGTGTTGCTCATTGTTTGACACTTTGTTAGTAAACATTTTGAAGGACACGTTTGTAACTCTTGTTGATTATAGTGGAGCTTTGGCCTTGTAGTTTTTACTCTTCACACCGAAAAGGTTTTCCACGTCAAACTTTGGTATCTCTTATGTTAATTTGTTTGCTTGCTTGGTTGATTAGTTTGCCGAAACTATTTTATTATTGCATTATTTTGTCTTCTCTTGATTCAAATAGAAGGGAAAATTTTAACTTGAATTTTCTTTTGCTATCGCTCTGTCGTGCACATTTATTCTGTGTGACTTTACTAACAAGATGCTCAAGCGTTCAAAAAATAAAAGTATAGATTGAAAATGAAGATGCTTAAATAAATGTACGAATATATTAGAAAGAGATAAAGAAATTAGAAATGAGAAAGTAGGTAGCAAGGTGAGAATAAGTTCAATGATAGACAATGAGCGAATGTAATGATTCGAATATAATAAGATGAAGCACAATATACCCCACTATCTAAACGTTTCCATATAGATTTGTTTATATATTTACCCTTTATATAGCATACTATAAAGCGGATTTTGACTATACGCTCCAAAAGGTTAAAAATTTGAAGTGGCCTGTATAGAATTATTTTTTTAAAATAGTCACAATCGGGCTAAAGTGTTATTGTCCAGTAGTAAATTGGAGTGCACAAATAGTTGCTTACAATGGATTTTTACAAATGAAATTCTATCTCTACCCAGAAATTTGTTGAGCAATAAATTTTGGGGTCTAGTTTTAAAATAGAAAAAAATGACAAATATACTCTCGAACTATCATAAATGGTACGTAGATATCCTTCGTCATATTGTTCATCAACTAGATTGTATATGTCCTTCACTCTAACAGAAAATTAAATAGGGACACGTCGTGCAATCTTATCCATCGATTCGATGTTGGGTCGATAGACAAGATTATGACAAGTGTATGTCCGTTAGTATAAAGGGTATATATGCTCTAATTTTGGACGGCAGATGCATCAATGTACCTAAAATATAACGGAGGGTATCCACATACCATTTACGATAGTTCAAAAGTATATTTATCTGTTTTCTTTTTTAAAAAATTATCTCAGCAATTTGTGTAACAACGATTTATATACCATCTCTTTAAAAAAAAAGTTCCCACCAAGTCTGATTCACAAATAAAAAAAGTAAGGCGAGGTGGAGCCCAAGCTTTGTAAAGCAGATGCGTTTCCACTGATGCATTTTCAATTTGTGTGGAATCCAATGCAGAAATTAAAACCAACAACTTGTGAGTAGTGATATGCCTTATTGGATTTATCCAGACTAGCTAGTTAATTACTTCCCAATATTAGAGCATGCCTTTCTTCACTAAAAATCTATTTTCCTCTGCCTCTGCTGTAAGGAGGAAGAAAGAGAAGAATTGTTATTTGAAGAATGGAAGTTGCGTGCTTCAGGAGTTTCTTGCTTTATGCGACGGAAATTGCAGAATTCCCATCCGTTACTTCTCTGCCACTGAGATTGAGAATGCAATAAAACACTCTAAAACCAAAATGGACCTTGCCGGTGAGCCTATGGTAGCGGGATCGCTAGACAACCGCCTTGTTTTAATTAGGTTCGATACCTTCTTCAATATCCATCGAGATATAGCGATTACTGCTCAGATGAGTCATCTCAAGAATGTGCTGAGACTGATCGGTTGCTGTCTAGAATTTGAAAAACCAGTTATGGTGTATGAATATGTTGAAGGTATATCTCTTTTCGATCTACTTTTCGAAAATGATAATCTTAATAGAAAATCGTCATTGTCTTGGGGAAGTAGATTACGAGTTGCACGTGATGTCGCTTCTGCAATCGTTTTCCTCCATACTGAATTTACTACGCCCATCATCCACAGAGATATAAAGCCTGATCATGTCATAATAGATGACAAAAGCAGCCTTGCCAAAATAGTGGACTTCTCACTATCCATATCATTGCCTCCAGGGAAATTGGAGCTACAAGATGATGGTGTGCGTGGAACAACGGGCTATATAGCTCCAGAATATTACCAGCAGGGTATTATTACTCAAAAAACTGATGTCTACAGCTTTGGGATTCTTCTCTTTCAGCTATTAACTGGAAAGGGCGTGTACGGTGCGTTGGATAGAGTGGATTCAAAAAAGACGATAGATTTTGAAGAAGAGGCTGAATCCAACATTGAAGAGGGTAATTCTATGGATAGAGAGGATTCGACAAATTCAAAAGAGACAATATATTGTAAAAATATTGCAACCGATCCTTATAGTAAAGAGGATAATGTAATGGATATAGCGGATCCTATCATTTTAGAAGAGCATGGAAATGAGATTAAACAACAATTGGAAGACTACATGGATCTTGCTAGGAAATGCACAGCTAACAACGGAGATGATAGACCATACATGATTCACGTCGCAAGGGAATTAAGCCGAATTGAAAAGTGTTTTCGTGCCCTCGCCCTTGGTCAAAATTAAATGTTTGTTTTAATTCTTTTGAGGTATTAATATTAGGTTCCAATTTAAAGGAAATTCAGTTTGTTTGTACCCTCATGATATATGAATTATATTAAGGATAAACGTATTCTGAATAGAAAAATATTCAGGATACATGCATAAGATATATGATCAAGGCGAGCCACGAACTTAGCCAAACCAATTCAACAAGCTTTACGAGACGAGCCTCGAGCTCTGTTTTCCATTATTTGTGGTACGAATGCAATCCAAAAATCCCTTTCATTCACTTCTTGTTCTTATATTTCTTATGTTTTCTAATTTGGCAGTTGGCACCGTGGAAGTTTAGCACAAAAACACTCTTTTTAATGCTAAACATTGAATACATTTTGATTTTTGTTCAACATATTAATTCATGAAGGGGCATGTGTACATTGAGTTTTAGGTATAACTAAAAGAATATTTTTTACCAAAAAATCGAGATCAACAACAAAGAGGAGTTTGTTTTTGTGACGTGGAACAAAATTTAATACAATAGTACTAGTAATTCCATTTAAATCGTCCCCACATAAGGAAGAGGTCCTCTCCAGTGATAATTCATATAGTTTGACAGGTGTTCATTTAATTTTTAATGGATCAAATTAATTTTCTTGACCAAATATCATTAACCATGGTTATTAGTAATTCTATCTCCTCTCATTCCTTTCTCAAGCAAACACTTTTTCCTCCTCCATAACAATCCGTAATACAGAGCAATCAAACAATTGAAAATTAAAATTATATCAATATTTTAATGTTTTTACATCTACATATGAACAACTAGGGTGAGTCAAAGAGAAAGACTAAAATGGAGTGATCAGCCCCAATTAAAGATTACAGTTATAAATACCACAAGAAAAAAAAGACCCAACAAATAAATACAGAATTTCACTAAAAAAAGTATATGAAAGAATATTTTCCGTGTTCTTTTCAAATCCTTTAGTTGGCTTTTGCAGAAACTCCAAATTGAAAAATTGATGTTACGAAGAAGACAACAGAGTTTTGTGGATCATCATTGTGATCGAACCAAGCTTCAAAGAAATAATCTCATGGGTTTGATTTTTTAAAATTTTATAACCCAAGTTCATCCTTTGAATTTTGTCTTCTTTTATCAAGGTGTGAAATAATAGAAAGAAAAAGCAATTTGTTGCAGAATTAAGTGAGAAAAAAAGAGGTGAAAAGTGGAGAGAAAGAAAAATAGTAATAATCCGCCCACCCCAACCCAAGATATTATATCCATTGTCATCTCCAACCTTATCCTCTATTTTACTCTCCAAATATCGAGTTCTCTCTATTTTTTCAGACAATCAATTCCAACCCAATTCTCTATTTTACTCTCTAAAAAAGATTTTTTTTTTCTCTCCTCAATATTATATTGTTGTTCCTATTTCATTATTATTTTCTTATTTCATAATATAAATTATTTCTTCTTTTTGCAAATAATTACCCTATAATTTTAGTGTAATATAAATTTATTCTTTTCAAAATTTTCATTAAATATAAAATTATGTTATTCTAAATTTCTAAATAAAATAAAGTACAACAAATATTATGTATAATACATACTAACTATCAATTTAAAAAGGTGAAATCATTGATGAAATACAATTACATAATAAATAATGCATTATCGTAAACTTAGTTTTAAGTTTTTACATAAATACTTGACTTTCAAAATTGTTATGTTGCTCCCATAATGCTCTATTAATGCATTAGGGAGTTTAAAATGAGTAATTTTTTGTAGTTAAAAATTGTTTAAATCAACAATTTCATCTTGTATCTAATTATTTGTGTACTAATTTACTTTCCCTATTCAATTTGAACTTTCATGCTCATTAGAAAGTGTAGTTTAATAATTTATCACTATAACATAAAAGTAAATTATTTGAATTATCATGTAGATTTTGTGTATTCTTCATAGTGAAAAATAATTATAATTTAAAATTAAATACTTAAAGTGACAATTTTTTTTAAAAAAATTATTAATTCAGAATGAAAATAGTATACTTATCAGTTGTATAATTTTTAGATGTTATATTACTTAGAAAATAATTCAAAAATTAAAGACTTAATTAATAATGTCATATAATATAAATAATTTGAAATTACATATTTAAAATGACGATTTTTTTAAAAATAAAATAAAAATTATTAATTCGGATAGAAACACTTGTCAATAATATGTTTTGAGATGTTATATTATATTAGAAAATTAATTACAAATAATAAAAACTTAATGAATGAAACAATAGAAATAATACTAAAATAATCAAAAAATGAAATAAAAAGGTGAATAGTAGTTCTCCAAACTATTTATCTCTCTATAAATGGAGGATAAAGAGTAATATAGAGGGGGATTCTAGAGCTCATTCTCTATTTTACTCTCTAAATATAGAGAATAGAGAATAAAATAAAGATGGGTTGGAGATGTCTTAATTACCTTGTAAGAGAAGAGCTCTCCAGCTTGCTCCGTAACATATTAATGTCACATCAAATGAATTCATTTCACTTGTGCATTTTCTTCACCTTCCCCAAATGCTTTTGCAATTTTTGTTTTCTTATAAATAGTTTAATTAAATGAACGGATTATTAAGTTAAAATTAGTTGAGTTGATAAGTAAGTGGATTATTAATCCATTCAAAAATTATTTGAATTAATATAGATTAAGCTAAAATGGACAAAAAAATCAAAGTCGTAACTCAACTAGTGCAGTTCTTACAAAATTTTAAGTACTTAATTAATTTCTTATAATTTGTTTGACTACCTAATCTTGTTTCCTTATATTATGATGAATATACATACCATCTTAAGTATAAAAATATTCTTAAAAATAATTTACATAGAATTTCTTATACGTCAAAATAAACAATAAATCAACTCATAATTTAAACAAGTCAAACTATTCGGGTCATTAATTCATCTAATGGACAGATTTATCGGTTGATGTGTCATTCTTATAGTTTTATCTAAACTTTAAAGTGAACGAATTATCGTAACAACTAGTAAAGCTATTTCATAATTATGGCAATTAAGGTTCTCTAGTTAGAATTAGACGAAATGTTAAAAACACATAAATCGTCTGAAAGTTAAATATTTTGAAAAAATGACATATTATTTTCTTTAGGGAAAAGGGTATGATATACCCCTCAACTTTGTTATTTGAAGTTGATATACCCCTCGTGATAAAAGTGGCTCACATATACCCTTACCGTTATACAAACGGCTCATATATACCCCTGTCGTTACAAAATGAGCTCACATATACCCTTTATTTAATGGAAGTGAAAAAATTGGTTTTAAATTTATATTTTTTACTTTTAATTTTTTTAAAAAAAATTGTTTAAGGGTATATATGATTCTTTTATCAAAGTTCAAGGTATATTTCAAATTTTTTCATACATAAATTATTTTTTGACTTCTTTTATTATAATTATTTGAGTTTCTTATTCTTATTTTTTTCTTTCATTCCTTAGTGTAAAGAAAAAATATTTTAAACTATTTTTTATGTCTATATTGTAATTTAATTTTTGAATTCGAAGAAAAAAAATTTGGTCATCTACAATAAGTTTTACAAGAATATTAGTAAAACTTTAATAAATTTGATCATCAAAAATAATAATTCTAAATTAGTATTAAAATAAAAAAAGTAAAAAAAAAAGTATGTTTGACGAGGATTAAATCTACTCATATGGGATTATATTTTTTAGAAAAAAATAGTAAAAAATTATAAGTAGGGGTATATATAAGCCACTTTAATAACAAATGGTATATCAGCTCTAAATAATAAAATTGAGGGGTATATCAGACCTTTTTCCCTTTTCTTTATTTTCAGTTTTTGTTTTTATTTTTTTCCCCACAATCACTTACATGGCTGCTGCTTTGAATTGTGGCCAAGTTGGTCATAGGCCCTAACTATTTGCTGGCACTTACCTACCACAAATTCCTTGTTTTAAAAGAGATGCTTAGCAATTTTCAACGCATATTTAGCAACTAAAATATCATAATCTCCATATTTAAGCTAATCTATTTGGCTATTTAAGCATTCTGCTACCTATTGCGAGTAGGAAAATCAGGAAAATTTATCATATTTTTACTCATCAAATTTAAATTCTAAATCTGATTTTCGACAATGCAACTACAAGCTAGGACTCATGGATCATGCCCAAAGAACTTTGAAACAAAATTAGACTTGATTTTAAAAAATAACAGACAAAAGAAGCTTTGAAATGTACCACACCACCAGTGTATTATATATAATAATAATAATAATAATAATAATAATAATAATAATAATTAATCAACAGATGCAACTGACCTAATGTAATAATTTTTAACTAAAATTTCAATAGGTACTAAACTACTATAATCGAAACTTAAAAGTTAGTACGATGGATAGATCGACAAGCACCTAAATCTTTGAATTTAAATTCAAAATCTACCTCTTCATCAGAATATGTGCTCGTAGGAAAATTGTTTCCCACCTGAAATTCCTGATTTCTCACGGACAAAACGTCGGTGAGAAATCAAATCTTAGTTCAAAGAGCAATCATGGAGAGAGCTCGCAAGCTCTCTTCATCCATCTCTCGAAATTGTGTGTGCCTTGTACGTGTGAATCTCTCGTAGACAAGACGAACCGCTCTTTCCCACCGTGTAGGTGCAGGGGGTTGAGAATTTAAGGTAATTTGACTCATCTGGAAGAAAAAAAGCCTCACAGAATGAACCAAACTACAGTGAATTTGATGAAGAGGTTTAAAGGAACAAGCAGCTAGCCTTATTATAAAAGGGCATAACAAGCTTATGATTAAAGGAGTATTTAAACTCAGAGAAGATGCTCCCAAATTCAGCTTTAAAATAATCAGTAAATGCAAACCCATGAACTAATAAGTTAAGATCTATCTTTTTTTTGCTTGTGCAACTAATGGATGATATAAGTGAGAAGAATTGAAGAAAGACTTGAAGATTAAAAAGAGAATATAGTCCAAATAATGTGTAGAAATCATGACTCATGTAGCAATTAATTAGCAATTGCTGCTAAATATGTATTTTTAACGACAAGTAGTAGCGATGTTGAATCTATTGATACTTAACTAATGCTCATAAATATTTTAATATTTTTTATTAATATTCTATTTATTACCGCTAAAAGTTATTTTTATTATAAGGAGTATATGTGGATGAGAAGTCAACATCACAATTCACAACTACTTCTTATCCTTCCTACTAGTTACTCCTTGGAAAGATAATTAAAATAAATATACGTAATGATCACTTAAAACTCACGCATCAAAAACTTAAAAATATATGTTATAGATGAGGATGTGTAATTTAATGTACAGATATATTAGGAGGAATAAAAGATTAGATATGAGTGAAAAGCAAAGTTGTAATGATTCGGATAAGGAGCACAAATACCCCACTATCTAAACATTCAGGGTGTGTTTGGTATGAAAGAAAATGTTTCCATGGAAAATATTTTCCTGGAAAACAATTAAATTTTGGACTTATTTTTTAGTTTGGTTAGTGAGTAGAAAATATTTTTCGAAAATGATCTTTAGTGTTTGATTATGAATGAAAAATGTTTTTTGAGAAACATCTTTTATTTTTACTAGAATAGAAAATAATTTATGAAATTGAAAATATCTTTTAGAAACATTTTTTTGGGGGGGTTGGGGGTGTGGGAGAGTGTGTTTGTATGGGGTAGGGAGTGCAGGGTAGGTGAAAAAATAAAAAATTAAAGTTGAAAATATTTTTTAAAAACAAAATTAATTTTTTGGGGGTTGGGTGTGTGTGAGTGGGGGGTGAGGGGGGGCTGGGGCTGGGGCTGGCAGGGGGTGGGTAGGGGGCTGGCGGGGGAGGGGTAGGTGAAAAAATAAATTTTGAAGTTGAAAATATTTTTAAAAAATAAAATTAATTTTTTTTGGATTTGGGGAGGGGGGGGGGCTGGGGGAGGGAGGTAGGAGTTTAAAAATAAAAATATTTTAAAAAACGAACTCAAATTTTTTTGGAAGGGGATGGGGGTGGGGGCTGGCCAGTGGGGTGTGTGTGGGGTGGGGTAGGGTTGTGGGTCAGGAATTGAGTGAAAAATAAAATTTTGAAAATAAAAATATTTCTAATGATGTTTTGGCCCCAAAAAAATGCAATTTGAAGTTGTAGGAGAGTTTTGGAAAATGTTTTCCTTAATTTTTGAAGGGGAATCATTTTCCTTAATTTTAAGGAGAATTGATTTGGAAAATATTTTCCAAGACTTTTGTCCCAACCAAACATGAGAAAATTGTAAAAGAAAATGTTTTCTTCATACCAAACACATCCTTAAATATAGGTTTGTTTATATATTTAACCTTTTATGTAACACACTATAAAACGGATTTAGACAATACACTCCAAAAGGTCAAAAAAAATTGAAGTGACGAGTATAGACTTATTTCTATTTTAAAAAAAAAATGTCATAATCGAGCTAAAGTGTTATTGTCCATTAGGACTATATAGTATAGTAATAAATGGTAAATTGGAGTCCACAAATAATTGCTTACCGTGGAAAATGAAATTCTATCTCTACCCAGGAATTTGTTGAGCAATAAATTTTGGGACCTAGTTTTAAAATATCTCAGCAATTTGTGTAACAATGATTTATACATTATCTTTTTTTTAAATAAATAAATAAATAAAGGCTGATCTGGAACTTTAACTAGGGTAGGGGTGTATTTAGGTTGGGGGAGGGTCCGTGGTTTAACATTAACTCATGCCTCCTCTCTAAATCTAGTAGATTAGTAGTGTTATACTTTTTAAATAAATATTTAAATATAGATGTGTGAATCACGTTCAAAGTATTATATAATGCTACAATAATTAGGTGTATTCTTTAAGTGAGATTAAAAATTTAAATCTTATATTTGAGTAATACCTTTCTAAATGATTTTGATAGCACTTTTTACATTTTAAATTGAAAAAAAATCGTTGGTCGTTCAAATTTTTCAAGTTTAGCTGCCACATAGGAAATTTCTAAGTCACTGCAAAAAAATTTGTCTAATAAAACCAAATGTGTAATATTTTAAAAGTTAAAAGAATTAATTTTACACCTATAAGTTATAGTTAGGCAAAGGGTCAAATATATCCTTGTACTATTGGAAATAGTTTAAATATACCATTTTTTATATTTTAGGTTCAAATATATCCTTCTGTTATACTTTGAGTTCAAATATACCCTTCTAATTATACTTTGACACAAATTTACCCTCAATTTTAATGAAAAAAATGTGACAAGTTCAAAATCAAATAACGCATCTCGAATTTCAAATACTTAATTCTTTTAGAAACTCATTTTCTCCACTTTGAATTCTTTTCTTTGCATCTTCTTCTTAAAAGAAGCTAATAATTTATCGTAACCAAAACTAATATGATTTTCTTTCTTTCGAATTGAGGTTTTTTTTTTAAAAAAAAGAAAGTATCATGCTAACATCTTCTTAAAAGTGTCAATATTAATCAAAGAAAATACACTACTGAGATATGTTCTAGGAATTTTCAGCATCCAAAAATCGATGACTCCCTACGTTCATTATTTTTTTGTACTTTTATAATAGTAAGAAGATGTCGCTACAATGATTAATTTTATAAAAATAAATTTGAAGAATTTTAATTTATGAGGGAAAAATGCAGCACAATGATGTTGTGTGATATGCATATTTTATTATTTCTAGTACAAGAAATTTAAAAATAGAATAATGAATGGAATAATGAAAATAAGAGTTCAAAATGGAGGGAATGAGTTGAGATGAGTTAGACAAGTGAGTTTCTAAGAAAATTGAGAGTAAATAATTTGATTTTGAGTTTGTCACATGTTTTTCCGTCAAAGTTAAGGGTATATTTGCGCCAAAGTATAATGAGAGGGAATATTTGAACTCAAAGTATAACATGAGGGGTATATTTGGACTTAAAGTATAACAAAGGGTATATTTAAACTATTTCCAATAGTACAAGGGTATATTTGACCCTTTGCCCTTTATAGTTTAATGAATTCTGTGAAATTAGGCCTAACTCACACCCCAAAAGCTAGCTCAAAGGAATGAGGATTGCCCAAGCCTTATAAGGAGTCCACCCATCTCATTAACCATCAATGTGGTACTTTAGTCATTCCTTAACACCCCACCTCACGCCCAGTGCTTAGCATTTGGTGCGTGGACAATATGATTTCGGGGGTCCCAACATCGGGTGAGACGGGCCCTGCTCTGATCCCATGTGAAATTAGGTCTTAGGCCTAACTCACACCCCAAAAGCTAGCTCAAAGGGAGGAGGATTGCCCAAGCCTTATAAGGAGTCCACCCATCTCATTAACCACTGATGTGAGACTTTTGTCATTCTTTAACACCCCACCTCACGCCCAGTGCTTAGCATCTGGTGCGTGGACAATTTTAATTTTTGGGGCCCCCAACATCGGGTGAGACGGGCCCTGCTATGATACCATGTAGAAATTAGGTCTTAGACCTAACTCACACCCCAAAAGCTAGCTCGAATATGACCCTTCCAGTTACAATAATCACAGTAAACAGTGTTATTGCTGTTAAATTATTTCTGATTAGATCTAAAACCAGCTCCCGTAGGAGGATTAGACCCTGACTGTGAAGTAGATCCTAATTTTGGCATGTGTCCTTTAACATTGCTAAAAAAAGCCATAGCCTCATTTATTCCACCAACATTAGCAGAAACAGAGTGATCACTTCCTGCTGTGTTCGATTTACCAAGGATTCTCTGACTTTCTTCAACCATTATAAGAGAATAAGCTTTGTTTACACCTGGTGCTGGATCAAGCATCATAATCTAACTTCTAGATTGATTATAAGATTCATTTAGTCCTAAGAGAAATTGCATCTGTCGTTGGTACTCAAAATGCTCTACATAGGTCTTAGAACTCTCGCAAGCACAACCAGGACAAGGCATCAATGAGTCATATTCCATCCACAGCTCCTTAAGCCTGGAAAAATAGCTAGAGACAGACATAAGTCCTTGTTGTAGCGTGGCAATCTCCTTATGCAGATAGAAGATTCTAGAGCCATCGACTTTGTCAAATCTCTCTCTTAGATCGGTCCATACTTGTTGAGCACAATAAGCATAGACTACTCCACTCAGTAATTCCCTACTCACATAGATCATTATCCGTGATAGCACTATAGCATTGCATTTCTCCCATAGATCATGTAAAGAAGCATTGAACTTATCCTTACTGCATTTTCCATCAATAAATCCTATTTCTCTTTACCTAGAAGACCTATCTTCATAGATCTACTCCACAATGAATAGTTTTCTGATCCAGAGAGTTGAATAGAAATCAGAGAACTACATGGAGTATCACATGATTGCAGAAAAAGTGGATGATAAGAATCCACCTTTGTAGTTCCTCATTGAACTGCACCACTGGTTGAAGACTCAATCGGCATGATAAACTGTAACTGTAATTGCGATCTTCACTAGCTTCTAGGATAATACAGTATCTCAAATCTTATACTGCACTGAAATCTAAACGATCAACTAAGTAACCGCTTAGGCTCTTAGTACGGCGGAGATGAAGAACTAGACTCATTAGTTGTATTCTGATGATACATAGGCAATCCAGGAGTATTGTTGAATCCTGCATGATTATCTGAAATAGGACCAGCATTGTTTCTCCTTTTACCTTTCCAATCAGCAGGATATCCATGCAATTTGTGACTCTAGTCCAAAACGGTTCTATGGCGGCATTTTCTCTCTTTCTCCCGTCACAATCACCGCTCTCATCTCCGATCCTCCGCGTAACGACGGTAGGCCTTATAAGGAGTCCACCCATCTCATTAACCACCGATGTGGGACTTTTTTCATTCTTTAACATCCCATCTCACGCCCAGTGCTTAGCATCTTGTGCGTGGATAATTTTGATTTTGGGGGCCCCCAACATCGGATGAGACGGACCCTGCTCTGATACCATGTGAAATTAGGTCTTAGGTCTAACTCACACCCCAAAGCTAGCTCAAGGGTGGAGGATTGCCCAAGCCTTATAAGGAGTCCACCCATCTCATTAACCACCGATGTGGGACTTTTGTCATTCTTTAACAGATTCTATCATCCATGAATAACATGATAATAACCTTAGCGTTAAATTGACAAATTTATATATATGTCTGATCTATCTTTTCATAATAGTTCAATCACACAATCGAAACCTTAAATGGATTACATATTGATCAAGCAGCCGAAAGTCTTAACTGTTAACCTTTATTTCATATTTTCATTGGCACGAAATGATGAAGACATGAAAGGTGAGTTTTGTGACAAATGATGGGATTAGTCACCTAGAAAATGAAATGGAGCCTCGACTTTACTCCCCAAAACACCTTTTTACTTTCACTTTAATTTGATTACGAGTTCATAAAGCACATAACTATTGAAGAAGAAGAAGAAGAAAGCTAACGATTGGAACATGTCAAAGGAACATGTCCAACGAAGCTGACCAACAAAGTGTTGAAGATGAAGGAAACTGATGATTGAAACATGTCAAAGGAACACGTCCAACGAAACTGACTAACGAGTTCACTGCACTGCTGTAGGATTAGAGTTTCACTAGGATTAGACTACTTATATTGATTAGAATACGACTAAGATTAGAATACTATTAGAATTATAGTACAACCATGATTTAGATATATTATTTATAATTGCATTAGCATTATTATAGTAGTAATATGTATTGTAGTAAAACTGTAAGTATAATTTACTTAGGACTCTACAATTCTCGAGCTTATAACTCAACATTATTTTTATCAATACCATCATACATCAATACAATCCTTGATTTCTCCTTACATCATTAATTAATGATCGATGGTAAGCTAAATAAAATCTGATTGCTAGCCTGTTTGATCAAACTTTTAAAATCTGAATAACAATTTCAATTTTTTTCCTTTTTTTTAGCATATGAATTTTTTTTCTCATTGATATATATAATCTTAACTCAAATACATAAACTCTTAACTAGATACACTGTTGCATTTGATGGGTTTTGTTAACTTAATTGGGTCGTATCTATCTTGTGGGTCCAACGATGGTTGACTTTTTCTTTCAAGCTAGTGTCACGTAGGCCGAAAAGGGGTAGAAAATTACTTATAAAATAAGTTCAAGGGGGTAATAGGACCTTAGTATAGTATAAGTGTGTCTCTGGGATTTCAGGCATAGGTTGAGGGGTACTTGTGCATTCTCCCTATGGAGTAATACAAAAACGTAATATTTTAACTTGATTTCGGCTGATTATATATATATATATATATATATGTGTGTGTGTGTGTGTGTGTGTGTGTTAAAATTAGCTAAATTAAGAAAGTGGGTTTTGAATTTGATGACTCCAACATTCAAAATTGTATTTCCAATGTAATCAAAGGATGAAAAGAACCCTTGATCGTCGAAATCAAAGTTGAAGCGATTTATTTGCGGATGATTTACCTCTTAATTTTTGCCATAAAACAAGTACCAAATTAAGTGTTCATGTGAAAACGGGTTAGGTTTGGGTTGGGTGGGTCTTTTTATTTGATAAAAGAATTGTGGACCAATGAAAAGTGGTCACTTGTCTAGTACAATTCCATGTCATATTTCTGTTAACTAAAGGGCATTTTTAAACCTAAAAAAAACGTTAAGGGCATTTCTAAACCAATAGATGAAAGGAGGGCATTTTTGAACCATTTCTAATAGATTAAGGGCATTTTTAAGACTTTTCCCTTTAAAAAAAGAAAAAAACTGAAGTGACGGGTATGATATTGTTGAAAGACAAAAAAAGTCACAATAACTCTTATTGGATAGTGCTACTATAAAAATAGATGATAATTTGAGTCCACAAATGTAACTCATTTAACTGTTTTGAGTCTTTTGAAGGTGAAAAATGAAATTATATCTCAATCCAAAAATTTGTTGTGCAATAATTTCATATCATGTGATCAGGATCAATTTTGGGGCCTAGTATTATTTTTTGTTCCTTCGTAAAATAGAAATTTAGTGGTATATTCATGACAGCAACACAGTGTAACAATGAATTATTCACCATCTCCTTTTTGCTTTCAAGTTTCCTACCGGACCCGACTAATTCAGATTCACACAAAAACATCTTAAAGTGTTCATCCACTCTAAGTGATGGAGACGTGAAAGGTGTGTTTTATGACAAAATTGACACAATGATGCATGCTAACTCATTAAAAAATGGATATGATAAGGCACACAGGAAGAGTAATCTGCAGTGAAATTTCTTAGCAGGATAGTGATATATAAATACTCTTAAACATATATTTGAGTGAGACACATTAGGCATTGAAATTTCGAAGGATCCTTTCTCTTCCAAGAGTACCATAAATTATCGGTATTAAATAGCTGCTACTCCGTGTTTACCTTCTGGTGGCAGCTCCACAAGCAGCAATTCTTTAACATACTACAAGTAGCGAAATGAAGACTTGTAAAATGGCGACAAGTACAAAAACATAGAATGATTGATCTATCCAATCTAAAACACATAACTAGATGCAAAACTTCTGTGCACAAGGTCACATTTGGATAATATAATCTTAAAGTAACTCGCTATCAAGGAGTTGTAGACTGCAGTATTACGCAGCAAGTAGTGCTGATAACCCTAACATCCTTGAAGCTGTGGCCTTGGAAATTGAGCTAGACCTTCTTCATTGCCAATATATTTACGCCAATTAAGAGTGAGGAGTACGGTGACTTACAGCTTTGGACTTGGATGGCATTGAGAAGATTAAACTCACTTCAAGTCCGATTCGGCAAGGCAACTAATGCGCTTGGTCATAAGAAAGCATAATCTACAATGAGGTCACCAGTTGATGGATCGAAAGTTGTTTCAATATCTGCTGAGTGACAATCAGTGGTGGCAGATCTATGGCTCCCCACAGCCACGGGCTCCTTCAGAAGCTTTACCCCTTGCTTCCAGTATCTTTGTTCTGAATCAGATAGAAGATCATTAGTAGATGAAATTTCATTCAAGGATAAAGGGATAGAGCAAAATTTTGTGAAAAGAAAACAAGAAGCAAGCATTTGACACCCCAAACAAAATATCTCAGCAATTATTGTCTGGACTGTGACTTCTCAAAGACACACCTGGTCCTGTAGACAAGACAATGGATTCTTCTGCATCCATCACCCAGTCGATCCAAAGAACAAATCCATGACATTTTCCATGTGTAATAAATTCTACCTGCAAAACCTTGGTTTTGTGAGCTAATGTGCAAGCTGCCTTTATTGTTAACAGAATCTTGCCAGTTTCCATGTAAGACCTGATACCTTAGCTTTTCCAGAACATGGGCTTATTGTTTTCAGGAAATTGAATTCCATGATAGTAACTATGTCGCTCATTTTCTGCAATTTTATATCTCAATTGTATCAACAACAGATTTAAACTTTGTTGCATTAGAAAGTCTAATTTGTAGCATTCTTCTTCCTCAAAGTTGATGTAAATTACCTTGCTCTCCCCACATTGCCAGACTGAAAAAGGTAAAGTTGGATTTTCTTGTCCGGGAGGTAAACCTCCACATGCCCCTAACGTGGAATTGACAACTGAATGATCAAAGCCTTCAACATGTTGCAGGCACTGATGACTTTGCCAAAGGTCCTGCACAAACAATTTACCATGTCCATCACATGAATTTAACTCTTCTCATGGTCAAAGCATCAAACAGAATGCATCCATGAGCTTACAGGAAGAGACATCGCACAAGCCTTTAACAATCCTTTGCAAGGCATAATCACTGCACCTTCTGATAGGATTGAATCCAATAAACTTCGGTCCTTCCTACAAATGATATCATAATCAGAATAGATACTTTATAAGTAAATTCCCATGAAAAGAATTTCACATTTCTCATAGGTATTATAATAACCTCCACCTCCACGAAAAGAATAAAGAGTCATACAGCAGCAGCAAAATTGAAGAACAGGAACATAATTATTTTTTGATGACCCTTGTGTCCAGGCTAGCTTACGCGCACCTCAACTAATTCCACGGGTATCTCCCACCTCCAACAGGTACAGGTAACTCTGTCCACCAAGGCTAGAACAGAGGGGAAGAATAACCTAGTGTTTTTTGTCTCCACTGAGTTCTGAACCTGAGACCTCAGGGTTCTCAACCATTGCATATAGTGGCAGTTTCTAATCTCAGTATGTCCAAAGGTGGAGATTGCTTTTGGTCAAATGGTAACTGCTCTATAAATGCAGCTTACAATGAGTTGAAATTTTAATTACGTTGATACAGTTAACCCCATCCCTCCTCAAAACCCCGTAGCCAAGAGGGCCACAGTGGCATTTCTCACTTTACTCCCTTGGTGATTCAAATCCCAACTTTATGGTTGGAAGTAAAGGTTCTTTAATACTAATGATCACTCCTCGTTAGTTTAGAATGAGAAATACAGGTTTATATCCACTACAGCTTCTAAGAAACAAAATGATGCTCTTCTATTGGTAACTGATACATTGTTAGGCAGTGGCCCAGTGCTTTAGTGCTGATTGTAATTCCAAAGCGGCTCGCAGGTGGCAGGACATGTTGTGACTGTGTTCTGATTAGATTCAGGTGGTATTTGGAACTCAGTGAGGCACTAGCTAAGAGTCTCATTACATTTTATTTTATTTTATTTTTTGAGGGTCGGCCAAGGAGCCAACCCTATAAAGTTCCACAAATTATGTCGGCCATATGTCTTAATAGCCATACAGCATTCGCCACGCAGACAGAGTGGCATTTTAGCCAACTGACCCTTTTTTATTCATTACATATTACAATCATTATGTAATATTGATTGTAATAAGTAATAATTACATATTACAATCAAAACTAGTAAAAGAATTCCATAGTTTGATGAAATCAATCCTCTTAGCTGTGTTATGAAAGACATAACTGCTGATCCGCAGTGATGAGATTATCAAAACAGTATAGCTGGGAAATCACCAACAAAAGCAAATGCAAGAAAAATATTACAAGCATTGATCTAAAGAGACCACATTCCAAGATTGTTTTCCAACAAATAATTTAAAGCATTCAGTGTCCAATACTGAATAATCTATCCATAAAAGCGCAGCACAGAATCATTTCAGACAGCATCAACTCAGTATACTAAAATCAAAGGAACAAGTTACATCATATTTACCAGAACCGTAGATTTTGCCATGGAAGCACACTGTTGTTTCCATAATAAAAAGGTTCCCCAACTAACAAGTCAATCTGCTGAGAAACAACAAATCATCAGCATTTGCAAGGAAGTGGTATAGTGTTAGGCAGACAAAGTTCCATATTTGAGATGCCATGGAAAAATAGGTTAGAAGAGACAACAAGAAGCAATCATGGTCGAGGTTCAAGAGAAAAATTATTACATTTGTTACCTTCTCCTGACTACTTTGAGAGGTCAACAGTTCACTCATCTTCTGAACTTCTACATGATCCTTTGAATAACAATTTGCAGTTGCAACAGCTTGCAAATATAGCGCACCTTTCTCTTGCAATCCTGGAAACAATGATAGCACATGAGACCCTTTTGCGAGATGGGCAAGAGCAACCGCAAGAAATATGCTATCATCCACAACAACACACAAGGAGGGAGTCTTCTGCTTCATCTGTAAGGAGCAAAGGAGCACAATTAACTCCAACTGACCATTTGAAGTAAAAAGCAAAACAAGCAGTCAGTTCCATGTAAACAATAATAACATGCATGATTGTAATTATGAGCGCATATGATCTGACTGACTTTGTTCTTCAGTAAGAATAGTTAATGTAGGAAGCAACATGAAAACTGATAGGACGAAAAAAAATATCGGCAGTAAACAAAAAAAGATGTAGAACAATAAACTTGAGGAACTATGTTGATGAGAACTTCCATTTAACAAATGAATTTGGCACAATACTTGAGGAGTTACACTTTCTCCCCCAAAACAACCAATACTTAAGGAGTTACACTCATGGCATCAGTAGTAGAAGTAATCACCTGTTGCTTAAGAAGCTACAGTTTACTTGTTTGTCTGGGTGAAGTGACACTTCTTTGAATAAGTGTGCTTCAAAAGCTATGTTTGGAGGATCTGACACGGCTACATGGCATTTTTGGAGTATCCGAACGACTTAATCAGAAAGTGAAGAGTAATGCAATTAAAGAGAAAAGTGGTCTCTTTGAACCCATATTTAAAAGATTTAACCACCAAAGAAAGAACATTTTGCAATCTTCTTCTTCTTTGGTCAGCCAGTACTCTCTTTCATTGATTCTATTTCTGTTCTCTCTTGATTTGCTAATTTCTTCTACTTTTCTTCACAATGACTTTTTTTTTTCTGATGTACAAAATCTCCTCTTACCTACTTCTGTTTTTGAACTTCTCTTCTCTCTCTCTCTTTCACCCTCTCCTGTTGTCATCGGTTTCCTTTTTTTCTTCGTCCTTTTGATGAAGGTATATCATTAAAAGCCATCAAGTGGATGCATAGTCACAAAAAGCAGAAGAGAGTTTGTTAAGCCCTTTAGGATGTGTGAATCTAAAATCAGGGAGCTGACGAAGTCCAACAATTTACAGGGGTCAACTTAGTCCAGCAAAAAAGATTTAAGTAAACATTTAACTTTGAGAGGGTGATTGGTGTTGAAATTCCATACAAAAATCCTCAATCCTCTCAATCAACACAAAAGATCCTCTATCGAATTCCTTTCATTGTTTCATTCTCTATTGTCCCACTCTTAATATATAGCCTTATGGCATAGAAACAAAAATTGACTTGCAATTGAAGATTATTAATACTGCTACTAAAGTAACTGACTAGCTGATGGGAGACAATGGGCCAATGGGGTGATAGAGCGGTGGCGTTGGCAGGAGAGTATAGCTAAGAGGTTGATCTTCTGCTTGATTTTGTTAAACCTAATAACAGATACTTAAATGACTGTCTGTCAAATTGAAACTTAAAGGTGCTGAGTGAGATAATAAAGAGATTAAAATCAGGATCGACAACATTGTGAACAATAAGTGCAAAAACTAATGATGAAATATGCACAACAAATACGTCATAAACACTTAACAAATTCTGTCACTTGATAAAAAAAGATATAGCAAGGAACAAACACACTGAGAATGGAAGCAATAAAACATCAAATGATGCATCAAATATAATCAACTCAAAGGTAAAGTAAACCTGAGAAGCACCAAATACCATAAGCATGGAAAATCTGAAAGCATATGGCTTCAATCATCAAAAGCAAACAAGGATATGATAACCAAACATCAATTGCAAACATCCAAACATGTTTCGCAGTGTATTTCTGAGTTAAGGTTCACAGCGCTCAATTCTAAAGAACTATACATAATGAATCCACATATGCAAACATTCTTTTGAAAAAAAACTGAACAATTAATGTGGATGTACAAACATTCTTTTGGTTGGTGGTTCCATGGAATAGATGTGAAAACTTACTGCATTTTTTATAGCTTTCAGCATTGAGCATCTCCAATTGACATCACTATATAATGCAATTTTTTCTGGCAGCAAAGTGATTTGGTACTTCTGAGCACTGAGCTCACTTTGTCCAAGTTCCAAGTTCTGGGACAAAGTCTTCATTTCATATGAGATGCTAGTATCAGTGTGAACAGCCACCAAACTAACTTCTTCATCCTTCAATAAAGACAAACCTTTCTTTGGTATGAACCAAACACACTGTTTCCAGTGGTCACACCAATTCTGACTCCCTATAGTGCATACAGATAAAAGCACAAATAAGGAGTTATGTTTGAATGTGATACTAGAAAGCCTGTTAACTCATTTTTTCATTTATAGGCATGCAAAGGATACCAATAACAAATATAATAATGTGAAAGAGTACTCCTTGCAGCAAATCCACAAGTGAAAAAGTATCCAATTCTATCCAAAAATAAAATAAAATGAAACGGTATGTATTTTTTATGTCAAAATCAACACTAAGGAAGTGCTAATTTTTATGATTACATACAAGAAATATCAAAAGAAATTAAACAAGATTATATGTAATTCTATCTAAATTGCCTCTAGAAACTACAAAGTCTCGCCCTCATATTTAAAGAAAAGAAAAACACAGAGATACTCCACTCACAGCTGATAGATGAATTAAATCCTTCCACACTAGATGGGCAACTTATCCATTTTGGTGCAGTGGAGTAGAAGATAGTGCTTTTCTCATCAAGCTGGAGCAACCACCTAAAAAGTAACCAAGTTATATATTGTTTAATGTGAGAAAACAAAATCACTTCAGAATCAAAATAAGTACCATGAGATTATAGCATGAACAGTGCCAGTATCAGTAGCTTGTACACTCAGTTCCGTTACACGATGACTATCCGGCCTTCTCCAGAAGTCAAAATCAAATACTTTGAAGGGTTCTGATAGCTGTATAAATCGAAGTGAGTGGTATTCCAGAAGTTGTCAATATAGAAACATCTTTAGTTATGAAGTACTTTACCAGCTTGATGTCTTCTTCCAATGCATCACAATGCATGGAAAATTGTTGCCGTTTGACACATAAAGCTGAATCCATTCCTTCTGGAACAAGACGAATTTCATCTAGTACTTCTTTCTCAGTGTTATACAAATCATGCAGCTTCCACAAATCCGTGCTTTCTACCAGCTGGAAGGTAAGTTGGGAAAAAATAACTGATTTATAACCACAGGAACCCAGTGGGCTGGAACATACCCTAACGATTTTAGTACATCGCAACCAAGTAATATGATGGCAGGTAAGTTATTACTCACTACCTAAGTTCAATAAATATAAAAGGAATATCTGATTAGTTTGTAGATATGAAATGCGTTCTATTAACTGTATATAAGATGACTTTATCTGAAATTTACTAAGAAGCACTTGCAATGGCACCTGAATTTCAGCTGATGCAAAAACAGTAAACCCAGCCCGACAATCAGGACACACACTGACACAAGTTATCTAAATGACTTCACCGATCAACCAAGAAAGGAAATTGAGCTATCTAAATGACAGCACACTAACAAGGTCAGTCAACTTTTCAAGACCCAACCAAAACTGAACCAATGGGTTTTCGGAGAGGACAAGTAACCAGTCAGTTTATGGAAAATTGCAGGTTTAGCGGAAAAGTAACTGACTGCAACCAAAGGACCCTGCCCCTACACCATCAGGTAGAAGTAGAACAGATATAAACCAATTGGTATGGGAAATTTTCCTAATAGTGAAAAGTAAAGCAGAATATCTTTAATAGTGATTGTATTGCATAGGATGAGCTCTTCTTTTCTTTCTATTCATCTATATGTATCCATAAAAGCCCATTCTTCTAATTTTGACGTAACAAGAATTAGACTAAAAGTCTTTATTATAAAGCAAAATGTTCTACATCTGTCATTAGAAATTAGTACCTGGTACAGGTAGGATTGTTGGCAAATTTTATACTGTTCCATTATCTTTTTACAGCATATCACAATGGTACTACCTTTTTTTAATCAGGACAATGCTACAATGTTATTGTAGATGACGATATTTTTTTAATCATTTAATCTCTGGTTACTTTGAGGTTTCCTCTTGCCTTAGGCAGGTCGTTCATGAAATTGGTCCCTATGTCAGCATATAGACTACTCCTAGTAAGTCATTATGCTTCTCTGACTCCCTAGTTGACCATGAGTCCTATTAGTCGTCATTACCACGTGATGCATAGTAGTCTGAAGACTAAATTAAATCAAAGCAAACTACAAGAAACAAATTAAACTTACAATCTGCAAAAGAATACTTAAATATGATAGCCATGGTCAAACACCTGACCATAAACCGTTGCACGGTAAGGCACTGTTTTTGGATTGTCTACCAGTAGCTGGTCATGAGCATGCTGCAGAGTTGGAATTAACCCTTCTCCCAAAAGCTCAGAGTCGAGTATTTCGCTAACCTGAATTGAGTGGTAAATGATTAACAAGCATTCATGCAACAATACCATGTCATTGGTTAACAATCAACCATTCAATCTTTTTAACATAATAAAACATTGCAGATGTGCAGCGTGAATCTCCACTTGACTTGAGATAAGTGTTCAGAAAAGGAACCAAACCAACAACCAAATTAAAACAACTCATTATAAACTGAAACCCAAACAAAAATAAAGTATGGTGGAATTTGGGTTGAAAATTGCAAAAACGCAAAACGGCTTTACCACAAAAAAAAATAATCTACATGATATGCAAAATAAAGTACTTTATTGTCCCATTTTTATCATCTAATTTAATAATGAAGAGTCTATAGGTAGACTTGAATTTATTTATTTGAGAAATTAAGAAGTAAGCCCTTAAGTCTGAGTAAATGTTACTCTTGGAAGTTTGAATTTTATGTAGAAGTTGATCCTGTGTTATTATTTCAAGCAATAAAATATTATCAAGTAAGAAGTAGTGAAGAGAAAGTATCCATTTAAATAATAGACACCATTACACTAAGATAAAATTTATTTTCCTAACAACAGTTGTAGCTTACTATATGAGAATAGAGGTTCATTGTTATGAGTGATGATATGAATTTTGTTTATATCATAACTACACCCTCACCCTTTAGAAATAGGAGCGCAAAAAAAAGAATATTCAAAAGTTGTGCATGAGGAATCTCATCCAAAGTTAGAGACCAAGACACAAGTAAAAGTAATTTTCCTCTACAAACTTTTTAGCAGTATATTATACAATTCTATACCACTTATATTGTACTCCATCCATTCTGCTTCATATCATACTTTTTCTACTTGGAGACATTCCACAATGTTGACACCATAACGCTAATAAAGCTACTCTATACAACTTCCAAAAATTCAATTCATTTAATTATTGAAACATTTTATACCTTTGATGTGATTTTTGCTCTTCCAAACTAGCTTTTTGACACACTACTTCAATAACCTTTTTTACCACCATTTATATAATATACATGTCAAATTAATGTCTTATACTTCACGTCCAGTCAACCAATGTCATTTAAAATAAAATGAAGGGAGTACATAACATTTTAAAATTTGCACCAATGGTGTCAAACGAAATGGCCATATAGACTGGTAATTTGCATATAAAGCAACCGGCCCAGCATCCACAAAACTTGAAGTAGAATGGCATAATGCTAATAATGTTTACATGAACGAGGCAAAACGAAGATTGAAATTGTTAACATATTTAAACAGTAAATTAGGTGAATGCATCTTTCATTTTGTTCAGCAAAGTCTGTAAGTAAAACTTCACAGATTAGCCCACATTGTACTCTTTTTTCCCCGACTGGATGTCGTGGAAAAAGTTCATGACTACTTTATCAATCATAGGCACATGTTCAGCGTAAGTATGTCAATAGTCTGGATCTAGTAATAGGAAAAAAAACTAGTGTACTCACAAGCACATCTGCCCGTGAAGGCATGTCCACCCCAACTTCTAGTTCATCTGACCTCTTGTTAATGATGCGGATTTTTCTTTGCATACCATTGGCATGCAAAACCTTCCGCATCAATTTTACCATAGGAAGATATGACTCACAAGCGGTAACCATCCCCTTAGAGCCTGAGCTCTCCACCGAATCTCCATGATCCATTGCTCTGGCTGCCATCATAGATAGTAAACCAGTTCCCGCTCTGCAATTTGTATTAAAAACAAGAATCTAAAATATATGTATGTTGCCTCCCAATTAACAAACCATACATCCACCAATCACAAGTCTTAAGACCTACCCAATTGTTGCAAAAAAATTGTCAACAGTAAATTCCTCGCCTTTTTTCTTTCTTACATTTGGTTGCTCTTACTTAACATATTACTATAGCATATATTTTCTTTCATCTTATTATCATCTTGAACCAATCTTTCTGTGTTTCCCCTTTCAATTTTGTTTCTTACTTCTCATTCCGGAAAAAGCTGAAACAATAAAGAGCTTATAATAGACCCTCTGTTTAGTTCTTCATTTTCTGCTGATTCCATTCTTTTACATAAAGGGCCTGACTTTTGAGCTAAGTTAAATTAACACTACGTCCAGTGTCAAGGAAATATTCTTCATGAAAAATATCTTATCTCGGGAATCATTTACTGAATCAGTTATACAACATGGAACATAAGGTATGTCATAGATACTTCAAGTGATTCTTCAATAGTTACATGTACTATAAATATAATATCCGATAGGAGCAAATACAGTCGGGATAGAGATAACATTCTCAACATTTCAAAGTAATGTAACTTCCGAAAATGATATATAACTAGTGAATACCCAATATCGAGAACATGGCAAGACTTGGTTATGGTCTTGTCAATGGCTTCCCTATAAGCTTTATTTCTTCGAGTATCATTAAGCATGTCAAGGTAAGAAGTATTGGCAAGAAGCTGCTTTGTAGCATCTCCTGAAGCTTCATCTTCTTCAATGACTACCCATTCGGAGTTTCCAGTAAGTGGGTCGACTTTGAGCTGGAACATTCGTGACCCGGAACTCATGCTTCGAACAGTGAAGGCCTTTGAGCGAGTATTGTTAAAGGAACGGAGAAAAAATTGGGGGTTTAGGGTTTTAGGGGAAAAGCACTGCATAGATGTTAAGACTATGAAGATATGTTTCCGACGGTGGTGGATACTAAAAAGGGTTTAACATGTCTCGCAACTACGCCGAACTGAACAAAAATATTTTTAAGTTAATAATTGATCTAACTATTGAGAACGTGAGATTCATATTTAAGTTATCACTTTTTAGTTTGAAAATAGTGATAGTTTAGGTATAAAATTCACTCACTTGATAATTTAGATATTAAATTCAAAAATAAGATAGTTTAAATGTGTCTTTGACACTAATCTCTAGTTTGATTTAAAAATATCTATGGGGTGACTTAATGGGTCAAGGTGTATTTTTTTCAAATAATTACATTGTTTTCTTCTTTTTAGATGTATTTTTGTTTTAATAATAATTTATATTACTAACAAATGCTGGGAAAATTAAGAAATATAATATTTTTTATTTCATAAGAATTTTTTAATTTTTATATCTAACATATATATTTATTTTTTTATTTTTTTTTAATGATAAGATAATATATTATAATTAGAGAATTACATGACTTTGAGACCTATTGGTCTCTACATTGTTTTTAATCCTATTGGATTCCACATATTTTTCATAATTAGCTAATACGGTTAGATTACCAAAATATGCTAACTTATTACAAGTTGTACTTAAAACTAGTCTAGTAGATATTACTCCATGCTGATCATTCTGTAGTAGCTCCATAGTTTGATCTGGAGGATTAGATAATATAGTAGTTTGTTCGGACGGTGTTAGCTTGGAACCTAGCCTTGACAAAAAGTCTGCTACCTTGTTTGCTTGTCTGAAACTATGTCGGACCAGCGGATTCCCAAACTTCTTCATAAGCAACCTCCAAAGATTTATACTTGTTGAGTAAGTACATTGAGATGCTTGTAATGCTTCTATTATTTCAATAGAGTCTAACTCTATTTCAATGGGCCTAATGGAGTGGTTTATAGCTAATTTCAAGCCATCAAGAAGTGCTTCTATTTCAGCCATAGCATGGTTTTGAGTAGTAATACTTCGATAGAAACCTATAACCTATTCACCATTTTGATCCCTAATTATACCACCAGTACCAGCCTTATTATTTTCTTTCGAAAAACAACCATCAGTGTTAAGTTTAAAGGATCCAGTTTTGGGAGGGTACCATCTTACATTAATGAGATCCGAATTTTGAAGATTCTGATTTTTTTTCGTATGTTACTGATATTCTAATACATTGTTGACAACTTTGCCTGCTGATAATAAGGAGTTTTTAGAATTAAATATATTATGGTTTCTATTTTTCCATAAACTCCAAAGGCCGAATGAAAAGAATTCAGGACAATTATCGATATTGGTATTATTTGATAATTTTATTTCCTTAAAGAACTGGAGCCAGTGCGTTTGGTAGGGAAGATATATTTGGGTAATTCCCAGTTCCAGCCAGAATTTTCTTGCTATGCAACAGTGCAAGAACATATGGGTTATAGTTTCATCTTCTTGCTTACATATATTACAAGTAGCTTCAGAAACAATTCCAATGTGATGCAGGAAAGAGTTTGTTGGAAGTCTATTATGAGAACATAACCAAAGGAAAAATTTAATCTTATTAGGAATTTGTAGTTTTCAGATCCAACTAAACTGAAATGAAGAGATGGAATCTTACATAATTATTTTTTGGACAAATTTAGTGGAGAATATCCCATTTGGATTTCCCATCCAATAGGGTTTGTCACTATTTGTGGGATCATTATTTAGTATAATAGAATTAGCTTTTTCTTTAATATCTGGAGAAATATACATGTTAATTTTATCCCAATTCCAGTTATGATTCTCCCAGATAGAAGAAATGGTAGCATCTTCATCTTTCCTTGTTAGAGGGCCTTGAACTATTTGTCTTAAAGGAGGAGTGTGAGGTATCCATTTGTGGTACCAAAGGCTAATAGAATTTCCATTATTTGGTAACCAAGCGGTATTTTCTTTACAAATTAAATTTTTCAAGGTAAGATTTTGCCAAATAAAGGATCTCTTAGTAGCTTTCTTATTATAATATTTCATATTTAACGTTTTAGCCCAGAGACTTGTGGGATTTGTGAAGAGCCTCCAAGCAAGACTAGTAAGCATGATTTTATTTTTTTATGAGCTGCTTGAAGTCCCAAACCACTATATTCTTTTTGAGAGACTACTGTTTCCCAAGATACATAATGAATTTTTCTTTTATGGCTGGTGGGGCCCCATATAAAATCTCTTTGTATTTTATCTATCATGTTATTGGTTTTTATTGGTAAACGAAAATATTGCATCGAATAAGCTGGAATGGCATTTAAAGTAGCATGTGCTAAATGAGATTAAAAAGAAAAAAATAAGTTAATATTCCCTCCGTTTCATTTTATATGGCAACATTTGATCGTGTAAGAAGTTTAAGAATAAATGAAGACTTTGAAATTTTACCAAATTATCCTTAAAAAAAAGTCAAAAAGTAGACTCACTTTTCTCTCTCTTCATAAATGTATTGGAGTACTATCTTTAAAATAAAGTGAGATTATAAATATAAAAGAGAAATTGTACGTTTAAATACTTACCATATAAGAAAAAGTAATATTCTTTTTGAGACTAACCAGAAAATAAATGATACCACATAAAATGAGACGGAGAGAGTATAATTTTAGAAAAAATGGGATTCTCTAGAAAGTACAGTAATTTCTTAAAAGAAATAAATAATAGATTTATAAGGAAAAGAAAGCTTTGGCCTATACTAATTAAGAATAAGGGTATTTTTAAATCAAATTATTAATGGTGGAGCCAATGTTAGATTTTTTTTACAAAAATATAAATGAAAAAATTGGCTATATTTGATGCAAATAAAATTAGGGGCGTGAAAAAATTGAACTGATCGATAAAGCGAATTGAGAAAAGTGTTATTGATTTATTATTATTTGGTTATTGAGTTAACGGGTTTTTAAAGGTTTTATAATAATAAAAAAATTATCGGATTAGCGGTTCGGTATTGATTTTTAATATTGTTACCCAATAACCCATTAAGACTAGTAATTTACTAATTTTACTTGTACATGAATATTATATACTAATCTCAATACCTTACTAGTAGGTGTCTTTGTCCTTTAGCCTTCAATTCACTTTACAGTAAGTTTGAGTTCACAACTTCACATCCTACAAAACATCAAAACATCTAAATCTAAAGTAAGAATCATATTCCTTTTAATTTTTCGTTGTGTTACACTTTGTATAGTTCTTTTTCATGTGTTGTTATTTTTGTTTCTATTTTATAAGCATTTGTAAGGTCACTATATTGTGTTGTTGAGTCAAATTTATTAGAGAAGTCATATATTTATTTTATAAGTATTTTCTAATTGGTTAAATCGAAAATCGAATTGTTAAGAACCAAAATGATAAACCAAAAATCGAATTGTTAAGAACCAAAATTGATGAACCGAAAACCATTAAAAAATTATTGATTTAATGTACTTATAAATAAAAAGTCGATAAACCAACCCGATAATACATAAAATCGAATCGAACCGACCTATGAACACTCTAAATAAAACTACTTAATTTATTGTATATTTATGAAATCTACTCTTTCAATACTTTATGTTTTTTAATTATTTTTTATTGAGAAAATTACGGAATTCAGCAAATTTATACTATTTAATTACTCAATATAGCTATAGTTTGTTATAATTACCACTCGCGACTAACATTAACTATTAATTATATGGTATTACTTCCAGTTTATATAATTAGTCACGTTTGCATAATTCGCCACATTTGTATAATTCACAACTAATAATTCTTTGTTTAGTTTGTATTTATATATGACAATGATTTCCTTCGATTTTACAGTTTTATCATTATATACATTCAACCTTTTTTGTATAATTTTTTAAAGTTTGTATAAACGTGTAGTTTTTAGATTTTGTATAATATAATTTATATAATTTAATTTGTATAATATAACTGTATAATTGTTTAAAGTTCATATGTTTATGTTTGTATCAATTCGTTATTTCGAATTTTATAATATTTGCATAATTCCAGATTTTGTATTACTCAATTATATAAAATTACGTGAATTATACAAACGAGATGTGAATTATACAAATTATTTTTCTCTCTCGCCCGTCTCTCTCCTCCCTTTCTCAATCTCGCTCGCCTCTCTCCTCCCTATTTCAATGTCGCTCGCCAGTTATACAAATACATATGTATATCTTTTACATATATACAATTATATAGCTGATATACATATACAATTCATCTCTCTCTCACTCTCTGCCCTCTGTCCTCCCTCTCCCAATCTTATTCGCCACTCTCCTCTTAACATGTAGCTATAAATCGTAATTAACAAATTATAGCTATGTAGCGTAATTAAACTATGAGTGACTATATGTGAAAGTTCCCCTTTTTTGTTTGATCCAAGTTTTGGCCCAACCAACTTCGCTCAAGACTTTTGGGCCTACTTAAAATTTGATTTTTTTAAATGGGCTTCAAAAATCATAATACAACCCTATCAAATCATGAATTGGGCTGAGCAATTCAACATGCATAACTCATATTGACGATTATAACTATGATTTAGTTGTCTTAATCTGAATATGAAAATGATATATTAAAATCTGAATACTAAATAACTAAAACTATTTTTTTAAACATATGAATATGTAAGATTTGTGTTTATTTAAATAATAATAAATAATAAATTAATCTACTACCACACCGAAAGAGTGTTTTTAAATAATTATATAGTGATTGTTGATGGTGATGAATAATGGCAATAATTATGAGTAGTAATTAATATTTATGGTGGCTGACAGTAATGGTTGATGGTGATAGTTGGCGTTGACAACTAATAGTTATGGTGGATGATGTCAATACTGATAGCGATGATGAATAATGTCGGTGGTTGACAGTATATAATAGTATCCAGCGGTGATGATTATCGATAGTGATTGAGTGTCGCTATGGTAATGATAGCTGATTGTGCTGACTGTAAACATTGACTAGTAATGGTGATGTCTTATTATAATGATCGATAGTGATCATAGTGATTGTGGGAGGTGGGCGGCAGCCACTGGGGTTGATAGCAATAGTGTTAACCGAATAAAATTATATGAATGACTTATTTTCTTCCTAGAAATTCTTGAACAAGACTTTGTTACATATCATAATTATTCAAATCTATTTAGATTAATTAGTGGTTAAAACAAACACACATTTAATAATCAAGGTCATAATAATTAAAACTTTATAATGATATCTAATAATTAAAATTAAGATATACTAAAACCAATAAGCGCCAAAATGAGGAGGTTTAAAAGATGGATTAGAAAATAAAATTAAGATTGGAAGAAGATTTTACATATTCTCTTTCTCTATCTCAAAACAAATGAAAAAGTCACCAAAAGAGATTACAAAATGTTAGACAAATGGGAACATAATCAAATCCAATCACAAACTTTTGTATGAGTGGAATAATATCTAACCCTGCTATCATCATAGTTGATTAATTAATTGAGTAACAAATATGGTACTTGCTCTGTTTCATAAGATTAGGCTAGTCAAGTGGTTATCATTTTGTTAATTTTTTATTTTTATTTTGCGTGTCTCCTATTTTTTTGATTTCATTTTATAGAACAATAATTGCTTCTAGTCTCAATCAATCCAGAAAGCTAAACAGTCATTTTTTTGACATCATTTTAAAAAATTACTCAAATTTAGTTAGTTTTAATGTGAAAGTAAAAGTTGGAATACTTCTAGCTAAAACGTGGACAAAACTCCAACACAATATGTTGAATATTTCTTAAATAAATATTTGAATTTTGAATGTGTAGGTGCAAAATCCAAACTTCAAAAACTAATAATAAAATCATAATAGCAAGACTTATTTGAACTCATAATATTGTTGAAACACTGATAAAATTTTATTGAGTTTAAAGAGGTATAATAATGAGCGAATAATCTCATCTTATTTTACTTATAATACCTAGTAAACTTGTGTCAAAACTAAGAATATACCATGAAATATTTTGAAAACTTGTATAATCTTCAAATTGTTCAAAAGTAACTTTATGTAGTATAAAATCTCCAATAGAAATGGATTTTTTGGTTGCAAAAGGAATAATTAATTCCCATGTTTAAGTAATTGAAATAACTAATTATTGTTAATTGATCACTTACTCCAGAAGACTAAACTTTGCATGCAGTGTAGTCTTTATTTTTCAATTTTCAAAGGTCTTCTTCTAGAAAAATAGTTCTTTTCTGGACCAAACAATTTTGCTCATGTTAGTAACATTTGAAAATATATACTTTTCTATAGTCAAATGAGTCATAAGAATACTAATGGCCATTGGGCTATAGCCTATATGTATTCTCTGATTTGTATTTATTTTTTGTTTTTTCTATGTTCGATATTATCTACTTTCTATAGCCTTGTATGTATGAAGTTTGGTTTGCTTTGATTGGAGATTTGCTTCGTTTTTCAATACTATTTTTTTGGTGGGTTCAGTTTTTTTGATTTATTTTTTATTTTTATTAACCCTATCGGGTTCTTATTTACCTATTTAGTACTATGTTTTTTCTTTTTCTGTCTTTTCTTTTGTTCATACATATAAGATAAGAATTTAATAGTTTTCTAGTTCTTCTAGTCTTTGTTGATTTTTGAGTGTTACATGAAGTATAAAAATAAATATAAAGTTTCTTACAAGTTGGAAATCTGACTCAGGAGGGGGTTGGGGTTGAGGTTGTGGACGGTGACAACTATTGCAACTGAGTGTTAATTCGCCAATTTGGTAGCTAGATAAGAAACACGTTATTCATATATTAATTTTCGTGTAACTTATACGATGTTTTGTAGGTATATAGAAAACAAGTTATTTATGTATAAAATTAATATGGCCTTTGATAGACAATCAGAAACATAACTAGCTAATATATGTACAAGTTATAATTATGAGGCAATCTATGTATTACTTTATGTAGGATAGAAGGTGGAATAGCTAATATATGTGTATAACTAATCTCTATAAGATATTACATAAATTCACTCATAACTAATCTCTACATTACTAATACATTCATAACTCTAACCAGCTATTAAAGTGTTTGTTACGAAGAAAAATATTTTTCATGAAAAATAAGTGAATGTCTTACTTAATTTCTAGCGTTTGATAAGTAAACAAGAAAATATTATCCAATAATATTTATATGTTATCGAGCTATGCAGACAGAAAGGGAGGGAAAGTGAGGATTTTGGGGGTGCATGGAGCAGTGGGGAGAGAGATAATTAACTTAGAATATCACTTATGTAACTTATTTTCACTATTTCCATTAGAAAAATTAGTAAAAATATTCATTATTATTTTAAATGTTTTGATTCTCTAAATATGACATGAATTTTCCACTGAAAAGTGTATACTAGAACTAGAAATCAAAAGATATCAGTTGCATGGAAATTTCAGTTCACTACTATAAGGTCAAAAATAGGTCGTTATCGTCAAAGAAAGCATTGAATAGACTTTTTCCTATAATCTTCAATTTTTTCAAAAACATTGCTCTCACTATATTCGTATAATCTCCAAAAGATTTGGATTTTTCTATTGCAGAAGGAATAATTCCGATTTTTTAAAAATTGTTTTAACTAATTGTTAGTTGACTTGTACTCTGGTATGAACATACTGAGCAATTTCTATAGCAAATGTCAAACTGCACACTCAAGACTCAAAAAGATAATGAGTCAGAATTTTAATTTTATCGGTTCTTGATTCTAAAATAACCGTTTCAAGTGTTAATAACTGAGTTCTAACCTCAGTATTAATGAATTTCTTAACACAACAAAAGTTACTGGGTCCGACTGAACATATACCAGAGTTCTAGCTCCGCTCATGCTCAAAGAACTTAAAGACTAGGAATAAAGTCTATTTCAAAGTAATATTTTCTATATAAGTGAAATTGAGTGTCTAACGGAAACAACCTCTCTATCTCCAGTCCACGAGGTACTGGTAAGGACTGTGTATACTATATAAGTAAGATTGTGGCCATTACTTTTTCTAATCTAAATTACCTCTCATCACAAATTAAATAATATGTCTCATCATGACAATTTCAGTGCACCAATGCCATGGATTGGGAGGTATATTGTAGCAGCATCTTTGATTTGCATACTAGCGATGTTAGCAGATGCAGTACAAGGAATTATAAGGCGAAAATTCTGGCTTCCATGCAGATTTTTCACTTTTAATGCTGCTTCATTGACATTGTTAGGGGTTGTAGTTAAGTTGCCACTTGATCTAAACAATCCCATGCCAGGGAAAATTGATCAAATGGCTAAACTTAGCAGTGTTGTCTTTATGTCTACAGCAATGGCTAACTTTATGCCATCGCTCGCGCTGATGGATAACAAGGACATCCTCATGGGCATAACAGCATTGGGTATTCTTGTGATCACCCTTGTTGTTAATGTCTGCATTGAATTAGGCACCGGTATTATCTACTCGGAGAAAACAGAACATATTGTTGTTATGCTTTCTATGGTTGTTCTATTTGTGATCATGTGCTTCTCCGCGCTTACAGTTCCATCTATTAAAAGTTATTTGGAACTGGAGTACAGAGAAAGAGGCAACATGATTGAAATTGATGATCTAGTAGAAGGTGAGAAACCGGTTGAAGTGAAACTGAAAGAAAATTTGAGTAAATTTTTCGTCATGGCAAAAACAGGAAATCCTCAGTTTGTGATGGCGCGTTCTGCTACTTGTGCTGCTTGTTGCGCTATCTGTTGTTTAAATTGTCTGCTGTTACTGGAAGTGTCATTCCGTGACAGCTTATTTGATGCGCATGTGCTGTCCATGTCTGATTACAGAAGATCAACATATTGCATTGCGAGGATTCAATCCGTTGGAGTGGCAGTAGGCACATTGTCCTCACTTATCAGATGGTTTGCTATTGCTACAATTAAATCGTCAAGCAAAAGCATGAACATTAAAGTAGAAAGGCATTGGCTTGAGAGACTGAATGATTGGAAAGATAGTCCCTTTGCCCCGGAAATCAAGAATCCAAAATGCAGAAAGTTAGTCCAGCAGATACAAAATTTAATCTTGCTAAATTGTATAAGAGTACAGATATTAATTGTAGTAGCTAGCAAGATAGTGCAACTATTTCCTATTCTCCTCCTAAGTTTGCTACGTTCGTGCTTTTATTCTTCCTCGCAGCGCAACAACATAATCAACTCTGAATCAGAATCAGCAGAGAGTCCGGAGGAAGACATTAGTCGATATGTTATACATCTGGAAGGCGAGGAGGAACTGACTGAGGTGACGGCGAACAAGAGGGATGACACCACTTGGATGATGGAAATTGGTAGAAAACAGCAGCCAAAACATCTGATTAATCTCTTGCAGAAACTGACTGATTTTAGAGGAGTCAGTGAGTTCGACATCAACCAATTTCAAGAGCCACACATTGGTTGGAAAATGTATATAGTAACTTTAACAACAATTGCCTCAACAATTCCTAACACTGATCACAAAATGGTGGACAGTCTCTTGCTTAGTGTCAGCCAAGGTCTCAAGTATGTCAGCTTCGTTGAACATGTCCTTGGAACCAATGAAAACTCGGAGAAAAATAAACAAGC
The DNA here is from genome assembly GCA_022817965.1 of Solanum lycopersicoides. Classification (NCBI taxonomy): domain Eukaryota; kingdom Viridiplantae; phylum Streptophyta; class Magnoliopsida; order Solanales; family Solanaceae; genus Solanum; species Solanum lycopersicoides. Next base: position 76,378,710 of record CM040623.1, on the reverse strand, counting down.
AGCAGAGGTAGCATGGTTGGAGCTATATCTACATCGTAGATGGCTTGATCAAGAACTGCAAAAAATGGATCTTCAAGGAAAAACAAGCAAAGAGATTCTTCACAATTTTGCAGACATAGCGCAAGACTACGCCACAAAAGATGCTTACTCAAGAAAGCTAACTGAAGTTATAGCAGCAAACTCTATGTATCAAATGAGTCGAATCATACTACAGGACAGCGAAGGAATTGATGATCAGACAGAAGCACACTTATTCAATCATATATCTGCTATGATTGCAAGTGTACTTGGCGCGTGTTTGATCAATATGCCTTATGCTATTAATAAAAAATGTTCTTCCAATGCCATAGAGATGAGGGAAGATAATGTCCAACATGCTATTCGTCTTCTTGGTGAAACCGAAGAAATAATAAGATTTCTTCAGCAGCATGAGAAAGTTACTCTAACTAATTCGTCTAACAGTGACTCAGGTTCTTCAAGCTTAGATGAAATTAGAATACCTATTGAGTAATGTATAATAAAAAGTGAGAGATATGCATATTAGTTGTTCATTAAATTGGAGCTTCTGTTCTCCCAGTTTTGTTTGAATTCTCTTTCAAAATTTCAATACATTTAACACCTAATTTTGTGTACATTTCTACTGAAATAAGTTCATCTTTGGACTATAGTTGTTACAACTAGTGATGCATTGGTATTATGATTACTTTAAAGTCCCAAAGAAGAATGAGTCCCCTCTTTATTGCTTAATAATTCCCCAAAAAGAAATAATAAAAAAGGCAAGTTGCTATTTATTATTAGGAGTATTAATCATGTAGATTAATCTCCCCGTTCATTTTTATTTGTCATGATTTTCCTTTTTAGAGTCAAACGATAAAAACTTTGATCAACATAACATTTTATGATCATATTGATGTGCACAAAATTGCAATTCATAGTATTCTTTGTATTTGAATATCTAACTTTTTAAAAAATATTAAATTAATATAATCTAATTAAATTTTAAAAATTAATTAAATTAACTTTGGAAAAAGATAACACGGACTGAGGGAGTAGCAATTTCCATGAAACTCTAGTCAATGTTGAAATGGGTGGATTATATGCTTTGGAATTGAAGAATAAAGACCTTGACTTTGGAAACCAATATACACCCAGGTTTCTTCGATACGAAAGAAGATGTTTTCTTGAAAAATATATTTTCAAAAATATAATTCAGTTTCACACTTATTATTTTCTTGTATTGTAAATAAAAAAATATTATTCTATAAAAGTTTATTATATTATATATTATTATAAGTAGGAAACTCTAAAGTAAAAAGTTGAATTACCATTTTGTTTCTCTACTAAATTAAATTTTTTATAATTTTCATTTATATATATTTAATCTTCTTATTCTCATTTCAAAATCTTGACCTTTCAAATTTCTTACACAAATTTTAAAAAAATACAAATGAGCAATTATTTTTTAAAGACAAGAAATTAAAGTAGATTCATGTATCTTTAAAAGTTAAATTCCATCTCTATTTTTTTATATTTTTTTTAATAATATTTGACCTTTCAATTTTCCATGTATCTTTTCATGTTTTTATAATTTTGTTCTATAAATTTAACTTTTCCAAGAAAAACTTTTATTTACTAGTCCTACAAGTCTTGTGTGTAGGAACTCTCAAATTTATTTTACTCATTAAATTTTCTTTCTTTCATTTTTCAATAGTAATTTTTTTTTACATTTTTCATTCATATTTTAATATATAAAACTTATTTGTTATTAATGGTTGTACATAGTTTAATCTTCTCAATGATATTTATTCTGATTAACTTTTCACGTTCGTTAAATACTCTATAAAGTGTATCATAAGGTGGGTTTGTCCAATTAGTTCATTTGTCTTCTTTGGTTAGATTTCTTCTCCAAATAGAGTCTACTTCAGATAAATCTATTCCATTATAATTGATTTAGCTATAAATATTGACCAACACTTTTTGTATTATTGCTAAGCTAGCAACATATTCACTTCTTTTAGTATAATATCTATTTATGAAAAACTTCTGTTGCAATAAAATTCAAATTCAGATATAAGTTGATCTGTGAATGCCTTTGCATATTTGAACTTTGAAATGTGCACATGGACTATGTTTGAAGCACACATGTTAAATGGTATGAAATATATATGCGTTGCACGTGTTCGAGAACTAGTATATAATAAAAGTGCAACCCGTCGTGCAGTAGAATACTATGTGAGGTAGGGGTGGAGGTAGAGAGTGTGGTGGGGGATGGGGCTAAGAGTTGATGGTGAGGAGAATACAATTAATGAGGAAGCCGTAATTTATTTTCTTTATCCTCATTTTTGAATAACTTGTTTTTTCCGCATAAAATAGTTTTCAAATTTTTTAATTAAATTAAATATGAAAAAAATTGAAAAACGTATTCGGCCGAACACACCCCAATTGTATTCTAATAGTGTGAACAAGTCTATTTTTCTGTTTTTAGGTAATTTTCAAAACACACCCCAATTGTATTTTTCATCTGGCAATTATGGTGGATGTATGTGTAGATTTTTGTAGAGATTCAATTTCTGCACGTCTATATTTGATCTTCCAATCTCTATTGCGTGTCCATTTATTTTTCTTCTCCCACATTTATGTTGTGTAGATGGATAGTATAATGAATTTTTTATTGGACAATATCAATTTATGTGACACTTTTTTTTTCTTAAGAATGACATTTTTCTATGTACTAATAGTTTGATTTGGACTTTTCATTTATTTTCAGTGAGATAGTTTATAATCAGACAAGTAACTTATTTTAAAGGGATAAGAGTCTGAAAAATATCTTAACTTCGATTAAATTTGCTATTACGGTACTAAACTTTCATGAAGACCTATTACCTCCATGAATTATTTAATAGTGTATTTTTTACCTTCTAATAATTTAATAGTGCATTTTAAAGGTATATATATGCCTATGTAGACACATTACTATTTATAATTTTGCATTATTTTTTATGTTCACGTGAACAAATATATATATTAAAATACGATATTAAATACTCTTGGGAGGTAATAGGTCCTCATGAAAGTTTAGTACCACAACAACAAATTCGACCAAAGTTTTGGAATATTTTCAGACCTTTATCCCTACTTTAAATCTCAAATTTCAAAAGTTTTTTTTCATTTTTTAATTTCATACTCAATCAACCATATTCGTATAAATTGAAACAGAAGAAATAAATTATTTATTACATTTAACTTACTATAATATATTAAGTATTATTTATTCTAGTTTCTAATTTATGATACCATGCTATTAATTAAGTAGTGTGTGTCTAATTATCTTTTTAAGTGAGATAACTATTTACTAAGTAATTTTTATATTGTTAGTACACATAACATAAATTCTTATCCATTATTGTGACTACAAGTCAAAATTCGAAACAAACAGGTCCTACACCATGACCATAATCAAAACATTCAGACCAGACAAAACTAGGTAGATGTAGTATGTACATACATACAACTCTTTACACTTTTTAAATTGCAAGCTAAGTCAACTTGAAATCAGCATATTTGTCCATCGTGATTTGTGTTATAAAATACTCTTTCAATTTCAATTTGCGTGAAACATTTTAGATTTCAAACATTTAAACTAGTCTGTTTTTTATTAATTTTTTAATATATATTTTAAATATTTTGAATTATTAATTATTTTCACTTATAATACTTTTTGCTTAGTTTATAAATACATAAATTTCATTTTCTAAAATTTGAATTCGAAGATTCCATTAAGTAAATTTTCGATTAAACTTAAAATATTTAACTTTTTAAAAACGAAACATGTCATATAAATTGAGATAGAAAGAGTAATAATGATAGTTAGAAAGAAAAGAAAAGTCGTTCTTGCGAAGCAGCATGAAAAATATGTCGAAAGTTCCGATATAAAATACAATTTTATTTGTCTTGATTCGATAGAAGCTTCTACTCATAGTGCAAAATAGTACTGTTGGTGGGATATAGTATTAAAAAGGGATATTGCATATAACAACAAATTAATAATATAAAATAAATGGAGTATTTAATTGTGCCCCATAGCAAATGTTTGTTAAAGTTTGACAGTCGCCTCTCTCCCAAAACTCTCGCTCGCCACTCTCCCATTCTCGCTCGCCACTCTTCCTCTGCTCGCCTCTCTCGCTTTATACAACATAAGTGTATAAATTATGTTTCTGTTTTGTATAAAGCGAGAGAAAATTGTATATACACATGCAAAAATATATATCTTCGTGCTATACACTTAATTATACAATTTACAAATATTTTACTTCGATTCAATTGTATACAAATGCAAATTTATACAGATATTGCAGCGAAATAGGCCAGCGAATTATACAATTGCGCATTATACAATTGCAGCGAAATAGGTCGGGAATAATACAATTGCAGCGAACGTGTTATAAAATAAAAATTAAGTACTGAAATTAAACTAATAGCAATTAAGAGAGAATAATGTAGTAGAGAGATAAAATAGAAAACTTGAATCTTCCTATTTTTGGTGTATTTTCCATAGAGATTACAATGCCTTTTATAGGCATAAGAGGTGTATAAATAACAATTTGTGAATGTCCATTATACCCCTCTTATGCCTATAAAAGGCATTGTAATCTCTATGGAAAAATACACCAAAAATAAGAAAGATTCAAGTTTCCTATTTTATCTCTGTTACGATCCGATTTCGAAAACTGAAGGTTTCGAAGCCGATTTCGCAACTTCGGCAATTTTGTTAAAGTTTTTGAAAAAAAATAATAGAAGGATTTAGAAGTCGCCACTTAATCTTTTAGGGAAAATTAAAAACCATTTAAAAAAAATATTTTTTTAAAAAAGAAAACGTTT
>CM040623.1:76136459-76373807 GCA_022817965.1 Solanum lycopersicoides | reverse complement strand
ATAGGTCCTACGTAAAATAACAATTTAGCCAGGTGTAATTATACAATTATATGGATAGGCGGCCAGCAATTATACAGTTATAGTGCTACTAGAGGCAATATGCAAACTTTGCGTCTTATTAGCAACAAATATGAATTTTTGCTAATTGTGAAAATTGCCCGATAAAAAATAATCACGGATATTAATATAGTTATCAATAATTGACAGGGATGTACTTGAAAAAATACATATTTCAAGTAGTAGTTCATGCATGTAATTAATAAAGCACATTCATTCTCTCTTTTACGTATAGTCGTATGTATCATATTTTTTCGTCAAAAAATTACTTAAATTATTTGCGCTACAATGTATATGTCATTGAAGTTTAGTGAAAGTTAAAATATGTTTGAAATTTTGAAGTCATAAACTAAAGATATAGAGGATGTTGTAAAGGTATTTTTTAATTATGTAATCTTAAAACCATGATCAAGATAGAACTTTAAATTTAATTTATGTTCTTAAAAGGTACAGGATACTATTTCTTAAATACCAATACAAATATAAGTAATAATGCGGGAGACTAGTATGAAAGGGCTTAACGAGAAAAACGTCGCATTATTATAAGGTTATAGTAGATTTTTATAGATTATGATTACCTAGTAAGTTTTCTGACATCCACACTTACTTTAGAACCGGTCTAGATTCCTGATTATGCGTGAACCTAAGATGAAAAAGAACCATGTAAAATACTGAAAAGTAACTGTCAATAATCTAGTTACTATGCTGCAAAAAGTTCTTCTTCAATAGCATGAATCCTATATACTATCTTTTCGGAAATAGCTTCAAATTGCCTCTCAACTCTCTATTTATAATTTAAACAGGATAAAAAATATAGATCCAACGTTTATATTACATTGGTTAATTGTCTTCCAAGTTTTAGACTTAAATGTCTCTCTATAAAGTTATAATGATAAAGAACATCAGAGAGACTGCAGTAGGAGAACAAGGTTAGAGTTAGACACATGTATTAATTAAAGGAGATCATAAATAAGCATGTCAAACTAAGCTAATTCCATGCCAAGAAGTGCAAGAATTGAAACTCACAAGATTCTCAAATACTACATGATTTATTAACTATTAATACATAACATTCACTCTCTCCTCCCACGTTCTCTGCGCCGGTTCCTCCTCTTCACAATCTTCTAGCTTTTTCTTTGATTATTTCAAAATGTCATATGTCATATAGGATACAATTATTTATACATATCAATTCAAGCCTGCTTCTGCCGCTCTCGCTCGCCTTTCTTCCTCCCTCTCTCGATTACGCTCGCCGCTCTCCTCCTTTCCAACTTCTCGCTCGCTGCTCTCTCCTCCCTCTTCCAATCTCGCTCGTCCTTCTCCTTCCCTTTATCTTTCTTATTCCAATACATCATAAAATACAATAATTTAACCATACATATGACCCAATTCACTCTTTCTCCCACATCTTCCCCTCTCTTCTTTCCAGCTCGTCGCCTCTTTCGCTCTCCAATAGTGTAGTCTAAAAATTATAATATCAAACTATAGCTATGAGATATTAATTATTTTTTAAGGGTATATAGTTGAAGCGCCAGGAAACACCGGCGCAGCCAGATGGTGGAGGAGGAGAGAGCGAGGGGGGAATGTGACGAAGCTACACAACAGTTGGTGAGATGTCCTACTACCAATAGTTACCGACCTAAAAAGGAAGATGAAGAAAGCAACACAACAAAAGAAAGCAGGCACACCAACCAAAGAAAGGCAAAGGAAGAAAAGACCAACAAAGAGAAGAAAAAAAAAAGAAGAGAATAGAAAAAGAATAGATAAAAAGAATAGATGTCGACAAGTACAAAGACAAAAAAAAAAAGACCAAATAAGAATAAGAATAAATAAAAAAAGAGGATGAAATGGGCAGGGTTGAGTATATTTATAAAGGATAATGGAGAAGAGAACGGAATACAAGAATATAAAAAACGGATGGAAGACGAGAAAGGCAAGGCTAGAAGGGCGTGAGAGGAGTCGCGACACGTCGGAGCGGTGGCCTTGTTCGAGTAAGTTAAATGTTTTTTATGTCAATTTGTGATTAGATGCTGCTTCCACGCTTGTTTCACACTTTCAGGTTTTTAATTCCAACTATTCAGATCTGGGTTTGTGGTTGATTGATTAAGTTTGATGATCTTCAAATTGTTGTATTGTAGTTATTTTGTCGTGTTGTAATTGTCTTTTAGATGTTTTTGTGTCTTTTTGATGTGTTAGTTTTTATATGTGTTTTTTTTGTTTTCGTATAATTGTAGATACTATTGTTGCGCTTTTTTATGATTATCATTTTATTTCCTTTGGCGGATATCGTTGAGCTTATCTTGGTATTTATTTTTGGTTACCTTTGTTATTTTATTATGTTTGTGGGTTTTTTTTGTACTGTTTTTTTATTGTTTTGTTTGTGCGGTTTGTTCTTTTTTTTTATTGTATCTTGGTATGCTTTGGTTGCATGTAATTTTTTTGTTTTTTTCATTTCCAAATTATCATCTATGATCTTTGAGGCCTGCCTTATCAATCCAGAAGCATCCGCCTCTTTCCTCCTCCCTTTACTGTCATTCCCGCAGGTCACGAAAAATATATTTAATTAATCTTCACTTAAAGCTAAACAAATTAGATTAATTCCATACATTTTAAAAATTATTAATGATTGAGAACATATATGAAAAATATTAAGTTATAAGTTGCAATGAAAAAATGTTTCCCACATTAAAATATGATCAAAAGTTCTTATATTTGACTAGTATATAATAAAATGAAGCGAAATGAAGAGAAAGAACCAAGGGAAGACTCTAAATTTTATAAAATAGGTACATATCATCTGCAGTATAATTATTACACCACATATTGTGATTAAGCGAAAGTTTTATTGTACTTACTACAAGCTCTTGTAATGATTTCACAGTTATTTGATATCATAATCACATCCTTGTAGATTCTTAGTGGGAGGTTATTATAGTTTCTTCTCCATGAAGTCTTAAAAAGGTAAGTACTCTACGTATAGACTTTTGATAACGAGGTTCACGGGACCAATATAGAGATTACAAAAAAATTAAGGTGTTTAATTATCTATGCAAATTAACACTTATCTAATATTTTTTTAATATTGTTTATAATAGCGATTCATTACTTCCTAATCAATCTAGTAATATCATAGCATAATACCTTAAATTTATTCATAGCGTGTCATTACTCTGCCACTACTAGGACGCATTAATGCAGCACTTGTTAAATATTGTGTTTTGGTAGGACTGCTAGCTATTTGTATACTTATACAACGTCATCAGGATATTTAGTAGGAGTAGTTTCTCCACCCCACTCATGCTGATCAATATGTGCGCACAATTCAAATTAACGATTATGCATTGATGATGATATATTTTAATACACATGCGTTATTCAACTAACTTAAATAAGTTCTTATGTATTCGGAAATAGATCATATTTATTAGCTTTAATCTCATGATTGTAGTGAACAAAAGTTTAATTAATATCAAATTACAAAATTATAATTTGCTAATGATGTTTCCATTCTCAGATGAAATAAACAAAACACTATAACCGCGAAATAACGTAACATATAGTTTTTCAAGTGAACCAAGAACCAATATAACACCTAGTTTGGAATTTAACGAATAAAGATCCACATCTTCATGCAAAAATAGGGGATAGTTTTATTTTTTCTCCAATCGAAAATATTGACAACTTATACAAAATACCACAAAGCTCCAACTCAACTACCATTATAGATCAGTGATATATTTCATTTGTAATTCACATTTGCAGCTTGGCCTTATATCCTAATCTAATTGCAAATTAGCCCAACATACGATGGACATGTCAACTTCTTCCATAATATTCTTGATCACATATTAAGCCACGTCACCTTCGTTTTTAATGATGGATGTTTGATAGTGTACAACGAACATTCGAAAATACTTAGACACCTTGACAATTTTGAAATTGTCATCTAATAAGCGCAATAGAATATTTATGAAAATTTTGATTAGATTAGAATACTCTATTCTAAATATTGCTAACGGAAATTTGGACAGGGATTACAAATAATAAGCAAAAATAAAAAAAAGGAATACTACACATTTATCTTTACTCATTCACGTTTCATTTACCACAAATAAATTCCTCTCTAGTCATAGCAAAATAATACACCAATATTCGCGCGTTGGTAATGCATGCTTAGCCAATAAACTCATCCAATATTCATCTATAAAACTATACTTCTCACATCATGGTCTTCATTCCTTTGAACCCTTCTCTCTTCACCAATGGTTACTCAACTATACATCGTTCATGTTAACCACCAAAGACTCACATCACAAGAAAATCCTCCATCACACTTGACCATAATTTGCCATTAAGGAGACACATAAATAAAGGTGGTGCCCAATTAATTGAATACTGGTACATGTTGTTGTGGAAGCCATTATTCATCAAAGGAGTCATTGCTCTATAAATAAACCAGAGTTGGGTAAGGGTTCAAATAATTCTCTAAGAAAGGGTTTAGGCATCTTAGAGAATCCGCTTACATGCGGTTGACAGACGAATTTTAAAGTTGGCTAATTTTAAGAAAATCTTAAAAATACTTAAAAAAAACCTTATTTATTTATTTTAAACTACTCAAAAATTCTTGTTGAAAACTTAGATAAAAATCTTTTGATACTTCTAAAAGTTTCAAGATTAAAATCTAAGTTGAGACTTTTATCCATAGTCAATTTTGAACCATACAAATAATTCAACTTATAAACATGGATTACAACACTTTGTTTAACAACTATGAAAGGATATTAAAGATCCTTAAGTCATTCATACAAAGTTCTAAGTTAAATTAAAAGACAACTAATTTAGTTTAAGAAACTTAACAATTTTATCCTATTCAAAAATTTGAACTAAATAGTTAGTTCAAACTCGCAAACATGGATTCAAAGCTTTTTTAATAACTATGAAAGAACATACATAGTTCTTAAGTTATTCCATAAGCTTAAGTCGCTAAAAAATAAACTGTGTTAACAAATCCAACTCCTTGAAAAGGAATTTGATAAAGGAAAAAAATAAAAGTAAACTCCTATGAGGATTCATCCAAGCCAAGAAAACGTTAGAAAAAAAAATTAGCAATCACGACAATAAAAATAATAAAAAGGAAGTAACATAAACAATGAAGAAACTGAAAATTTCAGCCCCAATTCACCCATTTTAGGGGGCTGAAATTGTTGTCTTTTGCCGCTCAGATCTTAGGCCTTCGATCCAAAATGCTTTTTGTTCCTTCTGTGATATTTTCAGACTTTTTTTTTAAGTCCGAAAAGAAAGTCATTTTACCCCTTTGAAACCGCTGCAATTCTGCATCGTCTCAACTGTTCAAATTTCAGCCACCTTGGACGAAAAACACTTTCATTTTCGGCAATTTTGAACTGTTGTTGTTGCTGGTTTTTGGGTCTTTAACCCAATAAAAATAGCTCCTATTTTGCAACTTGAAAGAGATTGACTCGAAGAGAAACGAATGCAAAGGGATGGAGAGTCCAAGTGGACTCAAATGGAGAGTTCATGAAAAGAAAAAAAATGAAAGAAATAAAGATTAGATATCTGATGAGACGAATCAATTAACTGGACTCATTAAATTGCTAAACAACCAACTTAAACAAGATATGAGTTATAAGTCTGGAAATTACAAAACAAGGATAATGCTAACAGTGGTCAGAAAAGATAGAGATTAAGAAGCAACGGTAGAGATCAAGAGGATAAGAGGTAACAAAAAAAAAAAAAAACTTTGGACAAAACCGATTTAAGGACGAACACATATCCTAACAGAATCTAAGTTAAATGCCAATGAACAAATAATTTTTCTCAAAATCTCATTCAATAACAGAACCCATATTAACACTAAAAAAAAATGAGAGAAAAGGCAGTATAGCATGAAGATCACATAAGATTAATTAGCATGTAATAACATAATTATGCTAAGGGTAGTGGAAGTAACAGATCATAGCAAAGACTTCAAAGAATTTCAGGCTAACATGCTTAGCTTCCTTAAACTAACACGAGTATTATAAAAATAAGCAAAGAACAAGCTCTACCATTTTCGAAACATGAGCCAACTAATAAACAATCCGGATTGGTAAAGCATCGCATGACACATGAGCTCTCAAATAGAACATTTAAACTAATAATTAGCTAATAGTAAGAAATCCGAAACCAAGCCAATGTATGCAATTTAGAATCTATAGCTCAAAGGAGCGACATGAGGATCTAAGATTTAGGAGCAACCAAAGAGAAGTCGAACTAAAATTCAACTTCATCTAGAGCTCAACTAAACCTAAGATCAACTTCATGATTTCCGAACAAATAAATCCTTCACATAAGAAACAAGCAAGATACCCACATTGTGAAACGAAAAAAAAAAAAAAAAAAAAAAAAAAAAAGAAGCAGGGGTTCACTTTAGGGAGCATATGTGTTTACGTAGAATTGAGGTTGAGTGCACTCAAAACGAATCTACATACGACATAGTGTTGTTCAATCCCTTGGACTACAAACGAACTGAATATAGTATCAACGATGTCATAATAAACTAAAGAAACAAGTTCATAATATAGACAACAACTAAACTCGGACGAGTCACAGCAACATTTTAATCATATATGACGTAAGAAATTTGATAAAAACAAGAAACAAAACAATCTCGAATGATAAATATGAGACCTCAGACTTTACAAACTTATAAATAAACTCCTATTTCACAGAGACCAAAATGATAGAAACTAAACCAAATATTAACATTTCTATTCGCTTCATGGAGCAAGAGATAGATTAACTATTCAGTCGAGCTAGCAAGGGTAATGCCTTTTTCTGTGTTTTAGGTTGTTTTCAATAACCAGATGCGAGACAAAATCAACCAAGCCTAATGTGCTATGAAATCAAAACAGGATTTCTCATTTTTACTAAAGAACACTGCTAACTTTCTCCAGAAGTTAGGATTGGAAAGTCAAACAACACACAATGAAAAAAAGAACACTGCTAAAATACTTGTAACGTTTAAGACATTCATCAAAAGGGACTCATCAGCATAGAGAAATTAGCAAACATAAATAGCCTTAATTCGGCTCCAACACATAATATAACAACATAAACTAAAATCAAACTAAATAGAAAAGGAAAAAATTACCTGGTTCTGGACAGCGAACCGACGACGAGTTTGACGGAGACGATTCCACCTTTTCAACTCGAAAAGCCACAAAACGTTTAAAATTTTAAACTATGGAACCAAGAATTCCCAAAAAACTTTATGGGTACTCTTTGGCCTCAAAAAAAAAGAAAATCCCTCACCCTAAAAGCAGTCGAGAGAAGTCTATTTATAAGGGGGAAATGGGGAAGAAAAAGGGTGAGTTCGAAATTCGAATTCGAATTCCCTCTTGGATAAGATTGCCAGCTCCACTCTTGTACCAATTTGTATAATTTCTCAACGGAATGAAGAGGATAGCCGTTGATTCTAGGTGAGGCAAGGACGAACAAGCATAGAGATTGCTCCATCTGGCATATCAGTAAACGGTCTTGTACGAGAGGATAAGGGAGAAGGAGAGAATGAGGCCGCGAGCTGGGCTCGATTCTGGACTGAGTTTTGGGCTGGACTGGTCCTCGATTTCTAGGGCGAGGAAGAAGAAGAGAATGGGATCGCGTATATGCTGCTTGAAACGTTCGTTGGTGATGCTTTTGGAATGGGTCTTTTTGTTGTCAAAAGAACTGGGCCTGGTCGGGGATTAAAGAGAGTGGACTGGTGAATTGGAATTGGTTAGGGGTGGGCTGATGAGCTTTGATTTGAGGGAGAGGTCTAAAATTGCTCTCCAAATGGGTTAAGGACAAAAATCAAATAAGTTTCTTTTTTTAAAAAAAAAAAATTAAAAAAAATTAAGCTTTGGCCATATAAACCTAAATTATAGCCTACAGGAGATTCAAAATAGTAGTCAAACTTAGTTACTTAGGATAAATTCCGCTAATAGTCATATAAGATGAATTAATATAATTAATTTACAAGCTTCTCCAACTTAACGAAATGAAATAATTAACCTAATTATACATTAAATGATTTAAAAATTATAGCCATAATTTAAACTAAACTAATCCAATAAGATACTTACTAAAAATTTTAAATCTTTTTGCGATGATTTTCGAAATATTATGAAATATGCTAATTATATACTAAGTTATATATAAACATATATATATTACTTAAAAATCATAAATATGCTAAAAACTATTTAAAATATTTTGAATTTTATAAAGTTAGTTATTTCAAGTCGTTTGGAATTTAAGAAACTCGAAATTTAATTCCAATCATGGGAGGTCAAAATTGGGTGTCAACAATCTCTCTACTACATTCTTCTCTCCTTAGTTGCTATTAAGTTTAATTTTAGTACTTAGTCTTTATTTTATAAGAGTAACAAATATGGTACTTACTCTGTTTCATAAGATTAGGCTAGTCAAGTGGCTATCATTTTGTTAGTTTTTTTTATTTTGTGTGTCTCCTATTTTGTTGATTTCATTTTATAAAACAATAATTGCTTCTAGTCTCAATCAATCCAGAAAGCTAAACAGTTATTTTTTGACATCATTTTAAAAATTATTCAAATTTAGTTAGTTTTATTGTGAAAGTAAAAGTTGGAATATTCTAGTTAAAGCTTGGAAAAGCTCCAACACAATATGTTGAATATTTCTTAAATAAATATTTGAATTTTAAATGTGTAGGTCAAAATTCAAACTCCAAAAACTAATAATAAAATCATAATAGCAAGACTTATTTGAACCTCATAATATTGTTGAAACTCTGATAAAATGTTATTGATCAGTTTAAAGAGGTATAATAATGAGTGAATATTCTTTATCTTATTTTAGTGATGACACCTTGTAAACTTGTATCAAAACTAAGAATATACCATGAAATATTTTGAAAACTTGTATAATCTTCAAATTGTTCAAAAGTAACTTTATGTAGTATAAAATCTCCAAAAGAAATGGATTTTTTGGTTGCAAAAGGAATAATTAATTCCCATGTTTAAGTAATTGACATAACTAATTATTGTTAATTGATCACTTACTCCAGAAGACTAAACTTTGCATGCAGTGTTGTCTTTATTTTTCAATTTTCAAAGGTCTTCTTCAAGAAAAATAGTTCTTTTCTGCACCAAACAATTTTGTTCATGTTAGTAACATTTGTAAATATATACTTTTCTATAGTCAAATGGGTCATAAGAATACTAATGGCCAATGGGCTATAGCCTATATGTATTCACTGATTTGTATTTTTTATGTTCGATATTTATGTTGAGGTTCCACTAAAATTAATTAATTTTAATTTTGGATTGGAAAAATCTACTTTCTGTAGCCATGTATGTATGAAGTTTGGTTTGCTTTGATTGGAGATTTGCTTCTTTTTTCAATACGATTTTTTTTGTGGGTATCTTTGATTTATTTTTTATTTTTATTAACAAGATGTGTTATTCTAAGGTCTCATTTATTATTAAGAGGTCTGAATCTGAATATACATCTAAATATTAAGATTGTATTAAGATCTAATTATTCTGATCTGAATACACATCTGAATGTTAAGATGTGATCTCTAAATCTGAACACTAAATAATTAATGTTATTTATTTTCAATATCTGAATGTGAAAGTGAAATTGAACATTATATTGATAAAATATTATAAAATTTTCATTTCAACAAAATATATCATTTTTTATTAAAAAAATAAAGTTTTAGAAGTTTTAATAATCATGATTTGGAGTACTATTTTGTCATTCAAAAACCTTGATAAACAACAATACACCAAAAAAATTATTGCAACTAGTGTTCTTGACACACGTCAATACAAGAAAATAATTAATATAAAAAAATACTTGAAAGGATTTATGAAAACTTATAGTTGAGAAAAATGGTGTTTGATTGAAAAAACAAGAGAAAAAAAGTTTTTACTTATGAGATAAAAAGGCACCCCCAAAGTAGAGAAGGTATGATTTATTATTTGATAACTTATCAAATGAGTCTGAATATTGTTAAGAGTCTCCTACAGATCTGATTCGTTCAGACCTCTTCAGACTCATTAAGACGTTCTTTTAAAAATAAAACAAATGAACTTAATGGGCTGAATCTGAATGATTCAGATTCAGAGCTAAAAACCAAACGTACTTAATGGGCTGAATCTGAATGATTAAGATTCAGACCTCCATTAAATGCAAATAAATGAGGCCTTAAGTACTACTTAGGGTTCTTATTTTTATCCCTATTGGGTTCTTATTTACCTATTTACTACTATGTTTTTTTCTTTTTCTGTCTTTTCTTTTGTTCATACATATAAGAGGTCGTTTGATAGAGTGTATTAAAGAAAATAATGCATGCATTAGCTTGATGTATTACTAGTATCTTGTTTGGTACACTTTTCTAACCTATGCATAACTAATGCTTGTATTAGTAATACACTCTATTGTGTATTAAAAAGTTGTCCTGTATTTGAGGGAATGGGTCAAAATGGCCTATTGACAAAGATATTAAATAGTTCTGTGGGGGTGATAGGACATTTTGAAAGTTAAGGTGTCTTTATACAACTACGGGACAACTTTGATGGTGTTTTTATGTCATTCTCCTATTTCTATGCATTAGCAATGCAATGGGTTCTATAATGCATGCATTAACATTATAAAAGACACAATTGACCTTAAAAACTTTTTTTTATATCCTTTCCACCATATTTATGTAGGGTATTTTATTTTTTTAAAAAAATAATTCTAAACATATTATGCAATGCATTATATTTAAAACTTGCATTAGATTAAATAATTACAAAACTACCCTCAAAGCCATTTTGAAATATTTCTTAACATTTTCTTTTCTTTTAATTTTCTTTGTTGCCATGTGTTTTTATTTTCATTTATTTTTCTATGTCTTTTAATTTGTTGGTGTTTTAATAGACTTTATGGGCTCTTAAATATATTTGTTGTAAAAAAATAATAATCTAATTTCAAGATAATTTAATAAAAAAAATTACTATTGTGGCGATAAATTTGATAAAAAAATTTTTTTTTCCAACTTTTCACAAAAATATTTTGACTCAAATAGTACAACTATTTAATATTATTTTTGAAAAGAAGAAGAAGAAGAGGAGTTAATGATGTTTTAGCAATGAACTTTGTTGCAACTTGCAAGAAAGTGTAAAAATAAATAAAGTGTGAATGTTATTTTTGTAAACATATATTTTCAAATAGAAATTATGCAAGATTTGTTATCTAATATATCAAACCAAACAATGTATAAGAAATAATGTTACATAACTAATGCAAGTATTAATAATGCAAGCACTACTAATGCAATCATTACTAATGCGCTCTATTTTGCATTATTCTTATACACTTTACCAAAGACCCTAATAATTTTCTAGTTCTTGTAGTCTTTGTTGCTTTTTGGTGTTACATGAAGTATAAAAATAAATATAAAGTTTCTTACAAGTTGGAAATCTGACTCAGGAGGGGGTTGGGGTTGGGGACGGTGACAACTATTGCAACTGAGTGTGGAATTCGCCAATTTGATAGCTAGATAAGAAACATGTTAATCATATATTAATTTTCATATAACTTATACGATGTTTTATAGGTAGATAGAAAATAAGTTATTTATGTATAAAATTAATATAACCTTCGATAGACAATTAGAAACCCACATAACTAGCTAATATATGTACAAGTTATAATTATTAGGGAATCTATGCATTAGTTTATGCAGGATAGAAGGTGGAATAACTAATATATGTATAACTAATCTCTATAAGATATTACATAAATTCACTCATAACTAATCTCTAAATTACTAATACATTCATAACTCTAACCAGCTATTAAAGTGTTTGGTACGAAGGAAAATGTTTTTCATGAAAAATAAGTGAGTGTCTTACTTAATTTCTAATGTTTGGTAAGTAAACAAGAAAATATTATCTAATAATATTTATATGTTATCTGGCAAAACATTATGCAGACGAATAGGGATGGAAAGTGAGGATTTCGGAGGTGCATGGGAGCGGTGGGGAGGAGATAATAAACTTGAAATATCACTTATGCAACTTGTTTTCGCTATTTCTATTAGAAAAATTAGTAAAAAAATATATTATCATTTTCAATATTTTTGATTCTCTAAATATGAAATAAAATTTCCACTGAAAAGTGTATACTAGAAATAGAAATTAAAAGATATCAGTTGCATGGAAATTTCAGTTCACTACTATAAGGTCAAAAAATAGGTCGGTATCGTCAAAGAAAGCATTGAATAGACTTTTTCCTATAATCTTCAATTTTTTCAAAAACATTGCTCTCACTATATTCGTATAATCTCCAAAAGATTTGGATTTTTCTATTGCAGAAGGAATAATTCCCATTTTTTAAAATTGTTTTAACTAATTGTTAGTTGACTTGTACTCTGGTATGAACATACTGAGCAATTTCTTTAGCAAAGGTCAAACCGCACACTCAAGACTCAAAAGATGAGTCAGAATTTTAATTTTATCGGTTCTAGATTCTAAAATAACCGTTTCAAGTGTTAATAACTGAGTTCTAACCTTAGTATTAATGAATTTCTTAACACTACAAAAGTTACTGGGTCCGATCGAACCTATACCAGAGTTCTAGCTCCGCCATGCTCAAAGAACTTAAAGACTAGGAATAAAGTCTATTTCAAAGTAATATTTTCTATATAAGTGAAGTCGAGTGTCTAACGGAAACAACCTCTCTATCTCTAGTCCACGAGGTACTGGTAAGGACTGCGTATACTATACTCTCCTCAGACTGTTGTTATTACTATATAAGTAAGATTGTGGCCATTACTTTTTCTATCTAAATTACCTCTCATCACAAATTAAATAATATGTCTCATCATGACAATTTCAGTGCACCAATGCCATGGATTGGGAGGTATATTGTAGCAGCATCTTTGATATGCATACTTGCAATGTTAGCAGATGCAGTACAAGGAATTAGAAAGCGAAAATTCTGGCTTCCATGCAGATTTTTCACTTTTAATGCTGCTTCATTGACATTGTTAGGGGTTGTAGTTAAGTTGCCACTTGATCTAAACAATCCCATGCCAGGGAAAATTGATCAAATGGCTAAACTTAGCAGTGTTGTCTTTATGTCTACAGCAATGGCTAACTTTATGCCATCGCTCGCGCTGATGGATAACAAGGACATCCTCATGGGCATGACAGCATTGGGTATTCTTGTGATCACCCTTGTTGTTAATGTCTGCATTGAATTAGGCACCGGTATTATCTACTCGGAGAAAACAGAACATATTGTTGTTATGCTTTCTATGGTTGTTCTATTTGTGATCATGTGCTTCTCCGCGCTTACAATTCCATCTATTAAAAGTTATTTGGAACTGGAGTACAGAGAAAGAGGCAACATGATTGAAATTGATGATCTAGTAGAAGGTGAGAAACCGGTTGAAGTGAAACTGGAAGAAAATTTGAGTAAATTTTTCGTCATGGCAAAAACAGGAAATCCTCAGTTTGTGATGGCGCGTTCTGCTACTTGTGCTGCTTGTTGCGCTATCTGTTGTTTAAATTGTCTGCTGTTACTGGAAGTGTCATTCCGTGACAGCTTATTTGATGCGCATGTGCTGTCCATGTCTGATTACAGAAGATCAACATATTGCATTGCGAGGATTCAATCCGTTGGAGTGGCAGTAGGCACATTGTCCTCACTTATCAGATGGTTTGCTATTGCTACAATTAAATCGTCAAGCAAAAGCATGAACATTAAAGTAGAAAGGCATTGGCTTGAGAGACTGAATGATTGGAAAGATAGTCCCTTTGCCCCGGAAATCAAGAATCCAAAATGCAGAAAGTTAGTCCAGCAGATACAAAATTTAATCTTGCTAAATTGTATAAGAGTACAGATATTAATTGTAGTAGCTAGCAAGATAGTGCAACTATTTCCTATTCTCCTCCTAAGTTTGCTACGTTCGTGCTTTTATTCTTCCTCGCAGCGCAACAACATAATCAACTCTGAATCAGAATCAGCAGAGAGTCCGGAGGAAGACATTAGTCGATATGTTATACATCTGGAAGGCGAGGAGGAACTGACTGAGGTGACGGCGAACAAGAGGGATGACACCACTTGGATGATGGAAATTGGTAGAAAACAGCAGCCAAAACATCTGATTAATCTCTTGCAGAAACTGACTGATTTTAGAGGAGTCAGTGAGTTCGACATCAACCAATTTCAAGAGCCACACATTGGTTGGAAAATGTATATAGTAACTTTAACAACAATTGCCTCAACAATTCCTAACACTGATCACAAAATGGTGGACAGTCTCTTGCTTAGTGTCAGCCAAGGTCTCAAGTATGTCAGCTTCGTTGAACATGTCCTTGGAACCAATGAAAACTCGGAGAAAAATAAACAAGCAGCAGAGGTAGCATGGTTGGAGCTATATCTACATCGTAGATGGCTTGATCAAGAACTGCAAAAAATGGATCTTCAAGGAAAAACAAGCAAAGAGATTCTTCACAATTTTGCAGACATAGCGCAAGACTACGCCACAAAAGATGCTTACTCAAGAAAGCTAACTGAAGTTATAGCAGCAAACTCTATGTATCAAATGAGTCGAATCATACTACAGGACAGCGAAGGAATTGATGATCAGACAGAAGCACACTTATTCAATCATATATCTGCTATGATTGCAAGTGTACTTGGCGCGTGTTTGATCAATATGCCTTATGCTATTAATAAAAAATGTTCTTCCAATGCCATAGAGATGAGGGAAGATAATGTCCAACATGCTATTCGTCTTCTTGGTGAAACCGAAGAAATAATAAGATTTCTTCAGCAGCATGAGAAAGTTACTCTAACTAATTCGTCTAACAGTGACTCAGGTTCTTCAAGCTTAGATGAAATTAGAATACCTATTGAGTAATGTATAATAAAAAGTGAGAGATATGCATATTAGTTGTTCATTAAATTGGAGCTTCTGTTCTCCCAGTTTTGTTTGAATTCTCTTTCAAAATTTCAATACATTTAACACCTAATTTTGTGTACATTTCTACTGAAATAAGTTCATCTTTGGACTATAGTTGTTACAACTAGTGATGCATTGGTATTATGATTACTTTAAAGTCCCAAAGAAGAATGAGTCCCCTCTTTATTGCTTAATAATTCCCCAAAAAGAAATAATAAAAAAGGCAAGTTGCTATTTATTATTAGGAGTATTAATCATGTAGATTAATCTCCCCGTTCATTTTTATTTGTCATGATTTTCCTTTTTAGAGTCAAACGATAAAAACTTTGATCAACATAACATTTTATGATCATATTGATGTGCACAAAATTGCAATTCATAGTATTCTTTGTATTTGAATATCTAACTTTTTAAAAAATATTAAATTAATATAATCTAATTAAATTTTAAAAATTAATTAAATTAACTTTGGAAAAAGATAACACGGACCGAGGGAGTAGCAATTTCCATGAAACTCTAGTCAATGTTGAAATGGGTGGATTATATGCTTTGGAATTGAAGAATAAAGACCTTGACTTTGGAAACCAATATACACCCAGGTTTCTTCGATACGAAAGAAGATGTTTTCTTGAAAAATATATTTTCAAAAATATAATTCAGTTTCACACTTATTATTTTCTTGTATTGTAAATAAAAAAATATTATTCTATAAAAGTTTATTATATTATATATTATTATAAGTAGGAAACTCTAAAGTAAAAAGTTGAATTACCATTTTGTTTCTCTACTAAATTAAATTTTTTATAATTTTCATTTATATATATTTAATCTTCTTATTCTCATTTCAAAATCTTGACCTTTCAAATTTCTTACACAAATTTTAAAAAAATACAAATGAGCAATTATTTTTTAAAGACAAGAAATTAAAGTAGATTCATGTATCTTTAAAAGTTAAATTCCATCTCTATTTTTTTATATTTTTTTTAATAATATTTGACCTTTCAATTTTCCATGTATCTTTTCATGTTTTTATAATTTTGTTCTATAAATTTAACTTTTCCAAGAAAAACTTTTATTTACTAGTCCTACAAGTCTTGTGTGTAGGAACTCTCAAATTTATTTTACTCATTAAATTTTCTTTCTTTCATTTTTCAATAGTAATTTTTTTTTACATTTTTCATTCATATTTTAATATATAAAACTTATTTGTTATTAATGGTTGTACATAGTTTAATCTTCTCAATGATATTTATTCTGATTAACTTTTCACGTTCGTTAAATACTCTATAAAGTGTATCATAAGGTGGGTTTGTCCAATTAGTTCATTTGTCTTCTTTGGTTAGATTTCTTCTCCAAATAGAGTCTACTTCAGATAAATCTATTCCATTATAATTGATTTAGCTATAAATATTGACCAACACTTTTTGTATTATTGCTAAGCTAGCAACATATTCACTTCTTTTAGTATAATATCTATTTATGAAAAACTTCTGTTGCAATAAAATTCAAATTCAGATATAAGTTGATCTGTGAATGCCTTTGCATATTTGAACTTTGAAATGTGCACATGGACTATGTTTGAAGCACACATGTTAAATGGTATGAAATATATATGCGTTGCACGTGTTCGAGAACTAGTATATAATAAAAGTGCAACCCGTCGTGCAGTAGAATACTATGTGAGGTAGGGGTGGAGGTAGAGAGTGTGGTGGGGGGATGGGGGCTAAGAGTTGATGGTGAGGAGAATACAATTAATGAGGAAGCCGTAATTTATTTTCTTTATCCTCATTTTTGAATAACTTGTTTTTTCCGCATAAAATAGTTTTCAAATTTTTTAATTAAATTAAATATGAAAAAAATTGAAAAACGTATTCGGCCGAACACACCCCAATTGTATTCTAATAGTGTGAACAAGTCTATTTTTCTGTTTTTAGGTAATTTTCAAAACACACCCCAATTGTATTTTTCATCTGGCAATTATGGTGGATGTATGTGTAGATTTTTGTAGAGATTCAATTTCTGCACGTCTATATTTGATCTTCCAATCTCTATTGCGTGTCCATTTATTTTTCTTCTCCCACATTTATGTTGTGTAGATGGATAGTATAATGAATTTTTTATTGGACAATATCAATTTATGTGACACTTTTTTTTTCTTAAGAATGACATTTTTCTATTTACTAATAGTTTGATTTGGACTTTTCATTTATTTTCAGTGAGATAGTTTATAATCAGACAAGTAACTTATTTTAAAGGGATAAGAGTCTGAAAAATATCTTAACTTCGATTAAATTTGCTATTACGGTACTAAACTTTCATGAAGACCTATTACCTCCATGAATTATTTAATAGTGTATTTTTTACCTTCTAATAATTTAATAGTGCATTTTAAAGGTATATATATGCCTATGTAGACACATTACTATTTATAATTTTGCATTATTTTTTATGTTCACGTGAACAAATATATATATTAAAATACGATATTAAATACTCTTGGGAGGTAATAGGTCCTCATGAAAGTTTAGTACCACAACAACAAATTCGACCAAAGTTTTGGAATATTTTTCAGACCTTTATCCCTACTTTAAATCTCAAATTTCAAAAGTTTTTTTTCATTTTTTAATTTCATACTCAATCAAACATATTCGTATAAATTGAAACAGAAGAAATAAATTATTTATTAAATTTAACTTACTATAATATATTAAGTATTATTTATTCTAGTTTCTAATTTATGATACCATGCTATTAATTAAGTAGTGTGTGTCTAATTATCTTTTTAAGTGAGATAACTATTTACTAAGTAATTTTTATATTGTTAGTACACATAACATAAATTCTTATCCATTATTGTGACTACAAGTCAAAATTCGAAACAAACAGGTCCTACACCATGACCATAATCAAAACATTCAGACCAGACAAAACTAGGTAGATGTAGTATGTACATACATACAACTCTTTACACTTTTTAAATTGCAAGCTAAGTCAACTTGAAATCAGCATATTTGTCCATCGTGATTTGTGTTATAAAATACTCTTTCAATTTCAATTTGCGTGAAACATTTTAGATTTCAAACATTTAAACTAGTCTGTTTTTTATTAATTTTTTAATATATATTTTAAATATTTTGAATTATTAATTATTTTCACTTATAATACTTTTTGCTTAGTTTATAAATACATAAATTTCATTTTCTAAAATTTGAATTCGAAGATTCCATTAAGTAAATTTTCGATTAAACTTAAAATATTTAACTTTTTAAAAACGAAACATGTCATATAAATTGAGATAGAAAGAGTAATAATGATAGTTAGAAAGAAAAGAAAAGTCGTTCTTGCGAAGCAGCATGAAAAATATGTCGAAAGTTCCGATATAAAATACAATTTTATTTGTCTTGATTCGATAGAAGCTTCTACTCATAGTGCAAAATAGTACTGTTGGTGGGATATAGTATTAAAAAGGGATATTGCATATAACAACAAATTAATAATATAAAATAAATGGAGTATTTAATTGTGCCCCATAGCAAATGTTTGTTAAAGTTTGACAGTCGCCTCTCTCCCAAAACTCTCGCTCGCCACTCTCCCATTCTCGCTCGCCACTCTTCCTCTGCTCGCCTCTCTCGCTTTATACAACATAAGTGTATAAATTATGTTTCTGTTTTGTATAAAGCGAGAGAAAATTGTATATACACATGCAAAAATATATATCTTCGTGCTATACACTTAATTATACAATTTACAAATATTTTACTTCGATTCAATTGTATACAAATGCAAATTTTATACAGATATTGCAGCGAAATAGGCCAGCGAATTATACAATTGCGCATTATACAATTGCAGCGAAATAGGTCGGGAATAATACAATTGCAGCGAAATAGGCCTACGAATTATACAATTTAGGCCAGTGAATCATACAATTGTATATGTATAGCGAGGCCAGCGAATTATACAGTTATATGTTTGCTATAGAGCGCAATTATGCAAACTTTGCTATAGCATACAAATATGAATTTTTTGTTTGCTATATGTGAAAATTGCCCTATAAAAAATAATCACGTATATTACATATAGTTATCAATAATTACGAGGGATGTAGCTTGAAAAAATACATATTCAAGTATATTTCATGCATGTAATTAATAAAGCACATTCATTCTTCTTACGTAAGTATGAATCATATTTTTCGTCACAATTGTACTTAATTATTTGGCTACAATTAATTGTCATGAAGTTTTAGAAAGTAAAGATTTTTTTTTAAATTTTGTAATCATAAACTAAAGATATAGAGGATGTATTAAAGGTATTTTTTAATTTTGTAATCTTAAACATGTCAGATAGAGACTTAAAATTAATTTTATTTTCTTAAAATACAATACTTTTTTCTTAATTACCAATACAATATAAGTGTATATATGGGCGGAGCTAGGGTACTGGAAAGGGCTTTAATCGAGAAATTACACCGCATATATAAGGTTATAGTAGATATTATTATATTATGAATTCCTTTAGTTAATATTCTGACTCCATCACTTAACTTTAGAAGGCTAGATTGATTATGCGTGACCAAGATGAAGAACCATGACTTGGAAAATGTCAATAATCATGACTATGCTGCAAAAGGTTCTTTCAATGGAATTCCTAAAATGGTTCTTTTTGTGTAGCTTGCAAATTTGCTCACTCTATTTATTAAATTTAAAATGAAAAAAAATATATACATGGTCTCCAAGTTGTAGCTTTGGCTCCCAAAATTTATAATGAAAAGCACAAGACTGTTCAGTAGGAGTGTTTAGGTTGGACACATGGTATTAATTAATGGAGACATTAAAATCATGTCAACTACTAATTGCCATGCCAAGAAGGCAAGAATTGAAAACCACAAGATCCCAAATATCATCAGTGATCTTTGAGGCTCTGCCTTTATCAAGTCCAGAAGCATCCTGCCTCTTTCTCTCCGTTCCCTTTTACTTGTCATTCGCAGCACGAAAATTAATTTAATTAATCTTCAAAAGCTAAACCAAATTAGATTAATTCAATACATTTTAAATTTTAATGATTGAGAACTATATGAAAAATATTAAGTTATAAGTTGCAATGAAAAAATGTTACACATTAAAATATTGATCAAAGTTCTTATATTTTGACTGTTGATAAATAAAATGAAGCGAAAATGAAGAAAGATAGCCAAGGGAAGACTATAAATTTATAAAATAGGTACATATCATCTGCAGTATAATTATTACCAACAAAGTTGTGATAGAGCGATAAGTTTTATGCTTAACTACAAGTCTTGAATTTCAAGTTATTTTGAATACTAAATCATCTGTGTTAGTGAGGAGGTTATTATTATTATTTCTCTACATGAATGTTCTTAAAAGATAGTACTCTACGTAGAATTTTGAGGACAGGGTTCACGTGACCAATTTAATGATTACAAAATTAATGTTAATTACTTACAAATTAACACTTCATATATTTTAATATTGTTTGATTAATGCGTTATTACTTCCTAAATCAATGTAGTAATTAACAGAGCTTAATCTTAATTTATTCATGCGTGTCATTCTCTGCCACTCTAGGAGCCATTAATGCAGCATCTTTGTTACATTATTGTGTTTGGTAGGCTTGCTAGTATAACTTATTAAACTCATCAGGATATTAGTAGGAGTAGTTTTTCTCCACCCCACTCATGCTGATCAATAGTGTTCCCATTCAATTTATCGATTAATGATGGAGATATTTTAGCGTTTCAACCACTTAAATAAGTCTTATTTATCGAGATAGTAATATTTAATAGCTTTATTTGATTATGAACAAGTTATTTGGAAATTAATCATTACAAAATTAATTATTCTTAATTTGTTTTCCGATTCTCAATATGAAATAAAAATAACACTATAATCCCGAAATAACTAACATATAGTTTTCAAAGTGAACAAGAACCAATATACACCTAGTGGATTTTAGATAAAGATCCAACATCTTCATGCAAAAATAGGGGATAGTTTTATTTTTTTTCCAGATCGAAGAATATTGACAACTAACAAAATCCACAAAGCTCCAACGTCAACAACCATTATAGGCTATGCTTATCTTGAATTACATTTTGCCAGCTTGTCCTTATATCTCTGTACATCTAATGCAAATAGCCCACAACATGGACATGTCACTCTCTAAATTTTCTTGATCACTAATTAGTCACTCCCTCGTTTTTAATGTGGCTTTGTTTGATTAGGCACGAAATTCGAAAAAAGACATGAAGATTTTTGAAATTTATCATCTAAATAAGCCTTAGATATTTATGAAATTTTGAAGTTGAACTGTTTCTAAAATGTGCTACGTAAATTTGGACAGGGATTACAAAATAGCCAAAAATAAATAAAAATACTCACATTTTCCATCTATAAATTATCACTCACTTGTTCATTTCCAACACCAAGTAAACCCTCTTAGCTCTAGCAAAAAAAAAACATCCCAAATTTTCACTTGTAAAAATGGCTAAGGCTATTGCATCATCATCCATTGATCTTCTCTTCATCACTTTGAACCTTCTCTTCTTCACAATGGTTACTTCAACTTACATCTCATGTCCACCAAAGACTCAACACAAGAATCCTCCATCAACTTACCATAAATGCCCAAAGGACACACTAAAATTAAAGGTGTGTGCCAATTTATTGAATGACTTGGTGCATGTTGTTGTTGGAAGCCCATTATTGTCATCAAAGAGTTCATGTTGCTCTCTTATTGAGAATCTTGCTGATGTTGATGCTGCTGTTTGTCTTTGCACTGCCATTAAAGCTAATGTCTTGGGAGCTCACCTTAATGCTGCTCTTTCACTCAGTTTGTTGCTCAACAACTGTGGAAAGACTGCCCCTAAAGGTTTCAAATGCGCGTAAAATTATCAAAACCATTTCTATGTGTTTGTTCATTGTCTAGAACTTCTTCTTTTTTTTCATTTGGATTTAAGTTATATATACTTACAGTGTAAATTTTTTTTGCACTATCAGTATTATGTATGTGTGTATATGCATGGTTTGCTTATTTTGTTAGTAAATGTGTGTGGAGTTATTTTACTATTTGGTTTGAAGGAAGGCTCCTCCTATACTTCTTTTCGCTCTGTTGTATCCCATTTATATTAGTTATGAAAATGATATTTTCCGATGAGATTAATAAAAATGGATATTTATGAATTGAGACTCCTGTCCTCTGTTCTTTTTCAGTACTAGATAATATGTTTTTTTAAGAATAGTACATATCGTTTGAATATTAACGAGTGATAAACTAGTCGTCCCTCAACTATTAAACGCACGCTCTCAATAGTTCAGAACAAAAGAAATACTGTACATTCAAGCTTTGAAATAAGTGAAAAAATAAAGAGGAGAAATGAAAGATAATACAACAGGTCAAGGCTATTCTTTTGCAGAGAAATAGTAATTCAATCAGTAAGTTTCTATACATAATAGATAGGTGGAATCCAATGACTACATTCCACTCTTGGAGGTGGTCTTTCGAAAATTCGAAAAAAATAAGGAAGAATGTCACTATTATCTTGAAATATTAATTGACAAAACCACAAAAAAAATAAAAAATCTTTATGTACATTGTTTTCAGGGTTGTGTATGGAGTTGAGGTTGTTGTCCTCTGATTTGTGTCCGATTATTCGTATAGCCAAAGTTAAAATGTTCATGTAGTTGTTGTCCGGGACTGTCTGGTGTGAGAATATGATCCCCATGCCCCATTCCTACATATTGTTGTACCACTAACACTGAAACAATTGCTGCATTATCTGATGATGCCAATAGATCTCCAATTGCACCTAGCTCCGGGCACTCGCTCCAATCAGTAAGTCCTGCTGTCAACGGCGATATGGTCCCTTGTCCTCTGCCAACTATGAACAGGTCATGTGATTGATCTATAGTCCTTATTGCTGCTACTGTCTCTTCTCCATGATTCACTACTTTTTCAATGTATACTACTGAATCATCATTAGCTGTTCTTAACCTGAACGCGTTGACATAGTCCTCGTCTAGCTGTTTTTCTTTGTCGTCATCTGTTACTATTGTTAGTACATTTGGATCATTCATATTACTTCTTCTTGAACCTGATCTTGCCTCTTCAAGTGCAGGTACTCCAGGGAGGAATCTCATGACGGTGAGGTTGATCCCGGGATGTTCCCTCATCCTCAATCCGTAGGACAATGCTTCACGATCATCCGGTCCACCAAAGAATAGTACAGCCACATGGTGAGAAACTTGATTTGCTGCTAACCTTGTGGAACCACTTAGTCCTCTGTCGACAAGTATCCCAACAGAACAAGGTGCATTTGCTAATACATTTTGGTTTATCGTTCGAAAATTTGGATTTGTGATTTCCATTCCACCATCAACTGTTAGCTGCTTGTGAAAAGGAATGATTAGAAACGCCACTCGTTTGTCCTCAGCCACGGTGCAAATGTCTTCGTGCATGGTGGAGTAAGGGGAGATGGCAGTGAGGGGTTGCACGGAGACACTTCCAACATGTTGCTCAAAGTTCTCAAATGCATTGATAATATGATCGGATTGAGCTTGAGTTCTGTTAAGCGCTGGCCTGCCAGATTTTCGTGTATTATGGACGATTAGCATGGCAGATGAGCGTCCAGTGAGCTCGACAAGGTGGAGGACATATATACATATTGGAGATTTCTTAGTAGGACAAGATGCTTCAAGAAGATTGATGATTGTTGGAACATTTCTAGGTGTGTGGATGCAAGCCAGTACCCTAAATTCGCTATCTGGTTTTGTACTTTGAACTGTTCTTCTTTTATATGGCACAAACTTTCTTGCTGGCTTGTAAATCAGCGTGACGAATGGGATGATAATTGCAGTCATAAGCACAACTGCGACAACCATAATTGCAAAAGATTTGTCATCAATAACCTTTTGGTCTTTACCAACATTGATCACAATCATCTCAATGAGTCCTTTGGCATTCATAAGGAGACCAAGAGTAATGCCTTCATGAATTGGTGTTCTGTAATACAGTGTTACAATGACTGTTCCAGCAATCTTTCCAACACAAGCTAACACTATAACCAGAGCTAATATGGCCCATGAACCAACTCCATCAATGGAGTTAATATCCGTCTTGAGACCACTAATGGCAAAGAAAAGAGGCAACAAAATCCCCGAAATAAAGTCCTCTAACTTTTCATTAAGTGTAAGGCCAAGGGGACCGTTAGGAATAACCAAACCAAAGATAAAAGCCCCAAAAATAGAATGCATTCCAATAGCATCTGTTATAAATCCACATATCATGACTCCTGAGAGAATGATACATATAGAAAACTCACTGATGGATTCGCCTTCTGGAGTTCGCTTTATCATCCATCCAACTAAAGGCCTGATAATTATAATGCAGAAAACAACAAACGCTACACTAGAAATAAGTACCCATATAGAAGTCAAAGCCATATTTTTGTTCTCAGAAAAGGCAATGGCAAACGCCAAGAGAACCCAAGCGAAAATATCATTTATAAGAGCAGCCGACATGGCTATCTTACCAATTTCACTGTTAATAAGTTTCAGCTCCGCAAGAATTCGTGCAAGAACAGGAAATGCAGTAACAGAAAGTGCAACACCAAGGAAGAGCACGAAAGTCCCCTGTTTAGTATCGTGTGCACTTTTATGCAACATGAAGGAAAATGAAATCCCTATAAGAAATGGCACTACCATCCCTGCTAGAGCTATAGGTATCGCCTTTTTCCCTGTTCTTCGGATAACAGCAATGTCCATTTCTACTCCAACCAGAAAAACAAAGTAAAGAAGGCCTATATTTGCCATTGTCTCAAGCACCATCACACTTCGTAGAGGAAACACTGTATCAGTAAATCTTTTACTTCTTCCTAATACCGATGGCCCCAAAATTACACCGCCCTGTTACCATTGAACACAAACATTCATTAGTCTATTTAATCAAACAATCAGGGGCGCGGTTCAATAAAATTAGTGACCTAAAACCAATACTTATACCATTCACATAAATTTTGTCAAGATTATGAAAAATGAGAATTACATTTTAATAAAAGGAAACTTACAAGAATCTCAGCAATAACACGAGGTTGTCGAAATGGTTTCAACATGAAAACGAGAATACGAGTAAAGACAATGACTAATGTCAATTGCAAAAGGAAGAGTGGCAATGCATAATCAAGTGGATTTTCACCCTGCCATACTCCATTCGTTGTTATCATCGATGGTGAATAACATACTATGTTTTCCTCTGTTTTATTTCCCACCGTTACAACCTCTGTTGCCATTTTGCCTCTCCAATAATGTTACTTATTCAAAAATTAGATCCATAAACATAATATCTTGTGTCAACCATATAAAATCATCACGAACATGCATGAGTACGTGTAGATTTCCATGAAAGAAGAAAGAAAGACAGAAAAAGGGAGAAAACAGACAGAAAAATTTTCAAGATGGAAATGAGGTGATTGACTCATTTGAGCGCTAAATCTTCTATGGTCCATAATTACCATTGGAATAACAGAGGCAAATAATGTGGCATCTCTAATATGTTTTGAAAGTTTTTTTCCTTTTTTTTCTCATGTTTTGATATTTTTTTCCACTTTTATATGATAGTCTTGTTCTTAAATCTTAATTTGTTATCATGATTCATTTTTTAACACCCATGTTACATGTTTATGTCTCGTTAATGCATGATTCATTGCATTCAAATTGATTCACGTTTATATTATGTTAATTCCTAATGCTGATGGTTACAATTAGGTCAAACTCAACTAATCTGTTTATTAAATACTGATCATTTTAATGTTTACTCAACATGGATTGATATTAGAGGTAGTGACGGTCAAGCTAATTGGTGTTTTAAGATCAAAAATAAATTGAAGGTATTTATTTTGTTTTATTTTTATAGTTGATCTTTAGAGTGTGTTCGGATTTTCTCATGTTTGGTTGGGATAAAAGTTTTGGAAAATGTATTCCAAATCAACTCATTTTCCTCAAAATTAAGGAAAATGACTTCCCTTCAAAAATTAAGGAAAACATTTTCCAAATAACTACCCCCATCACCACCCCCAAAAAATAATAATCTTGTTTTTAAAAATTATTTTCAATTTCATAAATTATTTTTTACTCTAGTAAAAATAAAAGATGTCTTTCAAAAATATTTTTCTTTCATAAATCAAACACTAAAAATCATTTTCGGAAAATATTTTCTACTCACCAACCAAACATGAGAAAATAAGTTCAAACACTACTTATTTTCAGGAAAACATTTTCTAGGAAAACATTTTCCATGGAAAACATTTTCCTCCATACCAAACACACCCTTAAAGTTATTTCCTTTTTGTTAATTTTTTTTTTCCAGAATGGGTTAGTGCAACGACCTACCAACTCTTTTAGGATTAAGAGAAGAGTCGTCACCTAACGAATTAAAGGCGCGTTAGGGCACCTATCTAACCTAACTAGTTCTAATTTCACTTAAGGGTCTAATAAACCATAGATCGAGTAAGAGTTCAAGTTCAATGGTGGATCCAGAATTTTCGTTCAGGGGGTTCAAAATAAAAGTATAAACCTGTAAATAAGCCTTTAGAAATGGGAACCTTGAATTTTTTTGGGTTTAAAATCACACTTATTGCACGTTTTTTAAAGTTTAAAAAAACACTAAAAGAAATGAATCGAATTTTTTTATAAAAAAAACTGAAAGCGAAACCATTGATCGGGTAAGAATTCAATTTCAGTGGCGGACATACAATTTTCGTTCAGGGCGTTCGAAAAATGAAAATATAGACATGTAAAATATGCTTTCACTAGGATTTGAACCAGTGACACACAACTTAGTTTCAGGAGGACTTGCCATTGCACAATCACCCTCTCTTTATTATTGAGGGGATTCAAAAAAATTTACTTTATACATACAATGTAATTTTTTATCGAGGGGGTTCGAGTGAACCCCTAGAGACCATGTGGGTCCGTCCTGTTCAAGTTACCTCAAGAAAAAAGTGTTAAGCTTCCCTCGAGGTCCACAACTGTGGGTTCAGATGCATCTCATATAATTTATGTGGGTATTACAATTTGATAAATAAGGTCTTTTATTTAAGGAAAAATGACAGAAATCCCACCTTTAAGTTTTCTTATTACCATTATCCCCTATTAGTTTTACAAATTTCCAAAATCCCTCATTTTTCACGCATCTGATTAATGAATCAGCGCATCAGATTAGCGTATCAGGTATAAAATGTACATCAGATTTGTATCATGTATAAAATATAATGTATCTTACTTAACGATTAATGTATCTCGCGCACAAATTAATGTATCAACGCTTATATTATTGTATCAGTTTGAAAAATTTCTGTAATTATAAACTTATAAGGGACAAATGATCATTTTACGTTAAAAGTATGTTAGTTATGTCGTTTGCCCATAATTTAATTATTTTGGTTGGACTAGACTTATTGATGAAACAAATACCTATTAATATAAATAAGTAAACCGTTTAATACAAGTAACTGACATAAAACAAATATTTCTATTATATAGAAGAGTGAAGTTGGAGTACGATCAAGGGCAAAAATATAATTTCACGCTAACAAAAATTTATTAAGAAAGATAATTAATAATTCTAGAAATATCTTTCTATATATGAAGTGAATAATGATCAAGGGCAAAAATGTAATTTCACGCTAACAAAAATATATCAAGAATGATAACAAAAAAATTAAATAGTTCTAGAAGCATCTTAAGTTATTATTATTACCATTGACTTATTTTGTTATTACTTCACTTTCTTTTCTGTTGTGAGTTATTGTGATATCTATTTTATTATTACTCTATTTTACTATTATTTTATTTTAATTCTTAATATTTTTTCTATTCATTATACTTATAAAAAATGCCTACTTTTTATATAAAAAGTTATCACGAATTAATTATTTTCATCTTTATTTTGGCTCTAATTAATATACTTGAAAGTAAATAAGTGTGATAAAATTAATAATATATATTATATTGAAATTAAAGAAAAAGATGTTAAAAAATAACTTTACAAATAACAATGAATAGGATGATATATTTGTAATAAAGACGACCAAGAATAAAAATGCAATTTCATTCTAACAAATATCTATCAAGAATAAATAATTCTAGAAACATCTTTCTATATATGACCTTAATAATGATCAAAGGTAAAAATATAATTTCATGAAAGCAAAACTCTACCAAGAATAATAACAAGAAAATTAAATAGTTCTAGTTAGTTATTATTCTTAGTAGTAGTATTACTTTATTTTTGTTATTTCTTCATTTTTTATGAATTATTGTGATATCTATTTATTATATGGAAGTAAATAATAATGATTATGCTTAGCTTTTAATAATTACATATCAAGTATAATGTTAGGTGGAATCAATCAAAATTAAAATTAAAATTTATATGTATATTTAATTTTTGTGTATTGAAATATTTTTTAATTTTGTGATCTTAAATATACTATATAAAAAATATTAAAATTCAGAAGTTATTTTCTTTTCGAAATAAAATAAAAATATAAGTTTATATAAATCTAAAAGGAGGGAGTCATATATTAAAAATGAAATATATATATGTGTGTTATTATTAAATGAGCTTTCATTACTTTTTTTTTAAAAAAAATCGTTTGTCTTACTTCTATTAATTTTTGCATATATGTGGAGTTTTATAGATTTGAACATTTTAATATAAAAATATAATGATTTGAAAACTTTAATTCTTCGTTTAAATTTCTAATTTGTTACATATTTGAAAATTACATAAAAAAGAAGCTTAAAAACGCACTGTGACAATATAAGATATTTTTAGAAAGCGTAATTAAAGAACATAATAAAATTTGATTGACTTCCTTATTTTTATTGAAACAAAAAAAAAGTTGCATATATTGTTTGAAAATAATTTAAGAACTAAAAAGAACTATGAATCAGAGTAAAATGACAACTAAAAATATGTGATAATCATATAAGAAATTTCGTTGACTTTCCTAAAGTCACATATAATAAAACAGATATAGTAACCTATATTATACGAAAGTGACACAAAAGGTATGTATTTATTTAAAATATTTTTAAAAAAAACACATATAAAAAATTTAGTTCACTTTTTCAAATTTCATTTATGTCACATAAATTGAAAGAAAAAAGACTAACATACGTTGGGCCTGCGCTGGCACGAGCACATAATATCTAGTATATATAAAAGAATATATATACTAGAGGGGCGTGGCTACTGTCATCCGGTGGTCCTCGCCACAACACGGGAGAGAGGTTGTGGCGGCGATGGAGGGGAAGAAAAAGGTTGTGATGTAATCTGCAATATGGATTGTTGAGATTAAAATGATGAGTTTCAACATAATTGGATTGAAATTGGTCAAATTTGGCTATAGTGAAATAAAATTTGACTTGAGAAGGCTAGAAGTGAAACAAAATTGGATAAAGGGCTATGATTAAATGAAATTAAATAGGAAAAAGGATTATGAATTAAATACATCGAATTAAAGAGATTAGGATTTAAATAATTTGGGAGGGATTCAAGAAATACTGCTTAACTAGAAAATTAAGCTGCGCTACACGCGCTATAAAATAATATTAATTTCATGAAATATTTTTAATATTGTTTTGTTTCCTTAAATAAAATTATCTATTAGTAATGTTTTTAATGATTTCTTTCGATTTTCAAATCCAAATAAATTATATTACAAATTCAAATACTTATATTTGTAATTTTGAATTAAATTCATGGGATATTGATTTTATCAATCATAAAAAAGAAAAGACTCCTTTAGCACCATCTAATATACCTATTATTTTATGTTATAATTGGAAAAAAAATTATGAATTTAATATCCATTTGAATGTGTCCTTTTAATAGAGTTATACATGATAATAAAAATCAAAATAATAGATTTAACTGGAAAAGAATGAAAACAATGAAGGAAAATATATATTTTATAGTAGATAAATAAAACAAAGTTTACTCGTTGGTGCAAGGATAAGCTTAAAATTTTCTTTCACTAGATTATGTTATTCTCTAAAGTAAATGCATAAAATGTAGAACTAACATGCAATTAGCATAAAAATAATAGATCTATGAATGAAAAAGGGGATATTTCAAACACTTTTCTTTTTATTTGGCTTTTTAAAATGGTTTGAATTTGAGTTATAACACTCACCTCTTAAAAGTTATAAGCGAATATATTATACCTCTTTTATTTTAGTTTATTGTAATACTTCTTTTAACCAATTAAATATTTCAATTATATTGTTTGGACTTATTTGTCCCTTAAAGAAACTCATAATCCCGTTAAAAGAATCTTCCGAGTGTAGCATTACACATGGATAAAATTTTCATCTAATTTCTTAAATATTAAATAAAATGTTTGATAAAGTGAATAGACAAAAAAATCATATCTTCCTAAAGATAAAGATAGTACTATTAAAACTCTTTCATGAAATTGCCTTGGTTTCAATCTATTTCATTAGCTGCAATTGATCAGCACAACATAAAGATAAAAAAAAATAAAAACATAAGTGTCAAAAATACACTTAAATTATTTACTTTTTTTGAGTTTCATACCTAAATATTGTAAGTGTGAGTTTCATATCTAAGCTATCACTTTTTAGTTTGAGAAACACACATCAGTGGTGTGTATAATGCACTCTCTCTTTTATATGAAAAACTGACACATGCATTCCACATAGATAAAATATTTTATCTAGATAAAAATTAAATAATAAAAAATTAATATTAATTAAAAATTAAAGATTACTATCCATATAAAAAATAAATTATTTTTCTTATCTCACTCCACCACCTCCTCCACGTACCCCTCCTCCGCGACCACCACATTCTTTTCTTTTTTAAAAAAAAGTCATTTATAAAATATTTTTAAAAATCTATATTTCATCCTTCCCATCCCCCTCCCCCCCTATAGAAATTGATATTATTTTATTTTTAAAAATCTACCTCATCCTATTTAATTTTCTGCTCCTAATTTTTTTTTTTTTTATGTTTTTCTTATTTTGTGTTAGATATGCACGTACATATATTTTTAGAATTTTTTTTTTACTAGTGTACCGAATATAACATAAACAACTAAAAAATATAAAAAGTCTTGTGGCGACAAGTAAAAATATTTTCAATATGTATATCTAAACACTGAGAAAAAAATTGAAAGCGGAGGGCTAAGTGGGATGGATAGAATTATACTTTTAAAAAAAAAAAATATCTAAATTAGTATTTGATGAGGGGAAAGAGATGAAGTAAAAAATGAAATACTTTTATAAAATAAATTTAGACAAAATAAAAAACTTTAGAAAATGATGTGGGTAAGAAAAATATTTTACATTTATTTTATAAAGAAAATATTATTATTTTAATAATAACTTTCACCCTTACAAGATCGCACTTGGTCGACATCACCAATAGCTAGATACTCTTCTGCTTTTGTTCTTCTTTTTTTTCACCAATAATGTGTATCCTGCCTTAATATAAACAAAACAAATTAAAATCAACTACCTAAAGAAAAAGGAAAATGAATTAAAACAAATTAAAATCAACTACCTAAAGAAAAAGGGAAGTGAATTAAATATTTTGGTACTATAAAGGTTATATGAAAAGAAATGCAAAGAAAATGTAAAGCTGTACCTCAGAAAAAAAGTAGCAACATAATTAGTATAACATTGAATATACCCAAATAGTTAAAAAGCAATAATATAACCTGTAGTGGATGATATGTCATGAGTCATGACTGACCTCTCTACTATTAAATATTATGCTACAATAGAGTATAAATGAAATTTAATTAATTTAATTAATAGGATATCGTTTAGATTTTTCATGCGAAGGTGAAGGGTGTTACTTCTTTTTTTTTAATGATATATAAGCTGTTAAATATTAAATTAAATAAGATAAATAGAAAAATGAGAGAAAAAAAGTAAAAAAAAAAAAATATTAAAAAGATAAATATAATTCCTGGCCTATAAAGGATGTTACATATCGAATTTATGTTCCTGCTCTATATATTAATATAGAATAAAATATTACACATAATAAATTAGTTTTATATAAAATATATATATTTAAATATTTTGACCATTAAATCGATAGGTAAGATGATTATTTAAAAAATTCAGAATATAATTAAATAAAATAGCAATTTTATAAGAAATATAATTACAATAAATTTTGTAAATCATGATTTTTAAAATCTAACTATTTATATAAAATAAGGAAAACAATTTTTTTTTGGCAATACATATTTAAATTTAATCAATTAGCAATCCAAAAAAGGCTATAGGTAGATCAAAATTGGGTGTCAACATATATATATGCCAATTTTTTTAATCTTATGGTCTTTAGCATAACGTGAAAGTTATATTTAAATTTATCCAAAAAGAAACATTCTTTAGTGTTTCAAAACAAACTATAAAATGACAAATAAATTTTAAAAATATAGTATTTTTTTTCAAAGTGTTCATTTTTTAAATAAAATTTTCAAGAAGTTTTGAAGGGGTAAATTAGTAAAATTATTTTCTTATTTATGATTTTTTAAGCACCATGTAAAATGAATAAACCAATAACCTAATAGCGAACGAAGGGAGTAAAAAGAATAAAATGATAAATTCATTATATCAATTATTATTATCTGAATAGATATTTCAATTCAAAATTTGACAAACTAAATATGAATAGAGAGTATATAGGCAGAGGGCATGCTGGTTAACAAGTTAACTATGCTAACCCCCACCACTACTAGTCTACTACAAGGAGGAATTTGCTTTTAAAAAAAATAAAAATATCAAGTTAATTGATCCTAACATCATAGTCATAAAAAAAATGTAAAAGTATTTCTTTTATTCAAATAAAAATAAATATTACTCCATGAGTGCTTTAGGCTTCGACCATTGTCGTGTAAAGCTAGGAACTAGCAAACAAGCAATTGCAAGGAAAAGGTCAACAACAAGAAATAAGAATTATGGCTATATATATATATATTTATGTGTGTGTGTGTGGAGTAGAGGATATCTTTTTAGCTGTAACTATCATGCAATATAGCCTTTTTTTCTCAAGAAAATGATTGGAAAAGACACATTTTCATGATCTTAACTTTTGATGGGAGATTTGAAGGAAATAAAATCAAGAGATGCTTGAAAGCGACTTAGCAAATACACGACAAAATCTACACAATAAGTGTAGTTGTTCTCAAGGTCTCATAAAATAAATTCCAAAGACTAATTAATTTACTTTTCCTACATCTTAGAAAATTCGTAGAAAAATTAAAAACACCCACAAAATAAAATGACAGCCTTGACACTCATCATACTTTCCTTATTTTAAAAATAATTTAATTTTAAATTTTTTAGTTCATAACATTTTAACGTTTCTTAAATTTCTTTGTCCAGATAAATTCGATATATACGAGACTATAGTGCTACCAAACCACTGCTTCTTTGAAGCAGTGGGTTCAGATCATCTTTCATATATAGTACATTAACATTATTTTCTACATACAAACTACATAGTAGGCTTCAGCCAAAGACAATGGGTCCTTTGAACCCACTATTTCTATGGTACATTTGCCACTAAAATAAAACCCCAACAAGAAAATCAAACACACACAAAAGTAAAAAAAAAAACTGGCTATGCTAATGAAGTACTGCATTGATAGCTTTTTTTTTCTATTTACTTAGTGACAAACTGGTCCCGAGTCCTCCATTTGAATCCCCGCTTCAGCTAGCCTCTTCTCCTTGTACACGTAACGTTTTGCACAATAGAAAAATAGTATCACGTTCAATACACTCAAAATCGCCAAAAGCCAATAGAAATCATATAGTTTCCCTTGGTTTAGATTATCAGCTAGCCACGGCCTTGATTTCGCAGTCACCTTATCAACGATCGATACTAAAATCGAACTAAAGAAAAATCCAAGCGAAATCGTACTTATAAATAAGCCAGTACTCATAGTTTTCATCCCTTTAGGACACTCTCTTAAGAAAAAATCAAGTTGTCCAATATATGTAAAAGCTTCACCTCCTCCAACAAGTAAGAATTGTGGTACCAACCAAAACACACTCATGGGAATCACCGCGTTCGGATTGTTAATCAATCCGTGAGATTTAGCAACGTTTAATCTCTTTATCTCAGTTAAAGCAGCTGCAATCATCGCGAAAATCGACGTGACTAACCCTATTGCAATACGTGTCAAAGGAGTGAAACCATGTGGACTGTTGAGGTACCGGGCACATAAAGGTACAATAACCCTATCGTAGAAAATAATAACCAACATGACACTTGCAACGAAAAAGGCGGTGAGTGAAGCCGGAGGAATTTCGAAGGATTTTCCGATGTGACGATTCATAGTTGTAGCTTGTGAAACGGAAAATGTTGTCATTTGAGCATAAACAGTCCAAAACATAATTGACGTACCCCACGTTGGTAACATTCTAATTACCAATTTAACTTCTTCAACATCTGTTAAAGTTGATAAGTTCCAATTATTCAATGTTGATGTCCCAGAAAATTCACTAGAAGAATCTTTAATAGCTGCTTTATCCAAGAAACTGCAAAAACAAACAACAAAAAAAACATAGCCAAAAAGTAATTAAAATGTTGCCCACATGCTTGGAAGATAGTGGTGATTTAATTTGTATTGTTCCTATCAAAGATTGGCCTACCCACGTGAATAATTACAATTCCAGCAGTCCCAATTTTTTTTTTTTTTTTTACATTATTTAAATAAATAATGCAAGACATCGACACAAACTTCAAATAATTCACTCGACCTATAATAAACTTGATTTCTTAGTTCTTACCTAACTATAAATTAAATTTTCTTTATTGTTACTAGTACAACTAACTATAAATTATTATTTTTTATTGAAATACTAGTACAAATCACGTGCTTATTCATTCAACTGGACACGGAATTTAAGAGAGAATGAAAAACTTAGATAAAATAAATAAGTATACCACATAAAAGTTTTAAATTACTTAAAACCTAGCGCAAAAAATATTGTTAATAGAGTAAAAATTACTCACCGGAACTCCTTGCTATGAGGCAACTTTTGTTTCTCTTTAACGTTTTCATTTCCAATAATATCATCAATATTGAACAAAACGGAAGAATCAGACGGTAATTTCATATGCCGTTTTCTCCAAGCAGCAATAAATACCGAAGCAAACTGCGCTAACGGACTCCCAACGAGTTTCTTGAACCGGTACCTTTTCGTACCGCACAAGAAAAAAACAAGGCCAACTAAAATGGCGCACGCACAAATTCCGTACCCGAATTTCCTTCCAACTTTATCTTGAATGTACACGAGTATTGTTACAGCAGTAAGTGCTCCAACATTGATCAGGAAAAAAAACCAACTGAAGAATTTAATCATCCGTCCTTTTTCCTTCGGGTCGGACTCATCAAATTGGTCCGTCCCAAAGCCCGAGACACTTGATTTCAGAAATCCAGTGCCTAGGGCCGTCATGTAGAGGGCGATGAAGAGGACGGCGAGCTGTTTGCCGTCTGCAGGGATGCATGATGGGCTACCGAGATCACATTTTGGAGGTTGTAAGCTTGGAACTATGGTCGAGATTGTCAAAATTGTTACACCCTATTAACAAAATAATTAAAAAAATAATTAATATTCATATTTAAATTTAATATGAAAATTAATAATGTAAAAACAAAACTTATTGGCGTTCTGATATAACTAGACAGAGTTTTGAATGATCTCTCTTAGTTTTACTTAAATGATTGTGACTTCCGTGATACTGAGATTAAAATAAAAAAAAACGTGAAATAAAGTAAAATTTAAGGCCTAGCCCCTTTATCGATTTTTATTCTGATAAAAAATTATTGACACCTTGTCTAGTGATATTAAATTCGAGAAAAAGAGTCTATAAATTACTAATATGCTTATCACTTGTTGCATACGTAAGAAAAGAAAAAGGTTGATTGTTGACTATATATATTTATTAAGTTCCAACATTTTAGCACTCTTAAAAGTGAATGAGGTCACTTAATTAACAAAATGTTTGTAATTTTCTTATATATTTTGGGCAAGAAACATCTACTACTTACTATTGCTTGAACAGTGGCTCCGATGCCAACAGTAAGATACCTGCAAACGATTAAACCAAGAAAATTAAAATCAAAATATGCTAAGTAAACATATTAAATTTTCAAATAAATATTGGATCTAACTCAATTTCAAAAGATAGTTCAAGAAGCGAAGATTGTCCAAATCATATTAAAAAGAACACTAAGTACCTTCCGAGGAAAGTGTCAGCAACGTAGCCACCAAGCAAAGTGAGTATATAGGAAGTTCCCATAAAGTTAGTAACAATGTTGGCAGCGGTAGCATTTCCTAAATGCATTGTTTTAGTCAAGTACACCACCAAGTTCACAGCAATGCCTAGCGTTACTAGCCTCTCCACAGCTTCGACACCTGATAAATAATATTACACATACAACAAACTCTTATGTTAAAAAAAAAACACAACAATAGATCTATCTACTAACGAAAAAATAAAAAAAAGATAGGTTGATTTCACGGATCACCACTCGAAATAGTTATTATCTCAGAAAAATCAACTTTCTTTAACAAAGAAAATGACTTTCTGACATAGTAATAATTATTATCAGAGTGAACCACCTCCTAATGGATGTGGTGGACACGGGTTTGTACTCTTGGAAGCATTTTATCCATTATTAACCCTATCTGACACGAATCTTAGACAAGATATTCTCGATATATATATATATATATATATATATACGAGATAATTTAAATAGTAAAAGAAAAAAAGTTACCTAAAATCATGGAGGCACCAGCCCAACCACCAGAGGTAGATCTAAGGGCAGGTCTACCTTTGTAATCCCAGGCATCTGGAACAACTTTTGTTTCTTGTTGTGTGTGTGGAAGGGCCATTTTTTTTTACCCTCTTTTTTTTTTTTTTTTTTGTATTTTTTATGTTTCTTATGAGAAAAGAGAGGTCTATAATAGGAGGAGATTTTAAAGGAATATATGAGTAGTAAAACTCAGACTATGGCAGACTGAATTGATTCCTTCACCCTTTTATAGCAGAGAGTCGTGTGTGTTGTATTCTTGTTTCTTTAATATTTAAATGTAGGTCCATGTCTAACGGGTGGGTTACACTCACGGGTCATTTGGTACGCCAGATAAAAATTTCGAGATAAAATATAGTGATAATTTCATAGATTTTTTTCGAGGTTTCCTTCTATAATATTCATAATTTCTCCGGTATAGTTTACGGTATTATTATGTTTATCTCATTTATTTTTATTATTTTTAACCATTCTTTAAATTTATTTAAAGTAAAATATGAATTTATTATGATTTGATAAATTTATCTCTCTTTATATTAATTTTTTTATATCATTAAAAATGACTTATTTAATAAATACTTTTAAAATAAATCAATATGAAGAATAACTTTTTTATGTTGATTTGTTTTTAAAGTATTTATTAATTAATAAGTCATGTTTTTAGTAATATGCATTAATATGAAAATATAATATAAATAGGCAAATTTGTAAAGTCATAGTTAATTTATAAAATCATTATAATGAAGATAGAGATAATATCATAAACAATTTAAAAAAAAAAGAAGATAGTGTTATAGAGTAAAAAATGAAGGAATGACTATTGATATTGATATTAAGGTGTTTGCTTATTGATATCGTTTAAAATTGTTTTTAGGGAAAAAAGATAAATATACCTGCGAACTATTGTAAATGGTATGTAGATGCCCTCCGTCATTCTTTTGGGACATTGGTGTCTATGTAGTCCATAAATTAGAGCATATATGCCCTTCACTCTAATGAAGGGGCAGGGGCACCAATGTCCCAAAGTATGACGAAAGATATTTGAGTTACCATTTATGATAGTTTAGGGGTATATCTGTCCTTTTTCCCTTATTTTTATCTCATATAAAATATGGAATAATTAATTATATGAGATATCTCAATTCTTTTAAATATTTTAATCTATCAACCAATCCCTTCCTACCCATGATTAGTTGTCTTCCCTTTATCTTTTTTATTCACGGTAAGTGAATTTTAGTGGTCCATAGAATCTTATGATGGCATAAATGATTGATATTTGATAGTGAAGTGAACCTTTTTCCCTCACATCCGTGAACTTTATTACTCTAGCCCCTATTCAAAACTTTGGATATACTTCATTGAAGTTTCTCAAAATAATCTCTTATGAAGTTTCTCGAACTCTTTCAAAATTATTGATATTTATCATTTGTGTTGAGTTTTCCAAAATATGTATATATAAAGTATTTAGTACGTATCCGTCGACTGTTATACTAAAAATCCTCATAACTTGTTTTTTCGGATATACAAGTAAGTTTATTGTTTTTACTTCACTAACCTAACGACCTAACCCCTCATCCCACCTCCGAGGCCTCACTCCCACCCCTTTTCACTCCCGTAATATTCTGCTAAATTACATGTTAATATTCTTGAGATAA
The DNA here is from genome assembly GCA_022817965.1 of Solanum lycopersicoides. NCBI lineage: Eukaryota > Viridiplantae > Streptophyta > Magnoliopsida > Solanales > Solanaceae > Solanum > Solanum lycopersicoides. The sequence continues at coordinate 76,335,220 of CM040623.1, read as the reverse complement.
TAATTTTTTTGCTATTACTTACAAATTAAAAAATAGTAAATAAGAAAAAAATCACTTGTTTTCCTTCACGCCAAACACATGACTCTAAGGGCAAAAAAGAACATTGAAACTAAACTACTATATATGAAAACAAAAAATGTCATTCTTATTAAGATTGATTAAGATAAATCGAGACAAAAAAATATAAGTACTACTTATTTCAACTTTCATAAATTTTTACACATAATTAAATTTATACTCTATATTAAAAATTGTAAACCGTTAACCGCCCCACACACACCCTACCACGACGCCTATTGAGTATCTATATTTGCATTTCATCTTTTAAAGTAGAGTTTTTATTGGTAATAAAAATTTCTAGCAGTGCATTATTTTCTTTTATTTAAATGCAAATAATAAACATTCGATAGGATGGCTGAAAGAAAAGCAGCCACTCTTGTTGGATTAAGAGTTGGTTAACACCTTCATTTTCTAAGTCTAAGTCTATCTATTTTTTTAAAATCATTTTTAGCTTCAAAATTTCAAACGTAAATATAGGTGACACGTGTACATTTTAATAATAATAAAGAATTGCCTAAATTTAAAATTATAAGTAAGATAAGATCTCAACTATTATTAAAGGAATATTTCCATCTTCAATTTTCTAAACTTTGAACACCCAAATTTTTTAAACACAATGAATTATTAGTGGAGTATGAAATATGCCACTAATTCGAACTCTTTCTTTCTTTCTTTCTTCATAGCCACATGTTAGATTTTTATGTGTTGTCACGAGCTTAATGCTGATTTTTGCTGCTGATAGATACGTGATCTGCGTACGGATTCGATCGAATTTAATAAATTTTGCTTAAATATTATATTTGCGTTAATAAATTTATTAAAATATACAAATAGAAAATAAAAAATACAATTATAATCATTTAAAATCTTCGTGATAAAATTTATAACATGTAAAGTTAAAATTCTAACTCTGATCTTTGGATGAATATGTTGTATGGGGCATAATGTTGTCACTTTCAGTGTTACTAGCTAGTTGACTTAATTAGTGTTCCCAATTCTATTGCTTGTGCTTATCGATCGTGGGAATATAATTGATATATATATACATTGTTGGTGGCCCTTATAATTCTTATTCATAATCATACTCTATTGCATTTGGTAGCTACCCATATTTTAGTCAACATCTAATTATAGACTACTCATGTTAGCCTTTTTTTTTTTTGCTTGCATGGAAAATTTACCCACAAAGTGTGATTCATGATGAGTTTTCACTTGTAACAACTTCAAAAACCAATTAGAGTTTTTCCCAATTTTAAGTGTAAGTGTAAATTTTCATCCAAATAATTTTTTTACATTAAATACTGATTGATTATTGATGTCCAAAAGTATATAGCTATTTAACAATTTGACCCTAGATTCAGTGCACACTCTTTTTACATTAAAGAGTGAATATAAATATATTTTGATCATCTATCTCAATCTCATTATTATAGTGAAATATAGTGTATATGAATTTTCATGTTATGAACCATCCATCGCTGTCAATTAAAATGGTACAATGTCCTTCTAGGATAGCTCCTCTGCTGGAATTCAATGGTCCATATAGTTGTAGATCAACTCACGTGCTCCTACAACAACCATATACAAAATGTAGTCGGAGTGTGAAAATGATATATATCGTGTACATAAATTTTACCTCCACTTTAAAAGTGAGATAGAGAAACTTATTTCTAATAGATCTTCGATCCAATTAGACATAGATAATTTTTAAAAAGATGTAATAATAGTACAAGAGATAACAAAACAAAATTACATATAGTATTGAAATTGAAATAATCAAAATATCATACAGAAAATAATATCGATAATAAATCATATATCAATGAGAACTATACTATTGTAATATATTAATATTATTTGATCAAGTTACCTTTTAAATAAATACATTTCGAACAAAGTTAAAGTTTAATCATTCCTTTTTCTTAAACTCGTGACTAAACAAGAGGATGTAGGGAGTAACACACATGTTCCAAGAATAATGACATGTTGTAATATTTAACAAGGTCGGCCTTTCTTAAGCAAAATTAATTGGCATTATTAATAAAGAGGATATGTATAAAATATGTGGATCTAAATCAACTGATAGACAGTTTAAGATAAATCGGTGTAAATGAGTAATTATTATGTAGAGAATAATGATACTTTAATTAATAGTCTAGCAAAAACATCTACTATTTCATATTAGATTGTCCTTTAATTAAGAACCCTCTTCAAATGCGATGGGTAACAACTAAACAACCAAAACGTTGACTTAGTAACGGATCTAAAGCATAATTTATGAATTCACGAAAATATAAGAAAATTTATAAAAAAAGAATTACTAATTCATAATATTCATGTGAAAATTCATAAAATTCATATTTTGAATCATGTGTTTTAACACTATCTCATTCAACACAATCCACTCATTCATAAGTGAACTATACAATTATATTTGCACCAAGAGTGCTGTATAAAAAGCTAACTTTATCAATAAGGGTTGTTGTAGAGATGGAGTGATAACAGATAAGCAGAGGCAGACCCACCCTTTTAGGTGGGATGCATGTACACATGTTAATTTTAGAAAAAAATTTATATATATACTAGTTAATTTGCCCGCGCTTCACGCGGTCATAAATAATGATTGCATTGATCTTGCAAATAATTTTTTTACTAATATTCATGCATTAAAAATAATGGAAAAGTAGATTCTTAAAAAACTATTTACAATATTCCAACATGAATTTGATTATTTGTCATTATCACATAACTCAAGAACCTCTAATGAATGAATTATTCATGAAATAATGAATCATTGGTTCTTTAATCAATATTAAAAGGAAAATAAATAAAAAAATAAAAATATATACAAAGACATTTCGAAATAAAAATAAACATTTAAGTTGCATAGATTATAGAATTGTGATTATATGTCTTAGGAGAAAATTCAAAAAACTGTTAACATATTAAAAAAAAAAGAAATTAAGCTTGAATATGAAAGAAATAAATTATAAGTTTTTAACTTGCATAATGATTTTCTTCAATTGATAAGTGAGAAATTTCATATCTATGTAAATATAGATAATATGTAAGCTTATATATAGTAATTTAAGTTATAGAATTTGATATAGAATATCAAAACATGAATTCTTGAAACCGAGTACCATAATTATTTTTTGCACAGTGAATATACGTACTATATGTGTATATGTTCAATATAACCGGAGACAATAACATTGCAGAAACATAAACAACAGAGTTTAAAACATGTACTCAAAAACAACAATTAATATCATAAGCATAAATTAATGAGTGTAAGAAAATACACCATGATATGTAAAAATAAAATGAAATAGAAAGGAAAAAATCAAGTCCACTGAATGCACGTTGTCCCCTTAAAAAAACTATTTCCCTTCAATACCAGATGTTTAAAGAATTACATTAGCAAAGTACACGAATATTTAATTTTGCGGAAGTAGAAGAAGAAGATCACAATTTTGGTTGTTTTAAAATGAGAGGAAATCCCTCTATTTATAGACAGACAACAAAGGGTAGTGTAAACAAATGTTTATTGTGCCTTATCAGAAAGGGTACAACTATTTGGAAAAGTTGCAACTCTTCGGAAAGTTCACAACCTTTTATAAAAGTCGCAACTTTTCATAAAGTCGCAACTTTTCATAAAAGTCAAAACTTTTCATAAAAGTTGCAACTCTTCATTAAAGTCGCAATATTTCAGAAAAGTAACAACTTTTGATAAAAGTGGCAACTCTTCATTAAAGTCGCAACTTTTCATAAAAGTCACATCTTTTCATGAAAGAGGAGGGCTAGTTTTGGCACAACTTTTGATAAAAGTCGCAACTCTTCATTAAAGTCACAACTTTTCATAAAAGTCACAACATCTGATAAAAGTCGCAACTCTTCATTAAAGTCGCAACTCTTCATAAAAGTCCTAACTCTTCATTAAAGTCACATCTTTTCATGAAAGAGGAAGGCTAGTTTTGAAAATAAATAAATTTTAAAGGAAATTCTTGCTTGTGGTGGCGCCACGTAGGCGGGCCTAGGATTCTCTTTTATATAAATATATGATATATATATATATTTTGAGAAATTCATAAATATTACTATATTCGTTATCCCTATTTCTTTTTTAGTTTGTTTAAAAAAGAATGATCCTTTCCTTTTTTGTCCACACGACATGTTTAAGACAACAAGATTAAAGGGTATTTTGGTACATTTTCACATAACTTTAATTTAGAACCACAAGATTAAAAAGTCTTCTTTCTTTTCTTAAACTCCGTTTATAGTCGAACTAGGTCATCATTTTTAAAACCGATAGAGTAGAATATAAATTAACACTGCACTCGTAAGAATCATAGTTTCATTGTACTGTTGGTACAAGCTAAAGAATCCACCCACAAAATCTGAGTTCAAGTCAAACTAGAGTTAATATCGGGTGAGACAAAAAAATACTAACAAAGAAGCCAACTTATTAGTGAAAAGAAATTAACAAAAAAAAAAGAAGATAAAAGAACATTCTCCATAAAACTATGGGGTGGAAAGTGCAGCATCTCAAGTTAAAAAAATATTGGGAAAATCCAAACAGATTAAAAGAAACAGAGAGAAGATGAAGCATGACTTGCTGCTTGAGATAAGTAGGACAAAATTTTAAAGTGTGTATACCACTTGTTTTAAATGTTTCGTCTTTGTCCAACGCATTTATTTGAATCTTTTCTTCGACTTCACCAAATCCCACTATCTTCCAATAACCCATTATCATCACAATTATGCTTTTTTATCAACTTTACACATTTCTAACGCCTCACATGTTTACCAAAAGTTATTCCTACTGTGGTTGTCAGAGTAAGTTAGAGTTTCATATTAGTTTGGAATTTTAATCAATCGATAGTCTATTTGTTTGAATTTAGATAATTTTTCTTTTCGGAATTTGAATTTCATTGTTTGAATAAATTACTTATGTTTTGTCCTTTTTATATCCTATTTAATACTTTCTTAGTCCCTTTTTAATAGTTTATTTTAGAAATGATACACATATTAATACAATAATAATTAGCATAGTAAAGTTACAATTTTATCCTTATTAATTATGATTCCAAAATTAATTTACTCATTAAAACCATTATTAATCAGAAGTTTTCAAAAAATTTAAATGAGAGTATAATAGAAAAAAAATATTCTTTCTTGATTTGTCAAAATAAACAAGTAAACAGGGACATCTAAAAGAGGATACATGAACAAATAAATAGGGATGAAATTATTAAATTATACTGGATATGTTATTATTATTTGTTTTGGAAATAGAGTTAAATACAAAAATCATATATTTACAGTTGGAGAGAGATGAAGATGGACAAGATTGTTGATAGGTTTTGTGATTCCTTTTTATAAAAAAAATGTATTTCACTATAATAAAAATAACTTTTAGGGGAATAAGTATTGACATTAATAAAAAGTGTAAAAGTCTTTATCGATATTCTAACGATTATTTTTATGTAGTGTTTTATTTTTAAAATATAAATATTGTTTTTACTTAAAAAGATCAATTATTTGTAATTACATTCCAAACGACGACTAAAACTTTGAATACTGTTTGAAAAATGAAAAAGTAGATAATTCCATCAAGTTTTTATTGTTTGTTCCCCTTTGCCGTGTTGACCGTCCCATGTGACATGTTTACTCCCACTCATCCAAAAGGTGATCGTGTAACATATTTTTTCTTTTTAATTATATTAAAAGTTATAAAATTTAAGTATACATTTATAGTAATTAATATTTTAATTTTTGTTTATCACATAATCTTTTGAGTAAAGATGTGGATCGATATAAGCAAGTCCTACCATTTTCTTTACTGTTCGATCGAGTAAAAGAACTCTTGATGAGATAAAGAGCCCGTTCGGATGGGCTTAAGAAAAATAACTTTTAAAAAGTATTTTTAAAAGTGCTAAAATTTATTTTTAAAATAAGTGGTTATCTGTTTGGATAAAAGTGTTTCAGTTGAAAAAAAAGTTGTTGATATATTTGACAAATAAGTGTTGGAAACACTTTTTTTTAATCAAAATGTCTGAAATACTCTTAAAACGATTAACATGATAAAAATTTAATTAATTTAAGGTTTTTATACTTCAAAAAATAAAACACAATTAATTTATATTTTACATCCATAAGTAATAATATTTTCTATAATTCACATCTTTCTTTATCATCACAATTTTTTTTATAATAATAATAATAATAATAATAAAACAGTTAAGGGCAAAAAGGTACTATTCTTGGTCAACATAAATGATTTTTAAGTTGAAAAAAAAAAAACTCCTCACCTAGCTTTTAGCTTTTGGCTTAAAATAAGTCATTTTTTACTTAAAATAAATCATTTTAATAATTATTAAACACTTTAATAAGTCAAAAACTGACTTTTAAATCAGTTTAATCAGCTTTTAAACTTATTCAAACAGACTTAAAGTGTATAATTGAAGTGTAAAAGTAGAGTGAAACAATAAAAAGGAGGTAGAAATCTCATTTCTAGAAAATAAGTGATGTTCTTGTATTTTTATTTTTTGAATGATTGAATTGGTAAGTGAGAAATACTTTTCAAAAGTATATTTTTAATGTTTTTTGGTTGGTATATATACTATTTAAAAGTAATTTTTGGAACAGTATTACTTACTTAACAAAACTCACTTATACTTTCAAGAAAATAACACGGGACAGCATTTATCGTTAATACCAAACACACCCACATGATTAGTACTAGTTTAGTTCTTTGTCATGGTATTAAAATGATATTTAGTTATAACCAATTAACAATAATAACTTAATTATTATTAAATATGTATTTTTAATAATAATAAATGCTCTCTTCCTTTCTTTTTATATGTCATCTCTTTCTATAAATAGCTTGACCACTATATTTATCATTTTATAAAATTTATACATAAACGATCATATTTTGCCTATTATACTCTAGATAGAGTAGTTAATTAATCTTGTCATTTATTAATAAAGTTGACTTAAGAAAACATTAAATGAGGGTAGAAGGGTAAAGTTACATCATTTCTTAATGCAGCACAAAAAGATGTGACATATAAAAAGAGACTGAGGCAGTAGTACTCTTTGTAAATGTCCATAAAACCTATAACAACATTCAATTCAATGACAATTAACTAATGTCGGTAAAAGATTGATCATCATTTGTTAATATGTATATTTATTACTACTAAAAGTTATTTTTGTCGTACCACTCTACACAGCCACCTACCTCCATCCACCCAAATTAATTAATCTTGTTAATGGTAATTATCATTTGTTAATGGTAATTTGCAAAATGCTTGTAGAGCTTTGAACTGTACATAAAAAAAATCCTTGAATGATATTCTTTTATGTTAAATTTCTATATCAAAATATTCTATTTAATTAATTACTATTTCTTCCAATATAATTTTGTTTTTTTACAACAAATATAGAAGTACAATTTGATGAATTTGGTTATTCAGTTGGACGTAAGAACAGGGAAAAAAGAACATTGGATGGCTGAGAATAACCTTGAAGCTAATTTATCGATGATCATGGAAGTTGTCCCCTAGCTACATGTTAGGAAATTTATTTTCGAGACTTTTAAGGAAAATGTAATTTTGAGAAAATGTTTTTCCAAAGTATATGGACAATCAAAATATTAAAAAATTAGAAAATATTTTTCAGAAATAGGTTAATACCATTAACCAAATATAGCAAAAGAGATATAAAATATTCCATGTCGTTGGAATAAAATAGTGTACGTTTTAGTTGGAACATTTGTTGGACCTTAATATATAAGAGATTGACACACGTTGGATTGTGAATTCTTGTTTATTGGAATAAAAAAATTTGCAATCACTTATTAAATAAAAAAAACTAGGAGGTTGACGGATTTGGGGAATATAATTTTTATTTAATTTGTCGACTCTAGTCAATGCCTCAATAGTTAGAAAAAATGGTATTAGATAAATTATTAGATTTTTTTAAAAAAAAGTCATAAATCTCTGTGTATAATCAACATTTGTAGCTCCAACTCTTAAAATTATAATACTAAACTAGTTTCAATAGTAGCTAGCGACATGATATTTTAACGATCGATCTTAAATACAGATCGAGATATACTAAAATGAAATTTAATAAAAATGAGAACTTAAAGAACAGAATCATGAAATTTATTTCCTCAAAATAAGAAGAATCACAAAATTTGTGATTATATAATTGAAAACTCAAAGACAGTGTTATAGAATTACGTTCATGTTCTACAATTGATTGTACTGACAAAATGTACTGGAACTATTTTATATATTGATTGAAGGGTACTTTTATTTAAACTTTATGACTACGTTAAAATAATTATTTTTCAATTACTTAAACTTTGAATACTAATAAAATAAGGGTGTATCCAATTAATGTTCACTATTTGTACTCCTATACCACTCATTGACGTGCCCATGTGACATGTTACCACTTTACTCTCCAACTCACTATTGCATTAAAACAAAAGGCTAAAAAAATTCATTTATTTTTCAATTTTAATTTTCACAGAATATTTTTCTAGTGAATTAATTCGATGAGACAAAAATAATGAATAATCATATTTTATAATAATGTTTTTTAAAATTAATTTACGATGGAAAAAACTTAATAATTTCCTATAATAGTGATTGAAGTGATGCCATATTCTTCACAACATCGATCGAGCAAGAAAACTTGACGAGATAAACTAAATAAGTAGCATGAAGCGATAAAAATGAGGTGCCACAATTATATTATGTATTGAAATAGAATAACAAAACGCATATGGTGCAATGTATAAAAAATACCATTGGAATCGAATATATAGTAGTAGTTAAAGCATAGTTGTTGAACCTTATTACCTTAATTAATAAGCAATTGACACGTTGATTATGGACTCTTATATATATCGTATATTTTTGTTGGGCTAATAAATTGCAACCAAGTATACATTAATTTATTACTTTTAAAGGATAAATCAAACTTTGAGGTTGACGGATTGATTACGAGGGAATAATCTTTATTTAATTTGTCGACCTAAACTATAATTACTCATGAGTTTTATACGTTATATTCAATTTTGTCATCATTAGATTAGATAGTTACGAGCGATATAAAAATTGGATTATTTTGTATAACACACTAATTTTTAATGTAGAAAATAAAATCAGTATTATTATATAATAAGTCTATGTTTAAAAAAATGGAGGTAATAGCATGGAAATTATAATGTTGAGAATTAATCTTTATCAACAAAATAAAAATTTAGATAACTAATCAAACTAATCAGTAATCACTGACTTTTTTTTCTATTGATTCTAATAAGTCTTTTTGTAAAACAAGACCAGAACATGTGCTATTTTATTTTATTGGTAATATAAGAAGAGTCTTCAGACAAAATAAGGAAATAAATGAAAGGGGAAGGAAAAGTGTACTAGTACTATTCTAATGGTATAAATTCTTAATTGATATTTAAAACATATAAGTTAAACCCATTACCTAATTAGTGCAATAATTCTATGTAAAATAATATTAATATTAGAGCTAGTATATATCATTATTTTCACATGAAAAAAACTTATTTAATACCCCTCGATTTTTACTTAATCATTTTATTAAAAATAGATATACAATTTTAATTATTCAAGTTAAAATATTAAGATAATACATTTAAAATGTGTAAGTAAAAAGTAATGATAAAAATAAAAAGGTATAAAATATATAATAACTTATCTCATTATTTAAACTGACGAGTAAAATAACATATGTTCTTTTTTATTAATTAAATGTATAAACGAAAAGAAACAATCCTAAATTAAAAATATATCAAGTACAAACTTCAACATCGATACCATGTCTATTTAGTCAAAAGACTATAGTTTCATCATTGAAGATACTATTGTTAGTTAGTTATTGATTAGATATTAGCTACATATGTGGCTGATTAGTTAGTTAGATTAGCTGACATGTCAAAGTAGTTAGTAAAAGAATCAAGTTAGTTATAACTAATTCTTCTAGCTAACGCTATATGTGATTGTTGTATATATGTACATGGGATGCTCAGTTGAGATCATTCATTCAATACACATTTTCATTTTTCCAATTATAGACTTACTTCTTAGTTTGGATTCTCTGAAACCTCCATTGAAGGAGTTAACATGGTATGAAAGCAGGTTACAAAATTGGCGTCAAGGGCGACAGAGTTTGTAATTCCTTACATTCATCCTCTTTATTTGCATCCGTCAGATGCTCCAGGATCTGTACTTTGTCCTGTTAAGCTAATAGGATCGGAGAATTATGGATTATGGCGGAGATCTATGAGGATTGCTCTATTTGCAAAATGAAAGTTAGGTTTTGTAACAGGGAGTTGTAAGAAGGCAAGCTTCGAGGCTAAGTATTATGATCAATGGGACACTTGCAATGCGATTGTCTTATCTTGGATCATGAATACTGTAGCTCCTAGTCTCTTGGGATCGTATATGCATCTGATGCATCTTTTGTTTGGGACGATCTGCAGGAACGATTTGATAAGGTTAATCATGTGAGGATCTGCCAATTGCATAGGGAGATAGCAACGATTGCACAAGGGACTAATGTTGTTTCAATTTATTTTATGAAATTGAAGGAGTTGTGGGCTGAATATGATACGATGGTGATGTTTCCAAGCTGTGAATGCCCAAAGTCGAAGGACTATGCTGAGCATCTTCCACAACAGCAACACACTCTCAGGCGAGAAGACAAATTCTTATGAAAACTACTGAACCTACACTTAATCAAGCATATGCGATGATAACAGAGGAGGAAAGTCAGAAGTATGATATGGATCGCAATACTGTTGGAATAAAAAATGTAATTGAAGGGAATGATGTTACAGCAGTCCAGACTGCTGCTAAACAACCTCCTTCAAAGCCCAGATACAAGAATCCAAATGCATTCTGTGATCATTGTCACTCAAAAGGTCATATGAGAGGTGATTTCTTTCAGTTTATTGAATATCCTTCATGGTTCAAAGGGAAAAAAAAAGGAAGGATGCAATGTGCAGTATAATAATCTTGTCTCTTCTTAAAATTCACAATTACATAGTACTGAGTATGGTGTTCATAATGCAAGGCATATGATTGCATCTTCTTATGGAAATTCATCATTTTCTCAGAATCATAATGCAGGTGAGATACATACACAGGTTAGAGGAAATGATCACAAATCTGGTGAGTTTCTTGGTTATCCTATGATTGCATTTGAGAGATCTGAGGATTATAATCGAGCAAGTAGCAGGACCAAGTTCTTCTGGATCTACAGGTACTGCAGGTACTCTTAGTCGTGGAGGAGGAGGAATAATTATGGCTTTCACAACAACAGGAGGAGTACCTCATGGATCTGGTTCATACTCACATAGTTCTCACACACCTGATGTTGCACGTATTATCAGTTGTTTTGTAGTGCATAACTCAACTAGTTATAGGTGGATAGTTGACACAGGGGCCACTAACCATATGGTATCTACTCGCGAGTTGCTTTGTGAGACTCATAGTTCATCTTCAAATGAGTCTAATAAGGTTCATCTACCTAATGGTCAACAAATACCTATTACTTTAATTGGGAAATCTAAGCTTGAGCAAAGAGATTTATCTCATGTTTTATATATTCCTGATTTTAATTACAATTTGTTATCAGTTTCTCAACTGACTAAAGAGCTACAATGTCGTATGGTATTTTATCCTGATCATTGCATGCTGCAGGATCTTCACACTGGGGTGGTGTAGGGGACTGGTAATATGGAGAATAGTCTATACTACTGGTCTCACAATGTTGCTACTGTTGCACCTTCGACTGCTGCTTTAAGTCTGGTGGACACTGCAGACTTGTGGTATAAAAGATTAGGACATATCCCTCACAGAATTCTCCAACAGATACACTTACCACATGTTTCAGCTACTTCAAAATATCCATCTTGTAGTATTTGCCCTTTGGCAAAACAAACTAGATTACCTTTCCCTCAGAGCACTAGTAGATGTAATAATGTGTTTGACTTGATAAATGGTAATGTTTGGGGTTCATACAGAACTCCTACTTATGATGGTAATAGATACTTTCTTACCTTAGTAGATGATTGTAGTCGAATGGTCTGGATATTTCTTCTAAAGTTGAAAAGTGATGTTTCCATTGTATTGAAGGATTTTTTTCAATCTAATACACAAGCAGTTTGATGGTTATGTGAAGGTATTCAGAAGTGATAATGGTTTAGAGTTTTTTAACTCTCATTGTAGTGAATTATTTTGAACTGCAGGAATAATTCATCAGAGTTCTTGTCCTTATACTTCTCAACAGAATGGAGTTGTAGAACGAAGACATAGGCAGATTCTTGAGGTTGCAAGAGCCATCAGATTTCAAGCCAATTTGCCTATCAGGTTAAGGGGAATCTGTGTACAAATTGTTGTTTACTTAATCAATAGAATACCATCATCTGCACTTTTAGGGAAATCTCCTTTTTGTTGTACTCTTTGGGGGGGAACCTTCCTTACAACATTTGAAAGTTGTGGGTTGTTTATGCTATGCTGTCAATCACAATAATAATGGTGATAAGTTTTGGTGCTAGATCTGTTGAGGCAGTATTTCTAGGCTATTCTACCACTTAAAAGGGGTATAGACTTTATAATCCTTCTACCAGGTCCTTCTTTATCAGTGGGATATCTCTTTTAGGGAGAAAGACTGTCCTTTTCAACATGGTATTGAGTCTACAACATGTGATTTTCCTGATATGTTTGCTTATGATGATCACACTCTTATCATTAATAGACCTGTGTTGTCTAATGAAATATCTGACTTACCTAGTGCAACATCTGACTTGCCTAGTGCAACACCTGAATTACCTATTTTGCCAGATTTTTCTACCTCATCTGATACATCACCTCATACAGTTGAGGCACCACTTAGAAGGTCTACTAGATCATCTAAACCTCCTGGATGGTTACATGGTTTTGTTCATGCTGTTTCTTCTCCTACTTCTTGTTTTGTACCTTGTTCTATTGCTCATCCCATCTTCACATATATGTCCTATACCTTTATATCTTCCTCTTATTTTCAGTCTCTTTTTTAATTTTTATGCTGTACGAGAACATTCTTCTTATGAAGAAGCTATGCAAAATCCAGAGTGGATTCATGCCATGAATCAAGAGCTGCAGGAAAAACATACTTGGCAACTAGTTACACTGCCTCCTGGGAAGAAGGCAATCGAATGTAAATGGGTATACAAAGTCAAATTTAATGCTCTAGGGGAGGTGGAAAGATACAAAGCAAGGCTGGTGGCTAAAGGGTACACACAACAGGAGGGGTTAGATTATCAGGAAACCTTTTCTCCTGTTGTTAAAATGGTCACTGTGAGAGTGGTTTTATCTTTGGCTGCTATGAATGGTTGGAATTTACATCAGATGGATGTGTTTAATGCATTTTTGCAGGGTGATTTGGTTGAGGATGTTTACATGGTTTCTCCTCCTGGTCTGTTAAGAGAGGGGGAGTTCTCCCAAGTCTGTAAACTCCACAAATTCCTTTATGGTTTGAAAAAAGATTCGAGGCAATGGAACTTGAAGTTGTGTTAGGCTCTTATTTGTTTTGGTTTTGTTCAGAGTCATCATGACTATTCTTTATTTAGCAAGTGTTCTGGTTCTGAGATAGTACTCATATTGGTTTATGTAGATAACCTTTTGATAAATGGTTCCAGTTCTCAGTTGATACAGGAAACCAAAGCTATGCTTCAGGCTCATTTCAAGATCAAGGACTTGGAGGAGATGAGATACTTCCTTGGTCTTGAAATTGCTAGGAATAAAGAAGGCATTATTGTGAACCAAAAAAATTTTACCTTGGACCTCATTTCAGAATTTAGACTGGCAGGCACTAAACCAGTCAGTACTCCTTTAGAAGTTAATCAGAGATTTACTAGTCAGGAGTTTGACATGCACTGTGAACCTCAGGAAACAGATGAAGATGCATCACTCAATGATCCTACAGGTTATCAGAAATTGGTTGGTAAGCTGCTCTAACTCACAATAACAAGGCCAGGCATTAGTTATCCAGTGCAGAATCTTAGTCAATTTATGCACAAGCCAAAGAAATCTCACATGGATGGAGCTTTGAGAGTGGTCAATTACTTAAAAAATTCACTATGCCTGGGATTATGTTATCATCTAAAGTCTCCAAACAACTCTCAGTATATGTGATGCAGACTGGCTACATGTCCTATGACTAGGAGGTCGGTGAGTGGCTTTGTGGTGAAGGTTGGAGAGTCTTTGATTTCATGGAAATCAAAGAAACAAAATACAGTTTCACGAAGTTCTGCTGAAGAAGAATATAGGAGTATGGCTAATGCTGCTGCAGAAATCGTATGGTTGATAGGATTATATAAAGAATTAAAAGTGGAATTAGAATTGCCAGTCAGGCTATTTTGTGATAGTAAAGTAGCATTGCAGATTGCTGCTAATCCTATATACCATGAAAGGACAAAGCATATTGAGATGATAACATAATCCCATATACCATGAAAGGACAAAGCATATTGAGATTAATTGTCACTTCATTCGCGAGAAGATATAAAAGGGTCTTATACAGACAGATCATGTACCTTCCAAAATGCAGTTGGCAGATATGTTTACAAAAGGACTAGGGAGGACACAACATGAATTTTTACTATCCAAGCTTGGTGTATACAATTTGTTTGCACCATACAGCTTGAGGGGGAGTATTGAAGATATTATTGTTAGTTAGTTATTGATTAGATATTAGCTACTGATGTGGCTGATTAGTTAGTTAGATTAGTTAGTAAAAGAATCAAGTTAGTTATAACTAATTCTTCTTGCTAAGCTATATGTGATTGCCGTATATATGTACATGGGATGCTCAGTTGAGATCATTCATTCAATACACATTTTCATTTTTCCAATTATAGACTTTCTTCTTAGTTTGGATTCTCTGAAACCTCCATTGAAGGAGTTAACATCATCTCCCACCAATCAACGTGTCAAACATCTAAGGCACGACACGTGGAGTTGAGCCATTTTTATATGTCAGCACCTTTATAAAAACACAACAAAATAATCGACCATCCTTATGTTATGGTGCTCAAATTATTTAGCATTTTTTTTAAGCAACACTTTAACTTTAACTTTCCACATGAGTCATGACATGTTTCAGAACACAAGATTAAAGGACACTTTGGTACATTTGACATAACTTTAATTTAGAACCATAAGATTAAAACGTCTTTTTTTTTCTTAAACTTCGTTCCAAATCAAACTGGGTTATCCTTTTTGAAACGGAGAGAATTTATATAGTTGCAGATATATATTGGAGTATCAAATCTTTTTTTTGTGAATTATTACACCAACTTCAAGAGTCAATCTCTAGACATGGGCCAATACATGGCCAATCGAATCATACATTAGTTGAAAATCATTAAAGTCCATGCCAATAATTACACTTTTAATAATGATTTTCTTAGTGAACGGTTGATTTTTTGTAAATAGATCTCTTTCCCCACATAAATTTGACAAGTGGTTGGTTAATAGTACTAATGTATTACTTTTTCTATTTTATTTCATTTAGGGGAGAAAACGTTTTTTATAAAAAAATAAATTATATTTAGAATTTAAATTCAAAATTTTTAAATAAGTAAAGCAGTCTTTTCCGCTCCATCGTAATGATGATGCATGCATGCATTAACTTTTGAAGTCTTGGTGATCCACCAGGGAAGGAAATGAAAGAGAATTCTAAGGGGTCAATAGTTGTTTTATGTAGTAAATTCTTTGTATGAGAACTTAATGTGTACAAGAAATCTTCTAGAAAGATTGATGTAAGTTCAATTTCTTTATCAAACAAAATAATAGTCGACTTAGGGTATGTTTGGTATGGAGGAAAATGTTTTCCTAGAAAATGTTTTCCTGGAAAATAAGTAGATTTTGGACTTATTTTTTCATGTTTGGTTGGTGAGTAGAAAATATTTTCCGAAAATAATTTTTAGTGTTTGATTTATGAATGAAAAATATTTTTGAGAGACATCTTTAATTTTTACTAGAATAAAATATAATTTATGAAATTGAAAATATTTTTAAAAAGCAAAATTATTATTTTTTTGGGATGGTGGTGGGGTGGGGGTAGTGGGTGGGGGCAGGGGGAAGGGGTTAGGAGTGGAAAAATAAAAATTTGAAGTTGACAGTATTTTTACAAAATAAAATTAATTTTTTGGGGGTTGGGGTTGGGTGGGGGGCTGGCCGGGGGGTAGGAGTTTAAAAATTAAAATTTAAAGTTGAAAATATTTTTAAAAAGCAAAATCAATTTTTTGGGAAGGGGTGGGGGGTGGGGGGGGGGGCGCTTTGTGGGGCGGAGGGTCAGGGATCGGGTGAAAAAATAAAATTTTGAAATTGATAATATTTTTTTAAAATTGATGTTTTTCCAAAAAAAAGAAAATGTAATTTGAAATTGGAGGAGAGTTTTGGAAAATGTTTTCCTTAATTTTTTAAGGAAAGTCATTTTCCTTAATTTTTTAAGGGAAATGAGTTAATTTGGAAAACATTTTCCAAAACTTTTGTCCCAACCAAACATGAGAAAATTAGAAAACATTTTCCAGAAAATGTTTTTCTTCATACCAAACACACTCTTAATTCGACTCATTTTGGTAAAGGGTCGTTACGTTAGTTACTATAACATAAATATATAATATATTAGCTTTTCAACTTGTAATTAAGTATCTTATCGACATCTTATTTTGGACACCTTAATAGAAATTGAACAACAAAGATGGCATCACTGGTGACTCGCCTTATCAAGTATAATTAATAAAAAATAAATCAAAAGGTGTATACACTTAAACTAATTTGATACTTGAGGTACATTTTATACATGATACACTAATTTGATGCGCGAGATACATTAATTTGATGCTCGAGATACACTAATCTGATGTGCGAGGTATATTTTATACATGATACACTAATCTGATGCGTGATATACATTAATGTGATGCGCGAAAATAAAGGATTTTGGAAATTTATAAAACTAATAGGAGATAATGGTAATAAGTAAATTCAAATGTGAGATTTCCGTATTAAATTCAAATTTATGTCGAAAAGTATCGATGAATAATATAATCCACTTCATAACACAACTTTGATTATACTCAAGAAACAGGAATTGAACCCACAATCTTTAATTAAAAAAATAATATTTAATGCTCCACCACAAAACACTTTAATGAAATGTCTTACCTTTCTTTATTTTGATATTATAAGAGATCAAAATGTTTCTCCCTATTTGGATATCCTCTATATTCATATTCATCCCAATAATTATGGGGAAAAAACATAGCTGACGTGACGTGCCTTGATATTTAATCATCACTTACACTATACAATTAATCAAGATTAATTAATTTAGTTTATATATGAACCGACCTTTGATCAGGTGAGTTTTAAGTAGAAAAAATAAGTGTATATATGTATATATACGTCAACTCATGTACCAAATAAATGATTTATTTGAATTAATTATTAACTTCAAGAATTTAAGGAAATATGTCTATTGGAGGACTTGAAAAGGCAGAAAAGAGTAGTACACTTATTTTAGTATTATAAAATAATAATACTAATAATAATGAGGTATATATTGTTAATCTGCAGTTGTCTTGAGCTGTATATCCAAGTCATCATGTGACACCTTTGTGTCTTGTTTTTTGTCCAATCATTTTTGTCTCTCCAATTATTTATTCTTATTATACTAATAACAATGAAGGATTATACTCTAATTTATACTTTAAAGTATTACTCAATGTACTTATTTAATGAGGACAGAGTTGTTGTTTGCTATCTTTTGTTCTTTTTAGATATAGAAAGATATGAAGTACTTTTTTTATTTTTATGTATCATTTATCTTTGTTTGCCTCATTGAATCATGTTCGACTTTTCTCTTCTCATTTTTAATTTATTCAATTATAATAATTTGCTTCGTTGTTAGTTTTCTTTGCTCTTCTCATCTTAATTTTTAATTTACTATTATTTCCATAATTTCTAGTTATACATGGTTGAGTTTCCTCGTCTCAAATCTACTTTACTTTTCTAAATGGAAAAGTTTCCTTTTTGGTTAATAAGTTGCACATCTAATTATGGTATCTTCTTGTAATAATTGGAAGGAAAAATAAATACTTAATGAGTTTGGGTATAACTATTAATAATGAAAGAGTTAAAAGTAATTAGTCATAAATCATGGAAAACTACAAGTTAATATATAATATGACGTGTGTTTACTTATTAATTGTGCATCATTTTGGCAATATGCTCTTCACACAATTTTATCAAATATTAGCCTCTTTCAAATAAATTAGTTTGTGGACTCGTATGTGCTTTATCCCATTTGCACATTTTCTTTATATGATAATATTAAATTTTATACACGATGACATTACAACAAAAACAATTTTTAACCACATTGAATATTGATATTAATAAAGAGTGTTAAAGTCCTTATTAGCATTAGTTAAATGTCATTAATTCCAATGTCGCTAAAGGCTTTAGTGACATATACAAAGAATGCTAATTACCGCTAAAAATACATATTTAGCGACAATTAGAAATTAATTATCGCTAATGATCTTTTTTAATATAGTGTGAGTACACGAAATTTAAAAGAGAAACTACAATCTCAATATACACAAAGAACAATGAGCTTATTTGTCCGACTTAAATGAAACACAAAATAATTACTTAAATAACTTGGAAATGAGAATATTACGCAATGAAAAAGTAATTAATCTAGGTGTAGCACAAATACGGAGGGGTTAGACTAAAAGTCTAAAACTGAAAGTAAAATTTCTTGCTACAAGAAAAGAAAATAACATTCTTGTGTAGTTAAACATTATTGATATTCGGCTTCCATATTATCTTACCATATCTTATGCATAATCGCACCAACCCAAGTAAGTCGAGTTGACTTTTTAAAGTTAAAAACGCACCAACCCAAGTAGGTTTGATTTTTTTTCTCGATATCAAATCATTAGTCGATTATTTTTCCTGATTAGATTCGATTATGATTTGATTCGATTTGGTACAGTTTTGGAAGCAAGCAACGTAGAAGGATCGAATGTTATTGAATGCAATGACGAGTTTTACTATTCTTTCATTCCCTCTGCTAGTTTATGAATTCTGAATTTTATTTTGAGATGAATACTATATATAGCTAATATCATTAGTGTTGGTTGTGGAAAATTATTGAGTACTAACATTTTATGTTTATTTCTATCTTGATATGCATTATCAAAATTGATTGTTTATTTAATTCTTGTTAAATAAATTGACATTGCACCTAACTCATTTCAAAAGGGAGGATTTTCCAATATCATAAAGGGAGAATACCATTTCGTTTGCCAAAATTAATTAAGGGATGAATTAAGATTACACAACCATTTTTAGTCAACCTCCCATATGTCAAGTTGATGGGCCAAGGCCCAAGAGAGTGGATCCACCTAAGTTTCTATTTTTGTTTTATTAAATGGGCTGCTGAAAAAATTAAGGGAAACTTACATAAATATATTATAATAAAAAATATTTATCATTTATAGCAATAATATTTTTTTTCTCACTAGATTACTTTTAATTTATTTATAATATAAGTTTAATTCATATTACAAAGAATAATTTTTTATTCACATATAATACAAATTTTAATGATAGATAATTCATTTATCACACATTTTAATACACTTATAATACAATGTGCTAAATTTTTACCAAACAAACATAATATATTTTAAAAAACAATTATAATTCATATATATTGCATACATAATTCACTTTTAATACATATTGCAGATTTAACATAGTATTGTTATAAATGATATCAAATAAAAAGTATTGCTAAAATCAGTAATTATTTATTAAAATGTATCAATTGATGTAATTTTTGAAAAAAAATTATTAATTGAAAAAACTAATGCACCAGCCGGGAATCGAACCCGGGTCTGTACCGTGGCAGGGTACTATTCTACCACTAGACCACTAGTGCAACTTGTTAGGTGATTACGTTAGTCAATATATATTTCAATGCAACTTCTAATACTATTAGTGTGAGGCATAATGGTTCCATCTTAGTTTGATTGGACTTATTAGATAGTACTTATATTATGCTATGTCATAATTTATATCATAGTGATCAAATTAATTGTCCTATATATATAATAAGATGACTTATCCCGAGATAATTAATCCTAAAATAATTTATTCCCAATCAAACGACCTTAAAAGAACACTAAATGGTTTGAGAGTAATATTATTGGAACGGTCTCCATAAGGCTAGTAAAAGAAAAGAAATACATAGAAAGCATCTACTCTTCATAGTGATACACAAATCATTCGCATACAAAGATTTTTCACCTACAAGTTGTGAGCCGTAACTTCTCATATGTTCATGATCGTGATCAAGCTTGGCTCCACATTTATGGTAAAATTCCAACAAACATTTATTGATTCAAAAATAAAGCAAAGCTCTTAAATTAACATCGTCAAAAGAAGAATTAAAAAATTATATTCTTTCTATCTGACTTTATAAAAAATATACATTCACAGAAATTATTAAAGTATAAATATCATCATTTCACTAATTTCCCTTTTTTTTTATCACTATATTTCAAGAATGAAATTTTAGTCACTTGCCCAATATGAAGGTAGAAATATTGAAGGGATCCCAATATTGAATGTGGTGAGGAATCAACCAAACAAATCCACATGCAACGATGCACAAACACAACACTCAACCAAACAAAAAAGACATAAAATATTACCCAAAGTCGTGATGATTCTTAGAAGTGTCATCTTTTCAAACCAACCTTATACTCGTACACTTGTATGCCATTTCCCCATCTTCTCTATGTCTCAAAATTCCTCCAAAAACGTCGCCGTTATCGGTGCGGGCTCAGCGGGCCTCGTTACGGCCCGAGAACTCCAACGAGAAGGTCACAGCGTAGTTGTATTCGAACGAGAAAATCAATTAGGAGGCACATGGGCTTACACGCCCGATACAGAATCCGACCCGCTTGGAATCGACCCGAATAGGGAGATTGTTCATTCAAGTCTTTATTCATCTCTTCGTGTTAATCTTCCCCGGGAAGTAATGGGTTTTAGGGATTACCCGTTTGTGGCCAAGAAAAAGCCCGGTAGAGACCCGAGAAGGTATCCGGGTCATGGAGAGGTGTTGGAGTATTTGAATGATTTTGCTGTTGATTTTGGGGTTATTGGGGTTGTGAGGTTTGGGATGGAAGTGGGGTTTGTGGGAAAGATGGAGAATGGGAAATGGAAGGTTAGTTGTAAAAAGAGAGAAAATGATGATTTGTTTGCTAATGAGGAGTATGATGCTGTTGTAATATGTAATGGACATTATACTGAACCAAGAATTGCTGATATTCCTGGTAATTTATTGAAAAATTTGATCTTTAATTCTTTTACTTTGAATAAAGTACTCTTATCTCCTTTAGTCACTGTCAAGTTTTTGGTAATTATAGATTCTTTGGTGAAATAAGTTTAATGCTGATGAACTTTTTTATTCTCGTAACCAAGTTTGGTGGGTAGATATCAAGTATTTAGTAATCCAATTGTACCTTTTTTTAGCTTTTGTGCACCGCGACTAATCATGTGAGCAACAAGTATATGATAACTTTATCCACCAAGGTTAGGACGAAGGAAAGAATGATTCGTTTTCATTGACCATTAGATCATGCCCTTGGGTGTATCCAATTGATCTTTAGTTGTTCATACTTGAATAGAATATTATCTCCAGTAGTTATGTTTCACTTTGTGGTAATTATAAATTCGTTTCATTGAGGGAATAAGTCTAAAGTGTTGATGAAATTCTCGTTTTAGAAACAACCTTTGATATGAAGATTTCAAGCATTTGTACATTTAGCTAATAGTTCCATCCTTATATAAGTTGTAGCCTGTGGAAGAGCAAAGTTGATCCTTTTATGATAAAAATCAAATTTCTCCTTTTCTCTTTCCGTTGTTATGGCAGTGTCCATGACAAAGAATGAATATTCAGGGGATAAAAGATTAGTCTTTTTTCGTGGAAAGATTCCATCCTCCTTTTGGGCTTAGACATAATTTTGTTTCTCTTATGTGGCGCACATATGATAAATATTTTTTTTTCCTGTTATGGTTTTGTATGTTGTGAGCAGTTCAAAATTTTGTTTTTTTAATTTGAATTGGCACCTCTTTTCCATTTTTCGTCTTGTTCAGAATGACCCTATAACATAACAGTGAAGTATTTTGAAATTCAAGAATAGTGTTGTTTCAACTTGAAAGTGTGGCTGAAATTTTCTTACTATTTTCCATTTCAACATCATTTTGTGTCATTACTATATTATTAGCTCTGAGATTGTCTGTGAGTTGCCAAAACGATTGACATACTATGTCAATATGCAGTTTTTGAAGTTTCTAACTGGAGGCCTCTAGCCTTTCAGGAATTGAAGTTTGGCCTGGAAAGCAAATTCACAGCCACAACTACCGTGTTCCTGACCCTTTTCGAGACCAAGTATGTGTCAGGTTCATTTTTTCTTTAAGATGTTGATGTTTCTGAACTAATACTGTTGTCACCTGACTGAAATGCTTGCAGTTACTTCAATTATGAATTTGCTCTACTTATTGGAAGCGATCTTTTAATTACTTACTAAATGTGTTCTATGATATTCTATTGCGTGAAGTTTCAGGCCAGATATAATAGATTATTGAATGAAACGTCCTTGGACAATTCTATTATTCAATTCTTACTTTTGCATGAAGCACTGGATATATGAGGGATAACACCACAAACAAAGAAAACTTTTAAATTTTAAATCTACCTTTTCTTCATAAATGAATATTAATAGTTAGTACAAGTTATAGTAGTCCTTCTTCCTAGGAAGCTGTTTAGAAACGATAGACTATACAGAAAATGAACATTACGTGTATATGCTTATATGAGCCTAGATATGACTTGGGAAAAATGCTCCTTGGTTATATCAGCTTCTAATATTTGATAAATATATCTCATGAAATAGTGTCATCTTTTTGACTGATCCCATGACATACTACCCTTTGTACCAAGTTCAGAGTAAATGACAAATGGTTTTTTGCCAGGTTGTTGTGCTGATAGGTGGTGCTGCAAGTGCTACTGATATCTCCAGGGAAATTGCTGAAGTTGCTAAAGAGGTCCACATTTCTTCTAGATCAGCTACTAGTGGAGTTCCGATGAAGCTGCCTGGTTATGATAATATTTGGCTCCATAATATGGTAAAGTGGTTAATAACTTGTATATTCACGTGGAGGTTTGTCAACACTTGATGCTGAATCTGTACTTCGCATCCCCTGGATACTATTTAATGAAATCCTCTTACGTCATAAAAAGAAAAGAAAAAAACACACGATGCTGAATCGTCAGTTGCTTAGGAGAAAATTTATACCAGCTAAATGATGCAGATTGAAGCTGTTGGTAGTGATGGTGGCGTGAATTTTCAAGATGGGTCCAAAATACTTGCTGACATCATCCTACACTGCACAGGGTGAGTGATTAGTCCTATTGAAACTTCCCTTTTCGCCCAAGGTTAAAGAAAATGAAAGAAAGCTGACATTGATAGCCTATTCTTTTTCTTTTTGAGGAAATGTGAAGGGTTATGCATGCCTGTTTTTCTGAGAGTCATATTGATATGAAATTGAGAGGTGAACTGACCTTATAAAATAGCAAAAGAATGATGAGGTCAACAGATAGTTAAAGTAGGAACTGGCATGATAAGGGTAGATAATGGATCCAAAGGCAAGAAACAGTAAATAAAGTAGTTGATCTGCTCTTGAGTAGGCAGTCTCAAAATGAACCTCCCATATTATATGTTTAATTTCATAATTGTAAGCGTAAAAAGATGTTCTAATCTATAGGTTAGAAACAGTAAATTAAGTAGTTAATCTTCTTGAGTACGCCTATCTAAAAGTAAACCCTGTAGCCTTTAATACCTTAAGGGGGCTGTTTGGTTGATGGGATGGCATAGACAAGGATATCCCATTGGATTATTTTGTCTTACCTTCTATAAGGGATAAACTATTCCACCATTTATACTAAAATGGTGGGTCAAAATAATACCTATCACCAAACGCAAGATAAAATAACCACATGGGATATATCGGGATTATTATCCTTATCCCACCTACCAAATGATCCCTAACTATAAGCTTAAAGGAATGTCTATTACTCCCTCCGTTTAAAAAAGAATGTCCTTATTTCCTTTTTAGTTTGTTTAAAAAAGAATGACCCCTTTCCTTTTTTGGCAACACTTTAACTTTAACTTTCCATGTGGCATGTTTAAGACCACAAGATTAAAGGGTTTGGTACATTTGACATAACTTTAATTTAGAATCACAAGATTAAAAAGTCTTCTTTCTTTTCTTAAACTCCGTTCCAAGTCAAACTAGGCCATCCTTTTTGAAACGGAGGGAGTAATATTTTCTTATCCCACACCCCTAAAAGATTAAAAGAATGTCTATTAATATTTTGATAGCCTATAAGAACGTCAGAAATCCAGTAGTTATCTATTTTAGTCTGACAGTTTAGTGAGGCAGATTTGGTTAGATATTGTGAAGGTAGCCAAAGGACCAAGGAGTGTAAATTTTTCTGTTTCTGGATACAGAACCGAAGGGAAGTTATCTTCAGCTAAAATGAATACTAATTTATGTGAGTTTGGTAGTACAGGCCTCCTTATTCATAGTGAGATGTCTCTAACCTTTACGATTGTAATAAAAAATAATTGCTAGTGATCTTACAATGTAATCTAATTGATGGGAGAATGAAGTATCATGAATGTTGCTTATCTTTGTTTCCCAGGTACAAATATCATTTTCCTTTCCTTGAAACTAACGGGATAGTGACTGTGGATGATAACCGTGTTGGTCCACTTTACAAGCACGTTTTCCCACCAGCCTTTGCACCAAGCCTTTCATTTGTTGGGCTGCCTTGGAAGGTAAAATTTAGAGGGTTTGTGCTGGGGTTTATGGATTTACATTTTAAATGGTGGACTTGAACGAAATATTTGTCTGTGGTTGGCACCAGGTTATACCATTCTTCTTGTGTGAATTGCAAAGCAAGTGGATCGCTGGTGTTTTATCTGGTCGCATTTCTCTCCCATCAAAGGAAGATATGAATGCTGATATTCAAGCTTTCTACTCATCCATGGCAGCCTCTTGCATTCCAAAACGGTACACTCACAATATGGATGATTCTCAGGTATAACATCTGCCAAAAAACATTATCGAATGGTTGAAGGTTTCTGTTTTGTTTTATGGGTCGTCTCTTTTGCTCTTTTCTTTTTATGGGGGCTTCTCTGGGGGTATAATGTGGTACAAACAAAGGAGCACTTCATGCCTACCCGTAATGTAAAGAAGTTCTCGGTTACACCATCTTAGTTAAGTTGGCGAAGAAAAGAATTGAAACTGTAGAACTAGAGTGTAGTAAGCTTCTGTCATTAATCCATGTAGACTGCTCATGTGAACACATTCAAGTTGGGCGTTCTTTTACATTATAGTCATCCTTTCTGAGATATGAATCTCTGGGCATGTTTGCTTCTGTATATGTGGGCTAAACAAGTTTTTGCACAGCAACACCAAACCAAATGGCTACGCCCGTTTAATACAAGAGTATAGCTCTGTTGCTCATTATATATGTATTATAGTTGACCAAAACAGTGTCGTATAGTTCTTGCCTCATTGACGCTCCTTATCTTTACAGTTTGACTACGATGATTGGTTGGCTGCTCAGTGTGGATCTCCACCCTCTGAAGAATGGAGAAAGCAAATGTACATTATCTCAAGAAAGAACAAAAAGACTCTGCCCGAGACATATCGTGACGAGTGGGACGATGATGATTTGATCATTCAAGCTCATGAAGACTTCGTAAAATATATTCCTGAACTAGCTCAAGAACAGAAGCTCTGAAGATGATTCTTTTTGATTAAAATTGTTGTTACATGAAATTATATAGTTGAATAAATCGAAAAGTACAGTAAAAACAGGAAATTCTCAATAAATTTCAATTGTAACTCTTGCCACTGAAATTTAATGCAAGTCATCCAGTGTGTAAACATATACAGGCTACTTATATGCTTGTACATTTATTTAATAAGAAATCACTTAGTGTTTTCGCTTCCGCTAAATTGTAATTTATACCAAAGACGACTAAGACGACACTTAAACATAGTATATTTTCGTGGTAAAAGTTCAAATAAAAGGTCACTTGTTATATTCATCCATTAAATATTTCCATATCGAAAATTCAAATACTATTCAATTTTTTATTGCATTAATTTTCTGTCACACGTGATGCACTTGACAAGGACATACACATTAGGGAGAATATAATACTAGGTAAATCAGTCAAAAGTCTTTGCCTTCAAATTAAATATTGCAAAATCAAACTAAATTAACCAAAATTTGGTACGCATAACCCTGAAGCTGATTGGCAGGCTTGAAATATAAAATTCTAGACAACGTACCATATGGTAAATATTACTTAATTATAATTAAGTAGCTTGTTACTGGGAGCAATATGCATTGAGCTTTGAATATGACTACAATTGACAAGAAATTAATAATGGAGGATGACGTTTTTATCTTATTTTATCTGTGATCTTTCTATACATTGTCATAGTCATGGCCTCTTGACTTTTCATATTGTTAACTTATTCACATCGAGTGCTTGACAACACTAAATTTTAATCGAAAATATCTAATAGAAATATTTTATCACCAGTCGAATTCTTATTTGAGATATATTATAATTTAAATATCTAACATTTAAGAGATTATCTATATATTCGATGACTAGACGACAAAGTGTAGGAGAGCCATGCAATATCTTAATTTTATTGTGCCTTTAAGGATTACTGGTCCAAAAACCAACTAAACCTAACGAAAGATACCAAAGTCAAGTTCGCAACTATTCATAATCACGTGTGACTTTAATATTTCCATGTTATTTTCATGGTGGGGGATGTCCCTGCCCCCTATATATCAATGGTTGGTGGGATGGAGGTGGGGTGTGTGTGGTATTTATTCTGATTTTTCGTTTCTGGTATTCGTATTGAAGTTCGACTAACTTGAAATCACACTGCATAAATTAAGGACTTTTTTAGGGCAAAGGATAGAAATCACATATTTTTAAGGCAAAATTACCATTTGTTCCTTATAAGTTTATAATTACAGAAATCTCTCAAACTGATACAATAATATAAGCGCTGATACATTAATTTGATGCATGAGATACATTAATCTTTAAGTAAGATACATTACATTTTATACATGATACACTAATCTGATGCGCAAGATACATTAATTTGATGCGCTGATACATTAATCTGATGCGTGAAAATGAGTGATTTTGGAAATTTATAAAACTAATAGGGGATAATGATAATAAGAGAACTTAAAGATAAAATTTCTTTCTTTTTTCCTTTTTTTTATACTTAAAACTCGAAAACAAAAATTGTGATTGACAAAGAAACAATTTCATCCATGGTATAGATGTTAGGATGGATACCCCTATATATATTCCATGGTGGAGGAATAAAGAGGGGTGGGGGGACATCCCTACTTCTGATTTGGTAATGACTTTTGACAACAATTTGGGAAAATGGCCAGACATACTACCTTTTCTTTTCTCACATGGCTAGCTAGATCAAATTAGACCAATCAATTAACAATCCATTATGAGAGCTTATTTTTTGTTGATTTTCATTTAAAAAAAGATATAATAAAGTTTATATCATTAAAAAGTTGGGGGCATTGTGATTTGAAATCTATCCTAGTTCTAGAGGTAGAAAAAAATAAATTCAACTAGAAAGCGTGAAGCTCTAGTATATAATGTGTTAGAGTTCGAACTTTAAGTATAAATTCATCAATTTCATTGAATTCCCAATTATAAAACTACAAAACCATGATATAATACTTGCGTTATAAAACTACAACCGCCGCTATAAATTCCATGAATTTTTAAACAATCTGTACGTTGCTATTGTCAACTTTGACATTGTATAATAAAGACATGGAAAATGCTTTCTGGTTTCTTAGTCATAAGAACATTAATATTAAAATTATAATTATCTCTTCTTTTTTTTCACTAGAAAGATTCAAACGTTGACTAAATTTTAGAAAGATATTCTCTTTATTTTAATAACTCAATTTTGATATACAAATTTAATATCTGTTGCTTCAATCATTAGTTGTTGAATCACATGTAGTGATGGAAATTAAATACTTTTGCATTGTATCATTTGTTATTCCAAATCATTTTCATAACTCTTCTTTTTTATTGCCATCTCCGTTTCAAAATAAGTGTCATCTTACCTGTATCACATTCATTAAAAAATTAATAAGTACAATGTGTAGTTTTCTAAACTACGGAAATATAAGAATACAAATCGGGAAACATACTAATTTTTGTGTTTGAATTCCTAAGATAATAACACTTATTGTGAAATAAATTATTTGTTAAGATGACATTTTTTTGAGACGGAGGAAGTAATTTAATGTTTTAACAAATACATTCTTCTTGTTTTTCCGTTACGGTTTAAAAGTATTTAGTAATTTAGGTTTGATGAAGCCAAAAAGGGAAAAGAAGAAGCTAAGTTTTCCAAATTTAGTTTAGGTATTTTTCTCCAACTATTATACAAGTGGCTAAACACAATTTAGTTTTAAGATGGTGACTAATTTTTAATTAGCAGGGTAAAAAGTTGCTAACTTGTTATTATTAATAATATACTTGAAACTAGTAAAAAATATTGAATTAAAATGAATTTATCACCGTCTTATAAGTACCCTATGCTTCTATACACATTTCGCATCGAGAATATTGAATTAGCATGAACTTATCACTTTAAAACTGCATCTGCTATTAAATTAAAATCGCCGTAGATTTTATGAATCATATATATATATATATATATGTTTTGCATACATAAAATATAATTAGTATTTCAAAAATGGGAAGAAATTTGTTACTTATATGTCACGTCTATCAAACTCTATAAATACGTGGCCTTTTACAACCTTCATTTTCTCTTTCATTTTCTTTTCCCACTTCAAATATAATTAGTAATTAAATTTATCTCCTTCTTAATTTTTTCCATTACATCTCTGGCAATTCTTAGGGTTTTCTCATTCAATTTCTGGGTAAAAATTCATTTTTATTTTATTCATCTCTTTTAAATCTGCATGCTTTTCGTTCACTTTGGTATCTAACTTTTTTTTTTTTTTGTATAACTCAATTTGTATCTAACAGTTCCTTTTGGGCTTCGAATTAGAAGATCGACATTGGATTTTAGATATTCACGTTTTTCTTTAAGCTCTTTCAACCAGGTATTTATTGACATTTTAGCTCTTATACTTAAATTATTATTTTTTCATAATCTAAATTACATTTTCTCATGCAACTATTTTTGATTTTTTTTTTTTTCTGTTTCTTAAAATTCTTGCGCTAACTCATTTTAATCCTTGTTAATAATTTGTTCCTAATTTTGGATGCGTACGCAAATTTGCAAGTTTTTTGCAAAATTTTGCGAAATACCAATCGATCAAAGCTTTACCCCTGTTTGTTGTTGTGACATTTTTGTGTTCTGTATGATCATTTACCATGTACTAATAATACCGGGCTTATAGTGATATTTGACAGCAGAAAATCCTTAAATCTATGTAGCAATTGCGGATTCAAGATTTTTACTCAGGGTTCGAAAAATATAAATATAAATTTGTGAACTAGAGTGCGTGCCCAAACAGGAATTGAACCTGAAAACTGGGGATAGCATTCGCGACCCTAGTTGCATAGTCCAGTACCACTTAGCTATCTCTCTTCGTTGATTGGGGTGGTTCAAAATTA
Source organism: Solanum lycopersicoides (assembly GCA_022817965.1). Taxonomy (NCBI): domain Eukaryota; kingdom Viridiplantae; phylum Streptophyta; class Magnoliopsida; order Solanales; family Solanaceae; genus Solanum; species Solanum lycopersicoides. The sequence continues at coordinate 76,305,222 of CM040623.1, read as the reverse complement.
GTATCATATACAAAAATATTGAAAATCAAAGCTATATATACAATGTAATTTTTTGTGGAGGGGTTCGGGTGAACCCCTAGCACTTACCTAGGTCCGCCCTGTTGTTGGATGGATGTAAATATTTAATAGAATAAGTACAAGTTAATGTTTATTTTACAAGTTTACATATGATTACTTTATATAAAGTGATGTGATCGTGTAATATTCTATATTCAGAATTCATGTTTTGCCTATGCCACCATCCTTTATATGCGCAATTGTACATTTGCTTTAATATTGTTTAAAGTCAACTGCATGTGTATACAACATTTTATAATTTTGTTGTAATAGACAACAATTAATCTTTACAGTTGAATACTGTTCATATCTTTGCCCTGCTATTTTGTTCCAAATTTTTCATGTTTGTAATGGTATAAATGTGGTTATAGAGAGCTTTAACTCGATAAAGTTTCGAATATGTAAAGTTGTTTGTGTTTATAAGTGATCTCTAAGGTGAAAAGGTTTCAAATGCATCTAATCTTGTTTCATTTATTGTATCTTAATCCATAAAACTGGACAATTGATAGCTATAACTAATGTTTATGATTTGAACGAAAAGTCACACTTCATAAAAAAAACATGTCTGTAAGACGGCAACATCCTGTAGAACATGGATTGTGATAGTTATGCAGAGTAAGATGTCATCTCTGTTATTTTTTCTTCTGGTCTAACAACAAAACGCCTACCGATTATAAGCACTAAAATTAATCTTGATTCCTTATTGACGCAAGGAATATCACTACATCAAAAATGATCATTAATTGCCGCTAAATATGTATTTTTAGCGGCAATTAGCACTCTTTGTATATGTTCCTAAAGCCTTTAGCGACAATGGTTCTAATGGCACTTAACAAATGCCGGTAAAGACTTTAGCACTTTTTATTAATGTCAATATTTATTGCCGTGAAAAGTTGTTTTTGTTGTAGTGTATTGAGTACACCTTCTATACTATGTTAATATTACAAGATTCATTTTTCTTTTAATGCTCCATGTTGTGTGTTACCATACCATTGTTTAGTTAATATTCTTTCCTCCACTGCTTTTTTTGGATATAAGTAACGCCATGACAGGCATACGTTGTTTTTTTCTCTCCAGGTAGAAAGCATAGAGGCTTATAGCTAATAACAAGATTGTATGTCAAGCATGTTGTGTTGCTTAAACTGCAAGTTGGCTCCAGAAATGAGGTATTTTTGTGCTGATAGATTCATATAATTTGCTAAATCATGCCAGTAATTTGACAGTCATGCAAGTTTTTGATTGAGCAGGTTTCAGGAAGCCAGTGCTTGATGGGCAGTAAACTCAGGAGTAGTAATAAGAGAACACTAAAGAGGTGGTTTTTCATCGACAAAAGGGTGGGATAAAAAGATTTGGTACTACAATTCAACTAGTAAAATCATTCAAATTCTTAGAGATTCAAGTCGAAAGCTTCTTCTGTTCTTACGGATCCTTTGTTGATAATTAAGCAAGTCTAGGTTGTGGATTTATTCTAACCTATTGACTTATTCACAATCAATGCTTTCATTCTCCATAGTGTTCTAATGATTCCGAGAAAGAAGCCAGGGAGGCTAGATGACGTTCGTTCTAATGGTTGGCTTGATGCAATGAAGTCTTCGTCACCTCCTAGTAAGAAGGTTCAGAAGGAAGCAGGCGTCGAAGATTTCTCTGATGATGCAAAAGGTGGTTACTCTTCATGGATGGTATGTTCAATATATCTCATTGTTTCCCTTAGTTTCACACACTTGTCTATATTTTTGTAGCCAGAGTGAATATCAAATACGTTATAATCAAGTGTCTCTCTTCATGTTATTTGTGTGCAGTTCAAGTATCCATCAGCACTAAACTCCTTTCAGCAAATTGTAAACCATGCGAAGAATAAAAAGATTGTTATCTTTTTAGACTATGATGGGACTCTTTCTCCAATTGTAGATGATCCTGACCGTGCTTTCATCTCCGCTGAAGTAAGTAACTACTTTGATTTTTCCTTATTTTAAGAAAGAAGCTTACCTGAAGATGTTCACTCAATGAAAAGAAATAACAAATTCTGCAGATGCGTTCTGCTGTCAGGGATGTCGCGAAGCACTTCCCAACAGCCATCATCAGTGGAAGAAGCCGTGATAAGGTAAAGAGTTTCTCATTAGCATGTAACTCAGGCATCGTTTGTGTTTACGTTCTGTTGTTGTACGTCATGCTCCAACATGTTCGTCCTGTTTCAGGTTTATCAGTTGGTAGGACTAACCGAACTCTATTATGCTGGTAGTCATGGTATGGACATCATGCTTCCGATGAGAAATGAGTTGTGCACTAATGATTCACTTATTAAATCTACTGACCAGCAGGTATTACAGTTTACAAGAGTCGTATTTTCATCAATTGCCTAGTAAAGATTGGCATTTCGTCCTTTTTACTCATTTCTACGTTACTTTCTTATAACGAAGGCTCTAATTAATGTTTTGAGCAGGGCAAGGAAGTTAATCTATTCCAGCCTGCTCGTGAATTTTTACCTATGATAGATGAGGTGTTTTACTTGTTTCTCTATATGTTGCATATAAATGGATACATAGTACTAATTGGCACCAAAAGAGATCAGAATGTTTGATGACTTGAACTGAACGAGCGACAACACCTTGCAGGTTTTTAGAACCCTCGTCGATAAAACTAAAGAAGTTATAGGTGCAAAAGTTGAGAACCACAAATTTTGTGCCTCTGTACATTACCGTAACGTAGATGAGAATGTGAGTCTCATTTCCTTTCTGTTTCTATTAATCTCTTAATTCTGAGGTTCATAACCATTATGATGGTTTTCATTTTAAATGCAGAGTTGGCCTATTCTTGCCCAATGTGTACATGATGTCTTGAAAGAATACCCTCGACTACGACAAACTCATGGGCGGAAGGTATCTCGATTACTTAATTTTGGTAACATGATTACATACGTTGTTCTAATTAGTCAAAATCTTGCTCCTTTTTTTGATTTTCGATAGGTTTTAGAAGTCCGCCCTGTAATAGACTGGGACAAAGGAAAAGCAGTTGAGTTTTTGCTTGAATCATTAGGTATGTTACATCAATGAATTGCTCCATGATCTCCTCTCCCCGAAACAACGTTAGATAATTGTAGAATGTATTGTTCCAAACTTCCATCCATTTGTATAAAATATATGCATAACAATGCAGGTTTTATAAACAGCCATGATGTGCTCCCTATCTATATTGGCGATGATAGAACAGATGAAGATGCATTCAAGGTACATTATCAATACACTAGGAAAGAATCTCATGTCGATATTAGTAAGCATAACTATTGTTTATGCTGTGAGTAATTGTAAAATCCAGGTTTTGAGGGGTAGATATCAAGGTTATGGGATTCTTGTTTCCGCTATTCCTAAAGAGAGCAACGCTGTCTTTTCTCTCGGGGATACTTCAGAGGTTTGGAATGTGACATTATATACCAAAATTTCTGTTGTCTATGTTGTTGAAATAATATAAGTGAAATGTCGTTGATGAGAAATGTAATGTATGCAGGTCAAAGAATTCTTGGATTCTCTCGCGAAATCTATGGAAAATCAAGAAATGTGAAATGCAGGACGGGGGAGGGAACAAAAGGGATGTTATCAATAAGAATTTTGAATAAACTGTGAAGTCATTTCTTTTATCATAAATGTTCAAATGTTTTCTGCTTTGGGTAAGGAGGAGACTGTTGAGAAAAGAAGCCCTTTTCTCTTGAGTAATTGTGATGGTTAATGTACTTGGATCAAGTGTTTAGAGAAGCTCTGTAGGGATGGGTCGTTTGATCTTCTTATATGGACTTGTGTCGTACTCTGCTTACGAGCTAGCTTGATTATGGAAAACATGATATTGATCATTGTACTCGATCCAATTTTGTTGTCAATGAAGACCTAATTGCTTGTAATATGTTTCAAATCTCTTCTTTTTAAATTATTCTCATGCAAATATATTTTGAAAATATAGAATGGTAAACAAATATTTAATTTTTCGTTCTCTTCCATCATTTTATATTGCATGCATCTTGCACCAACAAATAATTAATCATTTTCTCTTCCATCTGCAATTTGCAATCTTAATTATTAATGTAAAAAAAAAAAAAAACTAATTTTAGATTGGTATAAAATAAAATATTCTTTCTTTTGAATTGTCACTTGGTGCATTTGTTTCTTTACAAATTCTCGTAAACCAATTCATTTGTAGAAGAAAAAAAAGCTTTGCCAAGAAAAGTTTAATCTATCTAGGGCGGATAGCCAGAGCGGACTAGAGCATGAAGTCATTTGGAAGAAGGATATTCTCGTTGTCCCGCTCTGCATCCCGCCCTAATTATGTCGAATTTCTTTATTTTTAGTAAGTATCTTCATCAAATTGTTTTTTTTTTTTTTTGATATTGGGAATATAAATAAAGTGATGGTACATCTCACTAATACGTTTAGGCGATATGATGGACCTGTACCTCCCTTTCAATCTATGTAAATTTACTTCTTTGGTCAATTTTAGAATTAAATGAACCTATTTAAAATTAGAAAAAACTTTAATTTTAGGATTTCAAGATTGCGCTGCCATTATTTTTAAAAAAAGCAGACATAGACCCCCACTAATTAGTAAACAATCTGTGATTTTTTTATTACGTAAAGAAGTATACTGAACCGCTTAGAAGTCATAATTTTAAATCACTATTTGAATATTTAATTTATTTATTTTAAATATAAAATTTGATTCATAAATTTATATTCACGTACCAATTTTTTGGGTGAAGTACTATCCAAATGAATATGTATTTTCACTGATAGGGGTCAAAAACATTCTTTAACTATATCTCAAACTTAAATTGCATCCTTAAAGTATAATTTTTAGCAGAAAATATCCTCCAAGTATTTAAAAGTGAACCATTTAATGCTTATGTTAGATATTGTCAAAAAGCTAATAAATCCTAAAAAATCATGAGCAGTTCTTTCTCATTTAATAACGGAAAGAAGCTAGAGCTTAATTATCTTACCTTTTTCATAGCCAGACTGTATTTTGGATAAATAAATTTTTGGGTCAATCTGATATTGAAGTAATTAAAATATTGATTATGTCTCGCATTTGAGTTTTATTCTACATCATTAGAAGCGGAAGTAGCATATTCAATTGAGAAGAAAACATTCAACTAATAATATTTTTAATATCAAACGACATGAAAAATAAATGAAAAAACTATCAAATTAAAAGATTATGCATAATGCTAAACTCATTTACCGAAAAAGTTCACGATATTATATTTGGTGCATCTAAGAAAAATAATTAGGAAAGAATGACTTTATTTTTGTAGATGTTAGTTTTCTGATAAATTAAAGTAGAAGGGTAAAAATTATTCACTTTTAAATACTTGAAGGATGTTTTATGCTTAAAATAATACTTTAGGGATGTAATTTAAATTTGGGGTATACTTTAAGAATAACTTTAACGAAAAACTCAAGCTAAAATCTCAAATACGGGTTTGATAGAATCGGCATACTATATAACAACACTAGCTTTTAGAGACTCTAAATATGCATATTAACAAAAACTATTAAAATATTTATCGGCATTATTTAATCGTGATTGGATCTATTGTCGTTATAGACTTTAATGACACTTACAAAGAGTATTGATTGCTACTAAAATATATTTAGCAACAGCTAAATTATTATTACTAATTAATTATCGCTAGTACTCATTTTTGATGTGGTAAAAGCTAAAAACTCATATACAAATTTAACCAATTCAATAACGTTTGCTCAAACAATATATTATCAAAAAATTTAAATTGAGAACCTAATTATTACCGTCAGAAATAGTCATAGTAGTATTCAAAACCCAACTTTGCCTCTTTCTACTTTCTAACTTTTTCAGACCCTGTAATCTACCTAAAAAATAATGTGTGAAGTGTTTCCCTAGAAGGCTTTTCTATAATAATACAAATAATATGAAGTATGCTTATACAACATTTTATTTTATTTGAAATGAACTGAATAAATTAAACTAATTAAGTACCAGATTCACCAATCATGCACAAAGTTACCGGCGCATTATCTTTTATATATTATTATTCTTTTAGTCCTCCAAGAACCTACGCAACACTTCCACTAGGAAGTTTCTTTTTGACAAATATTTGATAGGTTCCTTTTATGTCCAAATATCTTCAACACAAGGGGTCGTGTTGTTTAATTTTTAGGGATGATTAACATAATATATGAATTAGTTAAGAAATTTATAATGAATTTAAAGATGGTAATAAATTCATTTAGAAAATTTTAAAAGCCAATTTAGCTTTTTTTAATTATACAATATGTAATTTTAAGAAAATATCTCAACTTTTTATAATATAAATAAAATAAGTTTGTGAACTAGTTAGCTTTTATATGAGGCCGTTCTGTCTTTTGATTTTTTAACCCATTTATTGCTATTTTACATTTTCTTCTGTTTAAATAAATACAAATAATTTTATAAGTTAATACAAAAACTTATGTACATTCAAATCTCGTTATACTAAGTAATGTTTGCCTGAAAACGTCATTTTTAAATATTTGTACTTGAAATTTGTAACTATATAAATGTCGTAAGTGCTATTATAGAGAGGTAAAACATAACATGAAAAATTGATTCTAATAAAAAAATATGTAAATCTTTCTAATGAAACATTGTTAGAACATAATTATTGCAACGAGGATTGACGATATATTTTGTGATACTACTTTTATATGCTTCACATGAAACGAGCACTATTATTAGTCCATGGCACGTATAAGTGTAACATCGTCAATTTTCTTTGTAAAGTAATGGACTTTTTTAACTCACTATCACGATTTTATGCAGATAAGGTCTCATATATCTAGTTCTTTCATGTTTTATTAGTGAAATTAATTAGTTGCTTGAATACGTACGTGTAAAGGGTCCACCTAATCCTGTCATTTGATAAGTATTGAGTTTTAGAATGTATATGCATTAATCCAAACTCTTTGTAGTTTTTATATAAAAAGAGTGACAGTTATACCTAACTAATAAAATTTATTAATAATGCTATTATTTAGTGATTTATCAACAACTTCGAGACGTATATAGTATATACATTATGACTTTTTGTTGTATTTAAGGGTGCGACCTAGTGATCAATAAAGTGATTAAAAATTCTGAGATTTCAAGTTCAAAACTCAGTCTAAACAAAAAAATAAATGACAAATATCTCGTAAAATTAATTAAGATGCACGAAAGTTAATCTAAACATCACGATTATATTAAAAATATATATGGCTTTTTGTTCTTAAGAAAATTGGACCTGGGAAAAGGGCAAATTGCGTTCAAGGTGGACAACATAAAAAGATTGAGTGATGTCATTTGCTTTTTGTTAAAGCCTTAAAGGAATGGTTAATTTACGGGGAAAATAAACATCTTATCCTATTTTGTGTCATATGATTAGCACTAGTGTCTAATAATGCATCAGATTGCATATCACATAAGAAACTTTTAAGTTGTTGAATATAGTAGTATACTCATGATGATTCTATTAATTTTATTTACACCTTATCCTTTTTGTTTGGTGCAAGGACGAGTCATCATAGAAATCTCGTATATTGTGATGCATCTCACTTTTATTTTATCCCATTTGTGAACAATTGTACCCAAATGATATATACACTTGCCCTCAATCCTCTATGTTATGGCTTGTGAGATAAAGATCACATACTTTTGCGTATGTAAATTGGAGTTGTAATCAACAAAATTGTGAGCGAGACAAACTATAGTTAGGTGTGTGGTGGTATTTAAGTGTTATTTTCGTTTTTAATCGGAGGTTTTAATATAGTTTTGTCACGAATTGAGCCTACACGCTGAACATAACCGGCACTCGAGAATCATTGATGGTTTCCAACCGAATCTACATCCTAGCTAACTACAAGCGAAAAAACCAACTCAAGAAATAATAGACTTAAAACTGAATTAAATCTGTTAAATTCAAATAATCAACTCATAAAGTCTGAAAAATATTCAATAGAAATACTTATAATTTGTAAAACAACTCAAAAGAAAGTAAATATTAGAACTCTATCTATAAAACCTCTAATACTAGGATAACTGTTGGGATGGAACCCTCGACAACTTAACAAGAGGAAATAAATGTGAAGCCCTTCGGAAAGCGTGAAGGCTCACCAAAGCTAGATAGAGTGCAAATTGTATCAATGAAGTGTCTGTTGATGATCCTGAACACCTGTATTTGTACCATAATAAAATACAGATCGAATGACATCAGTACATTGAATGTGCAAGCATGTAAGTAGATCTGAAATGCGTAGATAACTGAACTAACAAACTAAGAGAAATACTCACCTTAACTCAACTCTACTCAAATACAAAAGCAATAACAAGAGATGTAATATTTAAAGCATTATAAAACAGAAGATATAAACTCAATGATATATAAAAATACAATAAAATACTTTTTACTCTTAATTGAGAGATTTTCTAAGTGACAATTATTATTATGAGTTATGTGACACATTGTCTTGCCCACACTGTCAAAACTGTCCTATATCTTGCCGAGGGTATAGAACACCTCAACTAAGTGGATCTACTAACCTATGCTTCAAAGCAATAAAAATAGTTCAAGAAGTACAATCCTTTAGCCATGTTGGATACATGGTTTATAAGGAATGTGTTGTCTGAACTCATTCTCATATCGCTGCTCAATACTGTTCAATAATTATATACTCATGCTCAATGTTTGAAAACATTAGTTTTGCTCAATTGAGATAATTACTCAAAAGATTCTCTTAAAAGAGGTAATGCTCTCAATTATCTCTGAACTCATAAACTTATTTAGAAATCAAAGTTTCTCTCTTTCAATGGAAAAGTGTTACATTTGTAAATAATTAGTTCTCTTATATTCTTTCTCAATCATGAACACGACTCTTCTCATTTCTCATATTTACTTTCTCAGAAAATTAGCTTAAAACCATTGTTCGTTACAAAGGATCCTCAAAAGGACTTCTTAAAACTTTCCTCTTAAATTCACTTTAGTTTTGAATGTAAATTAAGACATGTGATTAGAACATGCAAGAACTCTCAAGGGTGAATGGAGCCGGCCAGGATCTAATACAAAGAAGGGGGAACATATTCACGACTTATAAGAACATATTCAGGAAGAAACACAAAAGGAAATAGGTTGGGCGACACCTGACGCACTACTGGCGCGCCGCCAATTAATAATTGGGTTGAGTTCGCGCGCACTGCTAGCGTGCCGCCCCAAACCCCAGGTCCCAATTGACTGGGGCTGAGTTCGGGCGAACTTTGACGCGCTGCCCAATGTTCCCGATGAATTTTTTTGTTAAATTTAGGGGCCCTGATAAGTTAAGAATTGGGAGAATTTGCCTAAACTCTACTTGATTCTCAAACCCAAACGAAATACATGAGAACTTCACTCAAACAGGCATAGCGTTTTACACCGAACTCAAAATTAAGAAAAGTTGGTGGCGTTAGAAAGAGGACTCAAAGAACTTCAATTTGGTAGGTCATGGGTCATTTAATTATTTATGTGCTAAAAAACTGATCGTTTGAAGTTGACCCCAAAACGAAAAACTGATGGGTGACTTGTATGAACCTCTCTTTAGCTCTTTTTGAAGTCCGATGTGTTGCATCTAGAATCATTTCCACACTCAAGAATTGACCTTAACACCTAAAAACTTTAGAATCACTGGTACAATCTTATTTATAAATGAAGAATTGCTCAAGTCTTAACTTAGAAATTTTCAGGATGTTACAAGTTTAAGTTTTAGGAATGAAATCGTATTTGGTATGAAATGTTTTATATATAATTTATTCTCAATGAAATTTTAGAATGCTAATTCGAATTGTTTAAATCCAAAAGCGGAAAGGGTTGATTTTGAGGCACAAGTTTTTCAAAATAATATGAAGAAAAATGGCTAAATATAAAAAAGTATTGCATATATTTGAAATGTATAGACATATGAATGACCCCGTAAAAAGAGAAAGGGGGATTTTTTCAAAAAATAATGGATCATCTATAATATTTTTAAGTTGAAAAGAAACTACTTTTGATGATATTTATAAATAATTACTCAAGAATCAATATTTTAGGTCGTTTTTAATATGAAATTAGTAGATTGGATGATTGTCAAACGACTACAAAAGAATCAGGTCCCTAACTAAGTTATACTGACAAGTGAAAAATGAGTTATAGAAGTGAAAAAATCAGCACCTTTCCATAGGAACAATTACTTTTTTGATCTCTCGATAACTTAAACTCATAATCTTTGAATTGAAAATGAGGGCTTACTATCTAAGCAACTTGCTTTTGTAAGTAAATTAACAATTTAAAAATCACTGTATATTCTTTGTATTTTTATATTTCGTAAACCCCCAATTATTCAGCACAGTAGAAGATATTAACATAACAAATAAAATTTATATTCATTTACTCCAAAAGTAAGCAGACATTAATCCTTTTATTGCGTAATCAAATATCTTTAGTACAATATGTGGAACTCACTAACTACTCGTAGGGTGTAGTAGTAGTATTTATTTTTCAAAAGTTTGGAGACAATATAATGTGGCATAAAACTTTGGACCTGCCAACAAAAGCTATTATATATATATATATATAATATAGTATAGTCAAAAAAATTATAATAATTAATGACAATTTGACAACTGACTTTTTCAGATTTAAAACGTGTGGTACGTAAAATTAGCTGCAAGATCAAAAAATAAAGGTTGAGATTAAGGGTATTAATCACATTTACAATGATTTTCGTTTTGTTACTGTCTTTTAATGATTTATACTATGAAATACGTATTTATGTGTGGGGCAAGCTTTACTTTTCTGGGATATAGTTTTTCACCCCACCCCCTATCCGCAACCCCCCCTCCCAAAACCAGTCCCCAGCTCTCCTAAAAAAAATTAAGTTTTTTTTAAAAAAATATTTTAAATTTTAAATTTTTATTTCTTTATATCATCTCCCCCCTCCCCCCTCCCCCTAAATAAAAAATTATTTTCTACTCTCTAGTAAAAATAAAAGATATTTTCTCAAAAATAGTTTTCATTCATAAATCAAACACTAAAAAGTCTTTTTTCATCAACTAAACATGAGAAAATTAGTTATAAATCTACTTGTTTTGAGAAAAATAATTTACTTTCACAATAATATGATTCATTCACGGAAATATAAAACTTTAGGAAAATAGCATAAATCATTTTATTTTAATACATAAATGTGAGGTTCGAATTTAAAATTAATTAACGTGTCTTGAATTTTACCAACAGTCATAGCTCATTTTTGTTAGTAAATTTATAATTAAATATTAATACACATTTTATAAATTTCTAATATAAATATAAAATTTAAACAAAAGTTTTTGACTTCATCCAAAATATAGAATATATATTATAGCTTTGTTCATGCAAATACACCAACGAGGAAAGTCCGATCCCCGAAATCCTTAACTTACCTCAAAAAATGGGTTCAAGCTTCCTCTAGCACCTTCTAATGTGTTTCATTTGAGATTTTCTTTTATGCATAATACCCTATATATAATATGAGCATAATAAATAAAATATATTATTTAATTTGATTTTTACTGTATTATTTATGTCTTTTAATATTAAATAAAAATAAATATATACTTAAATTTATATAAAATTAAATAGTAATTATCAAAGAGTTTGAGTTAACCCGAAAGAAATGAGTATGCCCTTTACCTTTTGTATTTTAATCAAAAGAAAAGTATACAAAAACAAAATGTAAGCAAATCAACTAAATAAATGTTCAATAATAATAATAATAATGATGCCAAAGATAGGCATACAACGTGTAACAAAGAAAAAAAAGTAAAATATAAAAATGAGTCTCAACTTTAAGGAAAATTTTAGTGGTAGATATTTTATTAAAAAATTAATCATTATTTCATTTTTAATATATGTATATTCATCTTCCCTTTTCTTTTTCCATTATATTATATTATATTTTGCTTTCTTCATCTTTTTTTTCCTGTTTTTCCTCTTTGCCTTTATCTATTCTTTTTCTCTTTATTCCGTCCATTCCAAAATCTCTTTTCAAATTTTATATCAGTATTTATTTTCCTCACCTTTTTTCTCTTGTCCTTTTTCTCTTTCCCTCAGTTTTTTTTTCACTCCCTTTCCTTTAATAATTCTTCATAAATCGCCTTTTCTTATTTCAAAAATAAATAAATATTATATATCTAAAATTGATATTTTAGATGATCACTTAAACAATTTCTATTGTCTCAAAAAATTAAGGTAAAAAGCGAGATAATTTTCTAAAATAAAATAATTATTATTTAAATAATTATTTGAGAAATCAACCGTTATATCTAACGTTACGTGGATGCCAAAAGGGTTAAATATCAATATGAATAGCTTTATCATTTTTATACAGAAGTATTAATTAGTAAAAAGAAACATATATTTTTGAAGTTGAATATTCTAATACTCCACTAGTTTTACGTGAAACTGAATATTTAAAAATCAAATACATAATCCAAATACTAGCACTTATAAATTGTAATTGTATTTAAAATTCAAAAAAAATAAATTTTAACTCGGACGTATTTAGGCTCATAGACTTGTATGAATTAAAACAGAATCAACATGTATATAGGACATGTAGCTAGAAATAAAAAGAAGTTTCAATTAAATAAACTAACATACAGTAATAGATAATGAAATTTATTGAGGGGATCATAAATTCAATGTGCTACATCACTCAGTTTAGTATTTTGCTTCTCTTTTTTTTTTTTTTTAATATTTATCTAATATTTATTTAAATTCGTATTTGAATCATGAACACTTATTTAGGACTAAGATTAAATTGACTTGAATTAAACATAAAGTTATTGAAGTAAATTATCTTGAATTGTTGGCTATAATAGCTTGATGAAACTTCGTTATTTAATTGATCAAAAGCAATCTAATTGTCAAATATTTTTAAAAAACTTCTCAAATGAATTAATCTAACTTCTGAAAAATCAAAAGTTGTTTTAATTTTTGAAAAAAATATTAAAAGTAAATATTTTTAAGTAATAGAAGAAGCTGAAAAACGTTTTAAAAAATCAAATTAATTTTTGAAATATTAACCATGCAATAAATGATTATTTTAATATTAAAAATAGATCTTTTAAATTAGTTAGTCAAACACAAATTATTGTTTGAATATTTAAAAAAGTATTTCAAATTGTTTGATTAACCAGAAACAAATTGTTTTTTTGCACTACTGACAACAACATATTAAAAGAACAAATTTTAAAAAGCCTTGGCCAAACTGACAGAATCTGATATTCTCGAAAAGTTTTTTTTTTTTTGAAAAATTAATTTAATAAAATATTTCTGAATTTTGTGCAACCAATAATATGTGTGTGTGTAATCTTGTCGAAAAAAAAGATTTTTTCTGGAAACGCTTTAATTTTTTCAGTCTCTGTTTTAAAAAATTGAAAAAACATATTTTATCACTATTCAGTTTTTGTCTTTGGAACCCCATGACAACCTCTATTACTGTCTCTGTCTTTACTATATAACAGCCTGCAAATCACACATGATATATAAATCACATTAAATAAATTTTATATGACATACTTAATTCAAAAGACATTAAAAAAAATTGAATTTAAATTATCCGTATAAATAACTATCCTCCAAACTAATCGAGTCATTCCGAAGAATATTTCATTAAGAAATACTTAAAAGCTTGAGTAAACACTAACTTTATTACTAAAATAAGTGTTGTTATTTTTTAGAAAAATATAAACAATACTTCACAATCTTTGAAAAGTATTTTTTTTTCTTTGTTTGCTTTTTTAGTCGTGTATGATCATGATCACATCTTTATAGTAACACATGCATATATCGTCTTCCCCTGATATACTTTTGAATAATTATTGGTCAGTACTCCATTTTCTTGGATTCTTTAATTATTTATTTGACTATAATATTATTTAAAGTCCATAGAGTACTCTTTTCCTCTATATATATTGAACAAGTTCATGTACTAAAGAACTAACTAATAGAGAACACAACAATATGGGTGGTCTTGTACAGACTATACATTTTATTTTTGGGATTGTTGGTGAGTTTATTTCACTTTAGTTTATTTATTTTCATATTTTAAATTTATTTTGTATATTTTTCTCTTTAGTTAATTAATTAATTTCTGGTTGAGTTTTTTTTCTCATTTGCTTCTCTTTTTTTCCTATACTAATTAACAGGAAATGCCGCTACTCTTTTTCTCTTCTTGGTACCCACGTAAGCATAATTCTCAAATATACTCTACTCCTTAGAGTTTTACGTTATTTTGTAAAGAGAGACATGTTATATTTTCTTCGTTTTATTTTTATGGAGTCAAACGAGTATTTCTTTAGTAAAATTGAAATAGTTAATTTGTCTGTAATCAAAAAATCGTTTTAAAATCAAGAATTGTTTTAGTTTAGTATTTGCCAAAATTAACACTTTAGATCTAGTTAGATTGGTATATTAATTATAAATTTAAAATTCTTTTTTTCTGTAAAAAAAAATAATTATGACTAATGATTGAATTTTTTAATTCAAGAGAATAAGTCAATTTATCTTTTTTTTCAAAAACTCATCGTTATATTTTTATCTCAATTATTTTATACTTGACTATAGGTAAGCAATGAAACTTCTTCGGAAAATTAGATATTCATTCAAATGATAAATATAATTTATGTACACTAATAATATAAATAAATTTAATATAGTTTTGTTTTATTGAATCTAGGTTTACATTCAAGAGGATTATCGAGAACAAATCAACAGAACAGTTCTCTGGAGTACCTTATGTTATGACATTTCTCAATTGCTTGCTTTCTGCATGGTAGTTATCTATTGTTTTATGGAGAAATATCATTACATACTTGAAAATTAAAATAACAACAAACACATCATAAAAAGAAAGGAATATAGTACATAAGTTGAGCAAATGCTTTTATGGTGTGTTTCTCCAACTTATCAAGTTGAAATTAATAAATACGTAAGAAGTTTTTATAAAAACATAAATACTTAAAGTAGGTTTTAAATTTTTTAAAATTTTCAAATAATATAATATAGATAAATATTAAATTTTTATATAGTATTTGAAAATATTTATTGTTTGTCAAAATCATTTGTCATATAATAAATAATCGTGTAATCATACACTATTTGTCAAATTTGTCCTCAAATATTTTTTGCATATCTATGATTTTATATTTTTGGCTAATTTTAGAATGAAAGTGTCCATCCAGAAGTAGTAGGGGTGTGCACTATTAGGATTAAACCGAAAAATCAAACCAAATCAAATCGAATTTGAATTTGAATTGGTTTTTTAGATTCTTGGTTTGGTTTTGGATTTATTATTTACTTTGTTTGGTTTTTTGGTTTGATTCTGGATTTAGAAAAAGAAAAACCGAAAAATAAAAATAAAAACAATATTTTATATATATATATATATATATATATATTATAAATTATAAATATAACTTTTATATTCTAATAATTGACATAACCGATTAACCAAACTGAAAAAACTCAAACCCAAAAGAGTAAAACCAAACTAAACCAAATTTATTTTGGTTCGAATTGGATTGTACTTCTCAAAACCAAAAATCAAAAGTCCAAACTGAATAGTATAAAATCAAAACGAGAAATTGAATGCACACCCCACAAGAACTAACAAAATCCTATACTTAAATTTGATTGGTTTAATTTTCTATTTATTAAATTTTCAATAAAATTATATTTTTATAGATTTATTTATGTGAATAATATCGAGTTCAGATTGGTGTAACTTTATATGCCTCCAAAATATTGAGCTTACATACTAGCCACTAATCTATAACTAAATGTATCCTATGAGGCTTGAGAACTTGAAATGAATTATGAGGGACAAAAATAAGATAATTTATTCAAAACCTACTTGAGATAAAATAGGTTAAAATGTGGTTTATACTTTAACTTTTTCATTTTTTATTACAAGTTTTAGCTGTTTTATTTTATAATACTCCTATTTTAGTTCCTAATAAAAATTTCTTTTTTTTAGTATGATAATATATAATATATAAAATAATAATATATTATTTTCAAAAAATATTTTAACACATATTTTTCATATGTCAACTTAGGTTACATATTAGTTTAACTTTTCATGTATTAAATTAAAAAAATTCATCGTAATTATTGTGTCCAAGTTTACTGATAAAGTTATTGATTTAATGAATGAATATGTTTTTTTTCAAAAAACACTTTACCATAAATTTTTTATATGTCAATTTAGGTTACATATTAGTTTAACTTCTCATAGATTAAATTAGAATTTTTCATCGTAATTATTATGTCAAAGTTTACTGATAAAGTTAATGATTTAATGAATGACTATGGGTTTTTTTTTCCAAAAAATACGTTAACATGGATTTTTCATATGTCAATTTAGGCTACATGTTAGCTTAACTTTTCATAGATTAAATAGAATTTTTTATTGTTATTATTGTATTAAAAGTTTACTGATAAAGTTATTGATTTAATAAATGAATATGTTTTTTTTCAAAAAATACTTTAACATTGATTTTTCATATGTCAATTTAGGCTACATATTAGCTTAAATTTTCATAGATTAAATTAGAATTTTTCATCATAATTGTTGTGTCCAAGTTTACTGATAAAGTTATTTTATTAATGAATGAATATGTTTTTTTTGGAAAAAAAAAATTTAACATAGATTTTCCATATGTCAATTTAGGCTACATATTAGCTTAACTTTTCACAGTTTAAATTAGAGTTTTTTATCGTAATTATTGTGTCAAAGTTTATTGATAAAGTTATTGATTGAATGAATAGGTACGGTTTGCCATTTATATCGTCAAACAATATTCTAATAACAACAATAAATGGAGCTGGAGGTGCAATTGAGTTGATATACGTGTTGATTTTTTTCTTATACGCACCCAATAAACAAAAGGGGAAAATATTAGCAATGTTGATATTAGTTATACTAGCATTTGCTACCGCAGCGGTTATTTCGATACTTGCTTTTCATGGAAAAAATAGGCAACTCTTCTGTGGTACGGCTGCTACCATATTCTCCATCGTTATGTATGCATCTCCTATGTCTATCATTGTAAGCTCTCCCGATACTCTTTTTATTTTAATTTATTTATCTAATTTTTATTTGTTACGGTATTTAAGTACGTAAAAATTTTTTTTGATCTTGAACTAAAAATATATAAAAAATATCAAAATATTATTTAATCTTGTAATCTTATAAACATCTATGAAAAGTTCTAAAGTTTACAAAAAAAACGAAAGAATTTGAACAAACTAAAAAGAAAAGTAGAATTAACAAACAAACTTAAACAAAAGAAGTATATGTTATGCAATGATTCCTTTTCTAAGTCACCATAAAAATTTCACATCCTAAATTTAACTCTAACTGGCTAGGTAGATTCAAGATTTAAACTAGGTGAATTTAGTATTCATACTTTCATTATTTAGTTTATTGTATTTTCTTAGTTATGGATTCAAAAATGATTGATATTTGTTAATCCGTACAATTTTTATGCTATGTTTGACTTGAACTCATAACTTTAAGGCTATAAATAGGAAATATTTTATCATCTGAGCAACTTTCGCTAGTTAATTTGGTCGAAGAGTACTTATGAATGAAAGATAAATTTGTGTAGAGACTAGTAATAAAGACCAAGAGTGTGGAGTACATGCCATTCTTCCTGTCATTTGCTGTTGTGGTATCTTGCAGCTGCTGGTTTACCTATGCCATGCTAGGAATGGATCCATTTGTTGGCGTAAGTATTGTATTGTGCCTAGCATCTCTCCTATTTATCATATGTTAAAAGTTGAATCAAATATATAATTACTATGGTCTCAAAATGAGCTCAAATATAGATAATATGCTTGATTTGTCAGAATCTTATAGGCTGGCCTCAAGGTAATTTGAATCAAGTCAATCTCAAATTATTTAAGCTTTAATTTATTTTACGAAAACCTTCAATTAAGTTCAATTTAGATTCGTTTTAAGTCTCTTTATTTGCATTGGCATAATGTATGTTCTCATATCGAAGGTATGAATTACTATTTATTTAATATCTTCAAGGATTTATCTATCAATTCGTAAAAAAATTCTAATTTTCTTAAGTTGAAATTTAAATTGTGATTATAAAAAATAAATAATAATTTTTAAAAAATTATTGAGATGAAATCGGTCAAATTGAGTAGGTCATGACCCAGCCCGATTGTTAGCCCAACCCATCTGAGTCCAAAGTAAGATTAGATAGATCATGACCTAATCCTATTTCAACTCAACCCGGCCACTTACGCACCTAACTATTAGCGTTAATTAATATGCGTGACATTTGTAAATTACTTGTATTAATTAATAATTTTGTACCTTGCAGATTTCAACAGGTGTTGGCTTGGCATTAGGAATAGTGCAGTTGATCTTATATTTTATTTACTGTGACAAAAAAATATTAAATAAGAAGAAAACTGCTACTGATGAGTCCCTACAGAATATGGGCAATGACTATGACAATAATGTGAAGTGTTACAATGATGAGAAGCAATCAAATTTTCATGAGCAAGTCTAGACAAGTTAAGAAATCAAGTTCAATATGCAACTCAAAACTTGGTGATTTTTGTGTAAAATCTCTCTCTTTAGATTTTATAAACATTTTGATGTACTTCAATAATATAATATTGTAAAAGCATAAAAGTATGTCAAGAATGATTAGATATCTAAATGAAATATGTATGATTATGCATTATGTTCACACTGTGTGAGTGATTGCTTACATTGAAGATTATTTAATGTTTATGGTTTTAAATATTCCATGAATTTCTTAATACATTTCATGATCTGGTCTGCACTTTTGATGAAGAAGCTTCGGATATTGATAAGCTTATTTTATCATATATTCTAAAATTCTAATCATTCGAAAAAATTACAAAAAATTCTCATCACTTTACGCGATACATTGATCGGATACTTTAAGTGATGTATCGGAAGTTGAGTGATGTATCCAAAACTGAGCCACGATTATCAAATTGTATTCGAAACTGGGACGTGATGTATCGAGATGTATTCGAATTCCATTAAATTTAAGGTATTTTTGTAATTTGAAAAAGAGTAGGGATAATTATAAAATGTAATTAGCTCTTAACAAGATTGGTGTAAAATTTCCTAATAAATAAAGCTAGTAATTTCGCATTTTTTAAGTAAATTTTTTTTTAGTCTAGTTATTAACTTTATTTAAAAAAAAAAAATAGTTAGCTAATATTATTATAGTATATTATATTTTGTATATATTTTTAAAAAGACTAAAAAATATAAACAAACAGAAACGGAGGAGAAAAAGTCCCAATCTAAAACTAATTTCCCCCTAATCTAAAACTAATTCCCTCTAAATATTTTCAAAACAAAAACCTTTAGGTTTCCCATATGAATCTTCAACCAAATTACAAGTTATACACGAAAAAGAAGGGGGGGGGGGGGGAGTACTATTGTTATATTACTTTATACGATCTGTTAGCGGAAACGTGAAACTAAAGAACAAGGAAGAACAACAATATTTAACGTGGTTCGGATCAAAATGATCCTATGTCCACCAAAGAACAACTGCACTGATATTTATTTCACTCTACAAAGAATACAAGTGAAATACTACAAGAGAGAAAACACAAATGCCTTAGAAGGTGAGAAGGCAAGTGAGAGGATGATTTGAAAATGAATTAAGAGCTACCTATTTATAGGAATAAATTCATCCTATTGATGTCATCCATGACATCACTATGTGTCAAAATTGTCAAGGTTAAGATAGCAAACCATTTTATCGTTTGCCTAACTTTCACCTACCAAGATACAATCTTTGACTTGAATTTTGTACTAATTATCTTCCTACCAAATATTCATATTAATTCATCTTCTATTTAGTTTGATTCCACAAGAACCAAAACCAACTCTTTCAATCTCCACCTTGGTTTGTGTTCCAAGCATGCGTATAAACAACTCCGGCCAAAACTTCTAAGCTTACTGGGCAATCCCATTGTAAGAAACAAGAAGAATCAAACCTTTGTTGAACATACCAGCTCCACCTAGCAGTTGTTCTCTTAGAGTTGCATCAATTGATGCATACTCCCGCCAAGTCCTTGCAGTGTGCAAACTTGGCAAGCGGGACTATTTTGGTCAACATGTCTGCAGCGTTATCGTCTGTGATAACCTTCTCAACCTTGATAGCTCCCTTTTCTACGACATCTCGAATAAAATAAAATCTGACATCAATGTGTTTGGTGCGCTCATGAAATCTTTGATTTTTAATCAAATGAATAGCACTTTGACTATCACATTTTAGAATTGATTTAAGCTGAACTGAACTCAATTCTGCCACCAAATCTTTCAACCAGATAGCTTCTTTCACTGCCTCCGTTGCTGCCATATATTCTGCTTCTGTTGTAGACAAAGCGACAATCGACTGTAAAGTCGATTTCCAACTAACGGCACTGCCAACGAGAGTAAAGATGTATCCAGTTGTGGACCTCCTTCGATCAAGATCCCCTGCATAGTCAGAATCAACATAACCGAGAATTGAAATACCTTCACTTTTCCGAAAGGTTAGGCCAACATCACGAGCTCCTTTGAGATATCTCAATATCCACTTGACAGCTTCCCAGTGCCTTTTTCCTGGATTTGCCATGTACTTGCTTACCACACTTACAGATTGGGCAATATCTGAACGTGTGCATACCATAGCATACATAATGCTACCAACTGCACTCGCATAAGGAACCTTTGACATATGCTCCACCTCATCCATTTATTGAGGCATTTGTAACTCTGAAAGCTTGAAATGAGAAGCTAACGGTGTACTTACAAGCTTGCTCATATGCATATTGAATCTTTCAAGAACTTTTCCGATGTACCTCTTCTGAGAAAGATGTACAACACCATTTAATATTCATATTAATTCATCTTCCATTTAGTTTGATTCCACAAGAACCAAAACCAACTCTTTCACGATCAAAGAACTTTCATAACGTTGACGTAATTCGATTTCAGCAACACATCTGATTTTTTAGGCTTTGTTTAAAAATTTTGGCTCAATAAAGGTTCATTTTTTTCCCTATTTTATTTTTCTGATTATTATTATATATATATAGTTTGTCTTTATTTTTTTGCGTTGATGTTGTTGAAGTTGCTATGGATTATTAGTTGTTATTTTGTGAATGATTGAAACCCCAAATTATAGATCATTAGACTTTAAAATTTGAACAATTTTTCAAGTTTTATTTATCCTTTGACTCTAATTCTTCATATTGAAACTCATCATTTCCATTTACCATTCCGTTGTACAGCATGAGCTTTCCTTCTTTTACTTAGGTTATTTGTTTTTATGTAATACATAAATATGCTCATTTGATTTGGTCTTATGCCTTTCAATTATGTATGTGTACAAATAAAACTTGTATAAAGTTGAACATGTAGATGCACGCGTTCAACGTGGCATGATACATGTAGCATGCCACGTTAGATGTCTTGTAGGATATGAATTGCCACCTACTCCCTCAGTCCCATTTTATGTGACACTTTTCATTTTTCGAGAATCAAACAGTTTAACCTTGACATAACATTTGCGTATGAAATTTTCAATTTTTTTGAAATGAAATTTATATATTTGTAAACTACGTAAAGAAGTCACAATAATTGATAATTCAAAATGTTAAAAGGATGTATGAAAAACTTGCGGTCAAAGATAGACTTGTTTGAATCTCGAAATGCAAAAAGTGCCACATAAAATGAGACGGAGGGAGTAATTAGGTGTCAAGTAGGATGTGTATATTTATTTGTTCAAGTCTATATAAATTTAAGTGTTACTTATATATATCCAAAACTGAAGGATAAATATCATATGACAATGTTAAAGAATATGTTTATATATTATAAGTACTCCATATTCTTGATTGAATTACTCCTATTTATTTTGAATTAAAATATTACTATTAGAATATGTGACCTCTTAGAATATTACCATTGCTCATCTCCATATATGGAACTGAAGAAGAACTAACTTGCTCATAGCTTGTAGAGAACACATCAATATGAGGGGTCTTGTACACACTATACAATTTGTTTTCGGGATTCTTGGTTAGTTTATTTCACTTTAGTTAATTCATTTCCATATTTTATTTGCTTTTTATATGTTTTTCTCTTTAATTAATTAATTTTTGGGTTGAGTTTCTCTTCTTTTTTCTGCTAATTAACAGGAAATGT
Source organism: Solanum lycopersicoides (assembly GCA_022817965.1). Taxonomy (NCBI): domain Eukaryota; kingdom Viridiplantae; phylum Streptophyta; class Magnoliopsida; order Solanales; family Solanaceae; genus Solanum; species Solanum lycopersicoides. The sequence goes on along the minus strand of CM040623.1, from coordinate 76,282,867 downwards.
TGCCACTCTCTTTCTCTTTTTGGTACCCACGTAAGTATAATTCTTAACAACACAATCAGAATTTCTATCATAATTTATTCACATTAATAATATAAATCATTTTAATTTTTAATATATTTTGTTTGATTGAATTTAGGCATACATTCAAGAGGATCATCAAGAACAAATCAACGGAACAATTCTCTGGCATACCTTATGTTATGGCATTTCTCAACTGCTTGATTAGTGCATGGTAACTATCTATACTCATGCAGCAAAAATTTTCAAATTTTGATGCATCGAAATCGACTGTAATTATTTTTTTTTTAATAAAGTTATGGATTTATGAATGAAATGAATGAATTAGCAGGTATGGTCTGCCATTTGTAACATCAAACAATATTCTGGTTGTAACAATCAACGGGACTGGAGCAACAATTGAGTTAATATATGTGCTTATTTTTTTATTATATGCGCCCAATAAGCAAAAGAGAAAAATCTTAGCAATATTTGTATTAGTCCTCGTTGCTTTTGCTGCAGCTGCTGTTATCTCAGTGCTTGTTTTTCATGGAAAAAATAGAGTGTTTTTTTGTGGTATTGCTTCCACAGTTTTCTCAATCGTTATGTATGCTGCTCCTCTGTCTATTATCGTAAGCACTCTCAAATACTCCTCCTTATAATCATTCCTTTACAACGTTTGACATATTTTTGATATATTATACACATTTTTAATTGAATATAATTTTATTCAGAGATTAGTGATCACGACCAAAAGCGTGGAGTACATGCCATTTCTCTTATCATTTGCCGCTATCCTATCTTGCACTAGTTGGTTTATCTATGCCATACTAGGAATGGACCCATATATTGGCGTAAGTACTTCTGTTGAGAATATAAGTAAATAAGTAATGAAAGTATGCAGATGAGTCAAAGCAGGTAAAGGTCTCGAGATTGAAATTCATTGTTGCTCATATTAAATTTTCACATGTTGTATGAATTAGTGAATTTTGTTGATCTTATGCAGATTTCAACAGGTGTTGGCTTGACTTTAGGAATAGTGCAATTGATCTTATATTTCAGTTACTATGACAAGAAAATTTTAAATAAGAAGACATTTGCTGTTGAAGAATCTCAGCAGAATATGGACAACGATCCTAACAATGACGTTAAGCCGTATTTACCATGATGAGAAGCAATCCTATTTTTAATGGTTAATACATGAATGTCCATATGTGAAGTCTAGACAAGTTAAAACGGAGAAAAAAGTTCATGGCAGCTCAAAACTTGATGATTTTTGTTCAGAAAAAGTTTCTTTAGATCTATTCTATTGGCATTTTGATGTGCGCAGATAGTATTGTAACAGCATAAAAGTATAATCCTCTGCTTTACATATTCAGGTAAAATTTTACAAAGTTGAAAAAGAAAAATTATGTAGTTTTTTTTTTCAATTTGTTGTTGTAAATTGATCAAGGAAATAGCTGGAGTACTATGCATTTATTCATTGATATGATTTAAGTACTTTCATATATAATACTCCCTCCGTTTAAAAAATAATGACCTAGTTTGATTTAGAACGAAATTTAAGAAAATAAAGGTGACTTTTTAATACTGTGGTTCTAAATTAAAGTTATGTCAAAAGTATCAAAATGCCGTTTAATTTTATAGTCATAAACATGTCACGTGAAAAGTTAAAGATAAAGTATTGCCAAAAAAAAATGAATCATTTTTTTTAAACAGACAAAAAAGGAAATATGATTATTCTTTTTTAAAGTAACTTGTTAAAAATTTACATTTCTATATGAAAATTAAAAATAAAAATTAAAGATTCACGTGACCCCAATCATATGTAAAGATTGAAATATTTCGTATGCTCACTAGATATATAATTTAATAGTTAAAAGATGATGTTCTGAATTTGTGCTACAATTAAGTCCAATTTTTTTTCTTGTTGACTTTGCTAGCTAAATTATTCCGTTTGACGTTTTGGTATTTATAATGTTCTTCAAAGAACAATTTCAGTCTTTAGTTTATGTAATGAGTTGCCTGGAAATTTAACTTGAAGCTATATATTTAGCTATCTCAAAACGTACTAATAAAACATCAAATCCCAGCAAGCTTCTATACGACAAAAAAATGTTTGCCTTTAAAATCTGAATTTGACCGCTATTACTATATTCTTATTTAACACTTGAAGGGTAGTATGAGGAAAAAAAAACTGTTGATTTGAAAAATAAAAAAGTAAATCAAAACATTTAACTTTATATTTTCAGTCGACATAAACTTGCACGTGTAGTTTGGCTGGGCTTTCCTGAGGTATCTAATAATCTTGTTTCTCGTTGTCGCTGACGCAACTCACCTAACTAATGCCCATTTGTTCTGGAATAATCTTTTTAGGAGAGACAATTTAAATATTTCTGTCAAATCCTTCTATTTTTACGTACGGCTGCTACCATTTCGATGTGTTTCAATTCTTTCGAACAAGAGAGGTTTGATGTTTTTTAATCTATTGTATTAATTCCACTTCCTATTGCGGTATTCTGTTTATGATCTCGGCTTATGATTCAATTGTCATTTATTTAGCTATTGAGCCTCAAAGTTTATGTTTTTATGTGACCACAACATCAAAAAGAAAGTCTGAATTTTCTATGAAAGTCGACTAGAAATATTTGATCTTAGGTGCATAAAATATTATTGTTTTGATAAGATCGGACGACTATCGATATCTGTTAATATATTTTCTTAGACTGTTCTTTAAAAATATATATCTATTTATATCGTAAACTTTTCCTAGTGTGTTCTTTAGAAATATATATCTATCTATATCGTAAACTATCGGATCAGGATCCATAGTAAACAATAAAAAAGAAGCTAAAACGCGGTATTCTATTTATGATCTCGGCTTATGATTCAATTGCCATTTATTTAGCTATTGAGCCTCAAAGTTTATGTTTTTATGTGACCGCAACATCAAAAAGAAAGTTTGAATTTTCTACGAAAGTCGGCTAGAAATATTTGATCTTAGGTGCATAAAATATTATTATATATGTTAATATATTTTCTTAGAGTGTTCTTTAAAAATATATATCTATCTATATCGTAAACTTTTCCTAGAGTGTTCTTTAGAAATATATATCTATCTATATCGTAAACTATCGGATCAGGATCTATGTAAACAATAAAAAAGAAGCTTAAACGCCCACCGTGGGGCTCGAACCCACGACCACAAGGTTAAGAGCCTTGCGCTCTACCAACTGAGCTAGACGGGCTACTTGTGTTAATTTAACAACATTAGTTATAAATAAAATAACTGGGAGAAAACACATTGCGCTATTTTAAAATAAATTAGAGAATGGATCAGAATAAAATAAATAGAAATAGCTACATACCAGTGTAATGTAAAAATCATTATTTATTTTTAGTCATCATTATTACATTTTAAATCATTAGCGCAACACACTACGTATATTAGCAAGAATATAATAGAAAAGAGATTTTGACAATTTGAAAACTATTATTCTTGAGCCTTTTTAGATCTCTACTTCATTATGCTTCTCTAGTTTTTTGCCTTCTTCCACACCATTTTCAATGTTAACATGTTTGCCGGCTTCATTTGGTCCTCCACCAACACAACTCTTATTGGAAGATAAGGCAATTTCCCTTGTCCAAGTCTTTAATGTCTCCACGGCTGCTTCATCTGTTTTGTATCAAATTGTAACATAAATTATACTCACAAAATAGATAGAATTTTTTTTTTATTCATCTCATTAATTATTAGTTTTTTTCACCCCTTCCTAAAAGTTTTCACCTTTTTGCTTATTTGGTGACTGAAAAATTTACAACCTCAGAATTGGAGGAAGAGGGTGCCTACTGTCTAAGCAACCTACTCTTGTCAATTTTTAGTTCCTCGCTAGTAATGGTAAGAAAATGAGTTTTGGGTTCAATTCAAATGAATTGTGTGACTAAGGTGTCAAATGTGCGGGTTGAGTTGAAATTGGAAATATTACAATGGGTTGAATAGAAATTGGGTTGTGTTTTGACCCGCTCAAGTTTACTTTGGGTTCAAATTGTTTTGGCTCAAATGGGCTAAAAATGGGTTGGGTCTTGACCCGCCCAATTTGACCAATTAATCTCAATAATTTAACATATTGATATTTAACTTTTATAATCACAATTTGAATTTTCGCGCAAGAATTTTTTGTTAAAAAAAGTAACAAATGAATAGATAAATCCTAAAAGATGTTAGATAGATAATAATTCATACATTCAATATAGAAACATATCTTAATAAAAAGTTTTAAAATGAGTTGAAATTGGAGATTGAATTGGGCTCAATTGAGAATTCTCTTCAAATGGATTGAGATTTAACCCTATTCAAATTATCTTAAACCCAACCTTTAATATTCTGAACAGGTTGAACGGATTACCTATGTTTGAGTTTATTTTTAACACCCTATGTGTGACTCTTAATTAACACCCTAGAGCGTGAGCACATAAATGTTGAGATATAATTAACCTAAAAATTAACTCATGAAAAAAGATTGCCCAAAAATCATATAGAAAGACCACCCATCCCCTTTTTGTTCGATAGACCTATTCAACTATTTTGTTTAGTTTTCTCAATCTCCCAATACTTCATAACAACTTCAAAAAGTTTTAGACTTTTAGTAAAATAAAAAGATAAGATAAATTTGTAATTTCACTTGCCTAGTCTTGGCACAGTATGGCCTTGAGGATGCCTAATGATGATAGGATTCTCAAAAGCTGTTGTAAGTTCTTGTGAAGGAAGTTTGAGCCAATCTTTCTCTCCAATAAAATGGACTGATTTAACCTTCATCATATCTTTGTATGCAATGTTACAAATATTTGGGTCCCTAAATTTGGCACCTGATATTGATACAAATAATTTCATTGGTGGATGCTCTTTCAGAATCTGCCCCTGTATAAATAAAAAATATATAAATTTCCCAAATTATATTGGAAATTATGATGTAATTTTGGCTAAGAGTTGAGGTGATTGAAAAATTACCTGTTCCATATACCCTAGTAAAAGGCCTGATAAAGTCGCTCCCTGCACCAAGGGATTATTCAGTAATTTGATATTTGTGGGTAAAATTTTGAAATTACGATATTCAGGTTTGGATTTGATTTGAAATATTAGTACAATTGATTATAATAAAAATAACTTTTGGAGGCATTAAATATTAACATTAATAAAGAGTGCTAAAATTTTTACCGGCATTAAAACAAATATCGCTAAATGTTTTGGGAACATATACAAAGAGAGCTAATTGCCGTTAAAAATACATATTTAGCGGCATTTGAGAACTAATTGTCACTAATTATCCTTTTTTAATGTAGTGATTTTTTATATCGAATTGTTTACTTAATAAAAATCATACTTCCTCCGTTTCAAAAAGAATGTCCCTATTTTCTTTTTAGTTTGTTTCAAAAAGAATGACCGATTTCCTTTTTTGGCAACACTTTAACTTTAACTTTCCACGTGGCATGTTTAAGACCACAAGATTAAAGGGCATTTTGGTACATTTGGCATAACTTTAATTTAAAACCACAAGATTAAAAAGTCTTCTTTCTTTTCTTAAACTCCGTTTCAAGTCAAACTAGGTCATCCTTTTTTAAACGGATGGAGTATATCAATTGGTTCATTACTCATTAGTTCAAGTCGAAAGAGTAAGTTAAAGATTAAATATTTTAGTTGTGTCTAGGGGTGGCAGCGGAACCGGTAGGTGCCGAAATCCGAGACAGATAACGGGACAAAAATCGGGTTTTACCGGTTAATTCCGGTTCCGGTCCGGTCCGGTCCGATTCAGTTAAATTTATTATTATTTTTTTTAAAAAAAATTACCGTTGAGAGCCGTTGGGTAACGGCTAGTGGGGGGCCCCAACGGCTCTTTGCCCCTTTTTTCAGCCAATTACACCCTCCTACCCCCTAACTTTTTTAATACCTCAAATTTTATATTTATTTTATTTTTACATGTTGATCTTCTATTATAATGTGTCTCTACATCAAAAATAATTGACTACAACTTTAATATAGTATTACTGAATATCATACCAAATTAAAGTTTAAGTTGTTGATTACCGAATAACCGAACCATAATTCAAGAATTTTGTATTCAATATCTACTTTATTAAGTGTAAAAATAAAAATCTCTTCAAAAAAGTGAACCAACCTGGGAGAATCCGAGAAGACCATCAAAAGGCCCTTTGCTGGTTATATACTCACACAAATACGAAATGCATTCTTCTAAGTTCTCATATTCTGTAAAATCCTGAGAGGAGGTAAATCATTGTTAGTAAAAACTGAGATATCAACCTGGGTTATAGTGTAGTGGTGGGACTGCTTCATCTAGAGGAGGAGTTAGGTGGAGGTTTGTGGATTTTGGATGAACCCAGTAGCTTTTCGTATATTCTGTATTTATATTAGAAAATTAAATAAATATATATGTATATTAACTTGTGAATCCGATCCGGAGATAAAAAAAGTAACGGTAAAAATACTTTTCTCTGCTAGAGTTGCGGATTTGAAATTCTTTCTTTTAAAACCATTAAATTCTTAATCCTGACTCTGCCTGTGGCTCCATCCTTAACCATAGGTCGGATTCGAGCCTGAATAGGCAGGCAATTCCAAAATTACTAGTATAAGATAGTAGAATTAGATAAGGAATTTGTCGGCAATCCTTAGCTAATTCGCTGCTAAAATGCTATCGAATCTTCTTATAACTACTGATAATCCATACCTAAATAAAATTAGTATGAAATTTTTGTTATTTATCTACACGTTAAAGGTATGTATTTACCTCATTATACTGGAACCACTCAAAATATGGTGGTGGAAATATACCCTCAATATCTGATTTACCCTTTGCTGCAAATATTCCATCTGGAAATTCCTGCCAATATATATTCATTTATAATTTCAAAATTAGCTTTGATGTGTTACATAATGTACAAAGAAAAATATAATAAATTAAATATAAATATGTAACATCATACCATTTCAAAATTAGCAAAAATAGAAGGATCCCATTTGCTTAATTGTTTTTTTAAGAAATTTCCACTAGTTCTAAATCCATGCAAACAAAGAATCTTTATCTTTTTTTGTTCTATTATCTCTTCCATTCTCTCACAAATGTGGTGAATTAAGTTGAAAGTTGAAGAGTAGTGTATGTATCTCTAAATACTCAAAAATCCAACTACTCACTTTGAAATAATTAAAGCCACTAGCATTTCAAATTTATTTGAACTCAATACTTTTATTATAAAATTTATAAATATATGTAAAAATTACTAAAAGTTAAAATAAATATGAATAAAATATTTTTAAAACATCATTAATTAATATTAAATATATTAATAAAAGTTATAAAATTTAAATTTTAAATCCGACTCTTCGCCAGTAAATCAAAAATGTAAAATGGGATCAATTTACTATTGGGAGAGTTAGGTAATAAGAGTGGCTGGCTGGTGAACACGTGACTCTCAACAGCCATTGCGCCTTTGCAACTATAAGGTATAAAGCAACTCTTGAAGTTGTCCAAAATGTTTATAAGGACATCTTAATTGTGCTGACGTTTTATTTATTTTTTTAAATAATTTTAAATTGATACTATATTAATTTTTTTATTCATCCCAAAATTTAAAAGTAAATATTATTACGTGATAAAGTGTTAATTTAATTTAAAATATATATTTTTTCAATTTAAGTTTTTCTTTATTTTTTCTCTCTATTACTTTTTGATTTGTTCTTTTTTTAATTTTAATTTTAAGTAAATAGAAAAAAAATACCCTTAAAATTATGTGAAATGAATAAAAATAGGGATAGTTGTATAGAATGACAAACTAATAATATAAAATAAATATAGTAACTACCTTTTGATTTATTTGTATTCCATAGCAAACTGTTTGTCAGTCCCTCTCTCCCTCATATTTTCGCTCGCCACTTCCCTCTCTCGCTCGCTTATTCCTGTCGCTCGCCTCTTTCGCTTTATACAATAGAATTGTATAAATTGTGTTTCTAATTGTATAAAGCGAGAGAAAATTGTATAAACGCATGCAAATACATATATCTTTGTCCAATACACTTATAATTATACAATACAAATATTTTCCTGCCCAAGTCTCTTTTGCCTTTCTCGTTTTATACAAATTTAAATTGTATATAATTTATCTCTTTCTCGTTTTATACAATTCGATTCAATTGTATATTCTTGCACAAGTCTTTTTTGCCTTTCTCTCTCTTTCGTTTTATACAAATTCAAATTGTATATAATTTCTCTCTTTCTCATTTTATACAATTCAATCTGTCTTTCTCGCTTCTCGTTTTATACAATTCAAATTGTATATAATTTCTTTCTTTCTCATTATATATAATTCGCTTCAATTGTATATGTATAGCGAATTATACATATATAAGTTTGCTATGGAGCGCAATTATGTCAACTTTGCTATAGCATACAAATATAAATTTTATATTTGCTATATGTGAAAGTTGCCCATAAAAATATGACTTTGACAATTAAAAAAAGATCTCAAGTTGTAATACGTTAAAATATTCTATAATTGTTATAGGTGTGGTTTTCTCCTTTAAATTGGGGTTGTTAGTTAGAACCTTTAATTAAATAAACTTAATAATATGTATCTAACTAACATGTATCGTGGATAGATATATCTGAATTGTCCAGCCTTAGGCTTAACAGTTTCAGTCTCACATTCAGCTAATTATCGAACTTCGAGCGAAAATAAACTTTTAATTCGAATGACAATATATCAAGATCTATGAAAAATATATCGATCTAAGTTCTTAATTGTGAATATAAAATGCACCATACACTCATGTCCAAAAAGTAACCGCATATGGCACATCATACACGAATGAACCGCCAAAAATTTAGGAAATACAATTAAGTTTTATTTTTAATTATATTTAAAATAATCTTTTTTAAAAATAATCAACTTTGCTAAACTATAAATTATCATAAAAGTTATCAATGTTTTGATTTTCTTTTAATTATATATATAGTGAAGTAAGGAATGATTTAAGAATTAAAATTTAATTAGTACATTTTAGGAATTCTTATCTTTTTAGTTAAGGCGTTTAGTTTTAGATCCGGACAAAATTGCTTAGTTTTATTTACCAAGTTTGTCTGTTAGAATTCACCTATATATATCTCTATAAATAACAAAAATTCATTTCACTTTTCTTCCACTTTACCGTTCTTCTTTACTTTAACAGTAATCATATTTCAAATTTTGGTTATTTGCTTTTTCATTGAAAATTATTGGTTAAGCACTTCATATTCTTGGTTTAATTACTCCTATTGATTTTAATTAATTAAAAGAGCCCATAGAGTACTCCATTTCTCTATTTATTGAACAACTTTAATTTATTTACTGAAGAATTAATTAGCTTTTGCCTCTTAGCTTGGAGAGAACACAACAATATGGGTGATCTTGTACACACTGTACTATTTATTGTTGGGATTTTTGGTGAGTTAATTCATTTTATATTTATTTAATTAATTAACTAGATAATGAAATGCCAATTTACGGGCTCAATATTATAATTTTATAATACAAATTTAATTAAATTTTAAAAGGAAAATTATTATGATATTTTCAAATAAACATGATAGGAAATAACAATAAAACATAATATTTATTAAAAATAATGACTGATGAAAATTATAATGAATCATCTCATTCTTTATAAAGTAATAAAAGAATGAAAAAAAGTTATGACTTTGGTCTTAATATTTATTAAAATTAGTAGAACAATTTTGTATAATAAAGAAAGAATTTTTTCCAAAGTAATTAATAAACATGATGGATTAATTTTTATATCAAAGAAAAAGGATTTAAAAATATCAGCAACAATTGATATAATATATACTGCAGTATTTTAACATGAGGTAGTTAATATAATAATTTATATAACTTGCTTAAAATAATTTTAACTATGATAAAATAATAGTACTAAATAAATATATGTTTTTCAATAAATTATATAATGACATCTATGTTACGTGAAATTTTGACGTTATACATAAAAAGAGAAATCAAGTTAATTAGATACTTCAAAAATTATCTCTACAATCCAAAAAAAAAAAAGCAATGCCATGAAATTGAAAAGTCCGAAGAGAACCAAAGGAAATGACATAACATGCTTCTGAAATTGTTGAAAATTTTGTTCTTGAAGAGCTATCTCATTGGTTGCATTTCTTTTAAATTATTTTGAGAAAAATAATTGTATTGATATTGAATTTAAAATGTTAAGTGATTCATTAGGGTGTTTGAAAAGTGTGAATTAATTGAATTTTTTTAAAAGTTGAGTCATCATAGAGATAATTGATCGAAATGTAGTTCTTAATGTTGAAAAAGAAACTACATTATTGATTTTCCTTATAAGAGATCTATACAGAGTGTATAATATTTAGGACGCAAATAAAAAATAAAGGACGGAAAACTTATTGGTATAAGACATGAGAGGGAGAGAATTAACGAGTGAATGAAACGAAGAATGAGTTAACGTCTATTTATTTATGTCATAGACTTAGTCCTAGAAAAATCTTATAATTTGTAGTTTTTTAGAAAAGTCATGTAACTTGTGGAGAAAATTTACCACTTGAACAAAAATATTTTAATGAAGTTTAAAAATACAATTTATAATTTTTAAAATGAAATATATATGAATGATCATATTGTCATAGATTGTCCTCACTTTTAAAATCAAACACATATTTAGATTAATATGTTTGAAATCAAGTAAAAGTACAAATTTGTTTTTATATTTTAATGAAGAACTACACTTTTATAATCTAGAAAATATTTTTAGTTTACTTTGAATACAAATATATCATCCTATTCATTTTATTGTAAAGTTACTTTTAACATCTTTTAAAATATATATTTTTAAAATATTGAAATTAATTTGATTTATTCTCTAATATCAATCTAATATATATTATTAATTTTATCATACTTGTTTCTTTTCAGGTACATTAATTAGAGTCAAAATAAAGGTGAAAATAATTAAATATATTTTTAAGTAATGAATTTGTTAAAGTAGGCCTTTTTAGTAAGCATAATGAATATAAAAATATTAGTAATTAATTAGAATAATAATTAAATAGATTAATGAATATATATTACAATAAATCATAAAAAATGTGAAGTGATAACAAATGTGTTGATAGAAAAATCTTATAATTTGTAGTTTTTAGAAAAGTCATGTAACTTGTGGAGGAAATTTACCACTTGAAAAAAAAATATTTTAATAAAGTTTAAAAATACAACTTATAGTTTATAAAATGAAATATATATGAAATGATCATATTACCATAGATTGTCCTCAACTTTTAAAATCAAACACATATTTAGATTAATATGTTTGACATCAAGTAAAAGTACAAATCTGATTATATATTTTAATGAAGAACTACAGTTTTATAATCTAGTAAACATTTTTAGTTTACTTTAAATACAAATATATCATCCTATTCATTTTATTTGTAAAGTTATTTTTTAACATATTTTAAATAATATATATTTTTAAAATATTGAAATTAATTTGATATATTCTTTAATTTCAATCTAATATATATTATTAATTTTATCATACTTGTTTCTTTTCAGGTACATTAGTTAGAGTCAAAATAAAGGTGAAAATAATTAAATATATTTTTAAGTAATGAATTTTATGTTAAAGTAGGCCTTTTTAGTAAGCATAATGAATATAAAAATATTAGGAATTAATTAGAAAAAATAATTAAATGGAAAAAGGGTCAAAAATGCCCTCAAACTATGAGAAAGGAACAAAAATGCCCTCAGTTTATAGTTTGGCTCAAAATTGACCTTACTGTCAATATTTGGTTCAAAAATGCCCTTGCAGTCAATACTATGGTTCAAAAATTCCTCTATAGTTACTAAATAGGTATGCCCTTTTTCAAATAACTATATCATTTTTTTCCTTTTAAAACACATTTTCTTCTTAATTAAGTTATTATAAAAGAACCAGTTCATGTTTTCTTTCTTTTAAAATCACTTTAAAAAATAAAAATGTAGGAATATTTTTTTTCTTAATCTCATCTTATCAATTAAATCGAATAACTTCATGAACCCTTTCAACATATAATATATGTCATATATACAATATCATTGTATATCCATCATTAATTTATATTTATATAACGATAAAATAAAATTATAATAAAATAAGAAATATTTTTTATTTTTTATTTTTTCTGAATTGAAATAAGATAAACATTGGCTAATTTTAAAAAAATATTATTAGAGATAGAATGTGTTAAAAAGAAAATAAATAATATATTTATTTGAAAAAATGAGTATTTTTTATCCAAAATAACAATAAGGGCATTTTTGGACCAAAATATTTATGGGAAGGATATTTTTAGACCAAACTATAAACGGAGGGTATTTTTGTTCCTTTCTCATAGATTAATGAATATATATCACAATAATTCCTAAAAAATGTGAAGTGATAACAAAATGTGTTGATAGAAATAGCGTTATTCAAGATATTTCTAGAACTATTTAGTTTCTTGTTATTATTCTTGGTAGAATTTTTTTGTAAGCTTGAAATTAATTTTTACCTTTGATCATCATTCACTTTCATATACAAAGAAATGTTTGTAGAATTATTTGTTTCTCTTGCTATCTTTATTGGAGTAACAGATTTTTATTAGTATAAAATTAAATTTTTACCCTTGATCGTACAACCACTTCACTCTTCTATATAATGGAGAAATTAATTTCTGGTTGACTTTTCCTTCTCATTTGCTTCTTTTTTTTATGCTAATTAATAGGAAATGTTGCTTCTCTCTTTCTCTTCTTGGTACCAATGTAAGTTCTCAACAACACTTTTCATAATGTAAAAAAGGGGTTTTCTTCAATTCATGCAATTTCCTTCCTTTTAATTAATACGATACTTCTCGAATTTCACGGGTCAAGCAGGTACTTTTTAATAAATTGAAATAACACTATAAGAAAATTGGGAATTATATGAGATTTTTTCAGGGATTAGTATGAAAATTCGCACAAAATTTATTTTCCTGCAAATGTTCATACTAATTTCCAGGAAAATCCCCACGTAATTCACTGTTTTCTTATAGTGTAAGAGATCGTTTGGTAGCTGAAAAGAGTTGTATATGTATTAGTAATATGGGTATAAGTTATGCACGTATTAGTAATGTGGATATTAATTATGAAAGTATTAATATCACGGGTATTGGTTATGGAGATATTAATTATACAAATATTAGCAGCGTTTAGTTATGTAAAATATAGTTATGCATAAATTATTCCTTTGAATGTATGTATTTTATATTAAAGATTAGTAAAATGATACATTTTTAAAATTAAAACGTTTCTTTACAATTATCCGCTTTCCTTCTTTAACTTCATATTTAAATTAGAACATTTATTTCTTCACGTAGAAGAAGAAAGTAGTCAAGTGAAAGTGATAAAGGATAATATTGTCATTTTAACTCAGACGACAAATCGTTTTGAAATCAAGAATTTTATTTAGTTCAATATTTCTTGAAATTGACACTTTAAATTCAGACAAAAAAAATATTATACATTTAAAATGCTTTTTAAAAAAAATATATTTTATGATGACCAATCTAAAATTAAATAAAGAGAACTATTAGCCCATTTATCTTTGCTCCATCATAATATTAGATATTGATTTCAATGAAAATTGGTATTTTAATTTGATTATAGTTTACACACTAATACTATAAATAGTTCTAATGTCAATATGTTTTGTTTGATTGAATTTAGGTATACATTCAAGAGAATCATCAAGAACAAATCCACGGAACAATTCTCTGGCATACCTTATGTTATGAGTTATGACACTTTTAAACTGCTTAATTACTGCATGGTAATTAATCTTCGTTTAAATTTTTAGCTCAATTTAAGGTAAAATTTTACTTATCAAGTTATTGATTTAATTATTGAATGAATTATAGGTATGGTCTGCCATTTATAACATCAAATAATATTCTTGTAGCAACACTCAACGGACTTGGGGCTGCAATTGAATTAATACATGTGTTTATTTTTCTCTTATATGGATCCAATAAACAAAAGAGAAAAATCTTAGCAATATTTGTGTTAGTCCTTATTGCTTTTGCTACCTCAGCGGTTATTTCCTTGAGTGTTTTTCATGGAAAAAATAGGAGGTTTTTCTGTGGTATGGCTGCTACTATCATCACAGTCGTCATGTATGCATCTCCTCTTTCTAATATTGTAAGTACTCTCGATATTCTCTAAATTTATAATACATAAATATGATTCTTAACTTGGCTTCAGCTGACAATTATGACATTTTAACTTTAGTCATGTGCACAAGTAAGATAGCGACACATTCATCCTACATGACAATTTTCTGTAATATGTGGCATCATACATATATCATGCCACGTGGTACACGTGTGTCTATTTGTTTAAGTGCCTACACAAAATTGAAGGTCATAAATGTCAGCTGAAATCAAGTTAAAGAGTGTATTTATGTATTATGTCATTTTAATATATTATACGCACCTTCAATTGAGTTCAAAATTAGTACTAATGAAAAGATAAATTTGTGCAGAGACTAGTAGTTAGGACCAAAAGTGTGGAGTACATGCCTTTCTTCCTGTCATTTGCTGTCGTGGTATCTTGCACTAGTTGGTTTATCTATGGCATGCTAGGAATGGATCTATTTATTAGAGTAAGTATTTACAAAAAATATCAAAAGTCATCGTTATTTCTATTTAGCGATGATATTATAAAAAAAATTTATTAGATATAATAATTCATAATTAATTTCTTTGTACTTTGCAGATCTCAACATGTATTGGCTTGATTTTAGGAGTAGTGCAGCTGATTTTATACTTCATTTATCGTGACAAGAAAACATCAACTGCTGTGGATGAGTTGCAATATGCTTAGTTGTTTATATCATAATAAAACCAAATATTATTATATAATTATGGTCAAATATCTATGAAATTTGTATATGATGAAATATGACCATGTATGAGTTTAAATATTTATATCTTACTCATTTCTTTTAACTTGTATGTGTGCGTGTATTCCGAGCCTAGAATAATTATGGTAAAATAATAATATTAATATTATTAAAAAAAATGCTTTGAGTAAGTAATTAAATAAGAAAGAATAAGTACAATTTTCTTTTAAATAATCAATGTAAATTGTCATATAGTGACTTATTTATCGAGGTCAAAATAATTTACATTGGATAAACTTACAAATATAACAATTACAATTTAAATTTGGGTGAAATTGTGAAAATGACAATCTCTTTGTAGCATTACTTTTTTGCTTCTATGATCTCTTCCAGTCACCCATAAAGACACTTGCCTCACAAATATGGTGAATTAAGTTGAAAGTTGAAGAGTATATTTATCTAACTACTCAAGAACCTAACTACTCACTTTGGCATAATTAAATGCATTTCTAAAGTATCTGATTTATTTAAACTCAATATTTTCGTAGATTATAGAGTTTATAAGTATATATAATAATTTAATAAAAGTTACTATAGACATGAACAAATAACTTTAAAGATATTATATATTAGTATTAAAATATTAAAAATTAAATAATTTTAATTTTGCATCCGTCCCTTGATAAAGTAGACAAAAAATGTAAATAGGGATCTATTTTTAGGTAATAACTAATAAGATTGGCTGGTAGGTGAACACGGAACTCTCAACAACAACTAGGCTTTGTAATTAGGATTTATTTTCACTCTTTCACAAAGAATTGTCTAATTTAACTTGACACGAAATTTAAGATGATAAAAAAGACTTTTTAATTTTGTGATTCTAAAATGTCAAATATACAAAATTATCCTTTAATCTTGCGGCCTTAAATATGCCACATGTAAAGCTCAAATTAAAATGTTACCTAAAAAAAGAGGTCATTATTTTGAAACAAACTAAAAAGGAAAGAAGGTCGTTACTGTATTTTTTAAAGAAAAGGAGTATTTATTTTACGGAAAAAAACATAAATACATTATAATTTATAAAATTTTCTACCATTTAAAAAATTGACAAAATCTTTCTATGATACATTCATATCCTCCTTCCGATACATCTCTATCCCTCTAAGATACAATCTTCCTATTTAAGTAATATATCGTTTGTAATGTATCGAACAATTAATAAATATATTCGAGTATAATGAAAAATATGATATTTTTGCAAGTGAAAAAACTTTTGAAGTATAAGCTCCCAAATATATGAATTTTTTGTACATTATACTTAGCTTATTTTAAATTAATATAAATACATTATATGTGCCATTCAAACACAAATTATCATTTAGTCGGAAATATGTCTCTTTTTGTTAAAGATATTTGATGTGATTCACATATTAAGTGTAATTAACTAATAATGTATTAATTAGTATAACTACTTTTAGAAGTTGTGATACGTCACAATGTTCCACAGTTATTACAAGTGCTTTTATCCTTAATTTATGATTGTTTGTTACCCTTCTTAATTAGATAAACTTAATTAACAAAGTATCACAATGTTCCACAATTATTATAAGTGATTTTCTCCTTAATTTATGGTTGTTAGTTACAATTCTTAATTAGATAAATTTAATTAACAAATCAATTGGAAAAGAGAAAAGTTAATCCTAATGTGGATGTTCATGAACCAAATATGAATTTATATAGGCAAAATAGAGGAATATCATAATACATCATAAACTTACAAATTAAAATTTGAAGGCTATATTATGTAGATAAAAATCATGAGAGTCGTGGACATTATTAAAAGTAAAAATAAAAAAGGTGTATGGGTAATAAAAGAATGTGGAGAATTTTTATTGTAAATATTCCTCCATTAATAAAAAATTTATTTGTAACAAATTAAGTAATTTACTTTTATAATATAATAATTAATTTAAACAAAAATAATGCCACAAAGGGAGAAAAATATATATGCAAATAGAAATCGTAGAGATGTGTCACATCACCTTGTCGTTCAAAAACTAGAGCATATATATACTTTATAATAACGAATATACATGTATCATAATTTTATCCACTGACCCGATATTTATTAATTATCGGATCAACGGATAAGATTACGCCACATGTACCTATTTAGTCTTCCGTTAGAATGAAAGACATATACGCCCTAGTTTTTTGACGGCAGGGGCACCAATGTCCCAAAAATATGACAGAGGGTATCTGCATACTATTTACGATAGTTTGTGGATATATTTATCTTTTTCCCTAAAATTAAAGAAACTATTAATATTAGTAAAAATTTAAAAATTAAAGTGTTACTATTCCAAATATAAAAAAAAGGGATCTAAATAAAATTTACTAATGAATTTACCATATCATCCATATATTCTCATTTTTTATGCTTGCCAAATTAGATGACTGCAAATGCAAAACTTGCCATCCAACTCCTTGAAAATCGTAAGGAAAAAAATATGTTTTTTTCTAAAAATAAAATAAAATAGATACATCTTCTTGATATTCTGTATCACTTTTGAGTCTATTAAATTATATTAATTAAAATCGAATAGTTTTACTTTACCAAGTAAATATTTTTACTCTAAACGTGATTTCATTTTAAAGTTTGAATTTGAATTTGAACTTAAAATTCTTTGTTTAATTTTTGTTTATAATTTGTTTAAATCAAAAGTATAAGAAGTTAATACGGCTTGAAGGAGAATATTAGTCGATAAATTCAACCACGTGATAAAAGAAACTCCAAACTCACACTATTTTTGCCATTTGAAAAGAAAAAAGTTTTCCTTTTGCCTTTTTCTTTAATTTTAATAACAATATATTGAGTCTAGTCGTTCTATAAGTAGGATTCGAAAAAATATTATTTTTTAGAGAGACTATTTCTAGTATACCTATTGTCTTTCTTTATATTCAAAGAAAATTAGTACTCATTTGGGGTGTGTTTGATACGACGAGAAATCTTCTTCAATTCCTTATGTATTTTGTAGTGTTTCATATAGTAAGTGAAAAGAAAATCATTTCAAGATCAAGAAATATTTTTATATTTGTTTGGGAACTTCATACCAAACATGCCCTTATAAGTGTAGTTCAACAGCTAAGCAGAAGACCTAAACATTATAATACTTGATTAATATAATTATATTATAAATAAGTATATATACTTGATTAATATAATTATATGATAAACTGGAATATATAGTTTGATGTAAATACTCAATTTTGATAAATTTTTACTTGCCCTTGAACTATTTGTTCAAATGTATCCTTCGGGCCACCTTTTTTGCTGATTTTTATATTTAAAATCAATAATTTTAATTATTATAATTATGTATTATTTGTTATGTGACGTCTTCCTATTGAATAAAATGAGATCTCCCATCAATTTTTTTCTAACCCACCCCAACTTATATCCACAACCTCATCATCACCCAAACCAACTAAAAAATTATCTAGGAATATTTTTGACAATTTTCCGTCTATAAAAGCACCGATGGACTGGTTTTTCAAAAAGATGATCATAAAATAACAAAAGCAAATTAAGCATGAACACGTGAGTACTCCTACACCTACCACACATTAATACTAGTACCATTTCATTTAGTATGAAAATTTTTAATTTATATATATATAATGATTTTAATCCCTTATTGTAAGAAAAGTGAGATGAAATTTTTTAATTTATATATATATATATAATGATTTTAGTCACTTATTATAAGAAAGTGAAATGAAATTTTTTAATTTATATATATATATAATGATTTTAATCGCTTATTGTAAATTGTAAAAACATAAATTTTACTCCCTTTATCTAATGCTCAATCGACAAC
This sequence comes from Solanum lycopersicoides, assembly GCA_022817965.1. Taxonomy (NCBI): domain Eukaryota; kingdom Viridiplantae; phylum Streptophyta; class Magnoliopsida; order Solanales; family Solanaceae; genus Solanum; species Solanum lycopersicoides. The sequence goes on along the minus strand of CM040623.1, from coordinate 76,264,012 downwards.
CTATTCTAAGTAAAAAAAACTGATTTTAACCGCTTATTCTAAATTGTAAAAATGAGATTCTACCCCCCTTTACCTAATGCTGAATCGATGACTTATTCTAAGCAAATTTATATATATATATATATATATAACTTCATCTTCACTTTTCTTCCACTTTACTGTTCTTCTTATTCACTTTTATAGTCGTGAATTATTTCTACGTGGAGATTTCCTCCTCCTTTTTTGGTTGTTTGCTTTTTGAGCATCTTAATTTATAATAAATCATGCAATCTTCCTCTATACTTTTGAAAATAATTGAATAGGTTTTCCATTTTAAGTACATATTCTTGGTTTAATTACTCCTATTATGTTTATTTTTATTAAAATATTAGTATTAATTTAAAAGCATATAGAGTACTCCTCTCTCCTCTATATACTATACATTGAACAAGTTTAATTTCTATACTGAATAACTAACTAGTGTAACGGATAGACTTAGATAAATCTTAATATATCTAAACTATGTAAAAGAGTGAGTAAGTTGTGATGTCTTAGGAGACTATTTCTCCTCAATCTGTATTGCCTGGTTCTTATAGGTCTCTATGTTAGTCTACCTATATATTCATATTGTTGTACATATTTTATAAATGAATGAACATCTTACATGTCTGAGCCTTCTGTGGTTTAACTACCATTCTCTTTTTTTTTCATTCTTTTTTGCTTCAAAAAATAAAAGTTGAAACAACTTTCGAATGGGAGATAACATTGAGAGCTCTTCTACCCTGGCAGCTTCAGTTGTTTCAACGAATGCCATGGGAAACTACTAGCCTACACCTAATCTCGCTCATCAGTTGCCAGTAAAGCTTACGTCAACAAATTTTTTGCTTTGGAAGACACAATTTCTTCCTATGATTTGCGGTTGTGGTCTTAACCATTATTTTGATGGTAGCGAACCAGCACCACCACGTGTTTTGGATGGTGCTAAACCAAATCCTGCATATAAGGTTTGGGTACGTCAAGATCAACTCGTCTTGAGTTGGATAGTTGCTTCAGTTTCAGAAAGTATTCTCCCTCAATTGGTCGGAGCAGAAACAGCTCGTGCGGCTTGGGACAAACTTGTTGTTGCCTATGCTAGTGGATCTAAACAACTGATTCGTGAACTTAAGGCACAATTACACAACTTGCGTCGTGATAATGCAACTATTGAAAGTTACGTTCAAGGGGCCAAAGTTATTGCTGATAAGTTAGCTGATAAGTTAGCTGCCTTGCAGCACCCAGTCACTAATGATGATTTAGTAGAGTTTGTTCTTGCCGGATTAGGTTCTGCTTATCGCCCCTTCACAAGGTCGCTTGAATCACGTCATGAAGACATCACCTTTGATGCCCTTTATGGTATGTTGTTGAATGAAGAAAGACAATTAAAACGTGAAGATGCCAGTATTGTTATTGCCCCAACAACACTGTACACACAAAGTTCATTCTCTACACATCGTGGACGCGGCAGGGGGCATACTAATCGGGGTCGTGAACGCTCTGCTAGCCATGGAAGTTTATCACAATCTCAAAGTCAGCATTATGCCACTGCAACTCATTCGGGAACTTATTCTGGAACTACCCCACCTTCCACAGACAATTCTGGAATTGTCTGTCATAATTGCGAAGGAAAGGGCCATATTGCACGAGTTTGTCCGTCACCTAGGACTCTGAATGGAAATCAGGTATCTGGTCTCCCCTCCTCAAATCTAGCAAGTAAATCTTCTCAATCAACACAAAATTGGTTGATGGATAGTAGCACCACGCATCATCTGACGTCTAATCTTGACAATCTTGCTATTCACTCGGAATATCATGGTCCTAAAGAAGTTACTCTAGGTAATGGTTCCAAGTTGCCCATCTCACACATTGGTAAATGATCTATATTTATTTCTGACAAGTCCTATGTTCTTGATAGTCTTCTTCATGTTCCCACTGCTACCCAAACTTTGTTGTCTATCAGTTCTTTTACTAATTCTAACCAAGTCTCAATTGAATTTTTTCCTCACTATTTTTTTATTAAGGACTTGGCAACGAAGGCAGTTCTTCACAAAGGACCGAATGAGGGAGGTCTATATTCCCTTCCTACCTGGAAGTCCGTTTCTTCACCAACTTCATATGCTGCTTCACTTGGTGTTTGGCATGCGCGCTTGGCTAATGCGTCTTATCCAATAGTTCGTCGGACTTTGCCTTCTAGTACAGTTATTTCATCTAGTTGTAGGTCTTCTAGTTTGTGTCCAACTTGTGCTGTTAGCAAGAGTCATAAAATTCCTTTTGTTGGTTCTAGTTTTCAGGCCACAGGACCTTTAGATTTGATTTGTTCAGATGTTTGGGGTCCAACACCTGTTATTTCGAATGATGGATACAAATATTATGTTATTTTCTTTGATCATTATAGCAAATACACATGGATCTATTTTCTTAAGTTCAAGTCTGAAGTTCTTTCCGTTTTTATTCAATTTTGAAAAATTGTGGAAAAATACTTTGGTCGCCCGATTAAGAGTTTTCAAGCAGATTGGGGAGGTGAGTTTCAAGCTTTAACTTCTTATTTAAGAGACAATGGTATTACACAACGTTCTTCTTGTCCTTATACCCCAGAACAAAATGGTTGTGTAGAACGTAAGCATCGACATATTGTTGAGACGGGTCGTGCCTTATTAACGCATGCAAGTGTTCCTTCCCAATTTTGGACAAATGCTTTTGATACTGCAATTTATATCATAAACAGATTACCAACTCCCCGTCTCAATAATCAGTCTCCTTTTCGCGTCCTATTTAATTTTGATCCTGATTACTCCTTATTGCATGTGTTTGGTTGTCTTTGCTTTTTTTGACTTCGCCCTTATACGAAAGATAAATTATCTCCTCGTTCTAAGAGATGTGTGTTTTTAGGGTATAGCAAAATTCACAAAGGTTATAAGTATTTTGATCCTACTTCCTCTAAATTTTTTATTTCCCGTCATGTTGTTTTTGACGAAACAACTTTTCCCTTTGCTGTTCAGGACGATGCTACGGTGCCTGCTACATCAACCAATGTTGCCCCGCTCACTGTTCAGATACCTTCATCAATTCCACAATCAGTTGTGTTTGTTTCTTCCTCATTGAACTCGTCTAATCCTTCTCCTGCAACACCCAATACCACATTATTGAATAATTCCACCTTCAATTCTACGTCGCAATGCTCTAAACAAGGTGTTGTAGCAGCACATCAGTCTTCTTTACCGTCACATGTTATGCCTACAGATGCATCTTCTCTATCTTCAGAGATTTCGTCCAATGCATTACCTACTGAAGGTGGAGACCAAGGGGTTGTTTTTGAACAATCTGGTCCATTGAGCAATGTCCACCATCACATGCTCTTCATCTAAGTCTCATCCAATGACTACTAGATCACAAACAGGTTCACTAAAACCAAAGCGGCCCACTTCTTACTTAGCTATATCAACTGATATTGTTGAGCCCTCGTGTTACTCTCAAGCTATAAAGTATGCGCATTGGCGTAGGGCAATGCACGAGGAATACAATGCTCTCATACAAAACGGGACTTGGCAACTAGTTCCACCTTTTCCGTCTCAAAATATTATTGGAAGTAAATGGGTGTTCAAAACAAAGGTTAAGCCTGATGGGTCCGTTGATCGTTACAAGGCTCGACTTGTTGCTAAAGGATATCATCAAAGACCGGGTGTGGACTATGTTGATACTTTTAGTCCGATAGTGAAACCTGCCACCATTCGCCTCCTTCTTTCCTTGGCTGTCTCGAACAATTGCCATATTACTCAGTTGGATATATCTAATGCTTTCCTTCATGGTACCCTTGATGAAGTAGTATACATGTCTCAACCTCCTGGTTTTGTTGATCCGGATCGCCCTAAGCATGTTTGCTTGCTCAAGCGTTCCCTTTATGGTCTTAAACAAGCTCCACGTATGTGGAATAAATGTTTAACGGATGCCTTGATTTCTTATGGTTTTACTGGTTCAAAAACTGATTGTTCGTTATTTCATTTCTCCTCCAACAGTGATAAATTATTCTGTTTGGTGTATGTCGATGACCTCCTTGTTTTGGGCTCCAGTTCGTCTCTTGTTGGCTCTCTTATTACTCGCTTGAAGTCACACTTTGCTGTGAGAGATCTTGGTCGCCTCTCTTATTTTTTAGGGATTGAAGCATCATGGACCCCTACTGATTTGCATCTATCGCAACATCTATATGCTACTGAGTTGTTGCGGAAAGCACAAATGGATGGCTGCAATCCTCTTTCTACACCAGCTGCTTCATCCTCTAAACTCTCAAGTTTTGAAGGATCTCCTTTTCACGATGAAACGTTATATCGCAGCACTGTAGGCGCCCTACAATATTTAACATTCACTCGTCCAGATATAGCATTTGCAGTCAATAAGGTCTCACAATTCATGCATAGTCCGAGAGAGTCCCATTGGGTTGCTGTAAAATGCATTTTGCGATATATACAATCCACTTCCTCCCATGGTTTATTCTTTGCTCGCCAAAATAATAGACTACTGCATGGTTACAGTGATGCGGATTGGGGTGGTCCTGTGGATGATCAGAAGTCAACTACCGGATTTGCTATCTTTCTTGGGTCTCACTTAGTATCTTGGGCTTTCAAAAAGCAGCGAGCTGTTGCACGTTCTAGTACTCAGGCAGAGTATCGTGCACTAGCCACTGCCGCTTCTGAGCTAACTTGGCTGGAATTCTTACTTCGTGAAAGTGGGTGCTTTGACACTACAACTCCTATACTTTGGTGTGATAACCTAAGTGCAACCTATTTAACAGCTAATCCTATCTTTCATTCCCGCACTAAACATATGGAGATAGACTTTTATTTTGTCCGTGAAAAGGTGAAGGATAACTCTTTGGTTGTTCGTTATCTTAGCACTCATGACCAGGTTGCAGATGTTCTCACGAAAGCTCTTCCTAAAGCAAGTTTTCAGCATTTCAGAGACAAATTGACAGTGTTTGCTTCCCCGTTCAACTTGCAGGGGCGTGTAACGGATAGACATAGATAAATCCTAATATATCTAAACTATGTAAAAGAGTGAGTAAGTTGTGATGTCTTAGGAGACTATTTCTCCTCAATCTGTATTGCCTGGTTCTTATAGGTCTCTATGTTAGTCTACCTATATATTCATATTGTTGTACATATTTTATAAATGAATGAACATCTTACAACTAGCTCATAGCTTGTAGAGAACACAACAATATGCATGGTCTTGTACACACTATACAATTTGTTTTTGGAATTTTTGGTGGGTTAATTTCATTTTAATTCCATTGTATCATTTTTTTTATTTTAATTAATTAATCAAATTTTGGTGTTAGAGTTTTTTTTTTTCCTGCTAATTAACAGGAAATGTTGCTTCTCTCTTTCTCTTTTTAATACCAATGTAAGTATAGTTTTCATCAACATTTTTCAGAACGTAAAAAGGGGCTTCTTTTTGTAAAGAGATTCATGTTTTTATGCCTAGGTATATATTCATGCAATTTCTAGTGTCAAGTAAATACTTATTTGTAAATTAAATTAATAAATATATCTCAAAAATAATGACAAATTATTTTGAAATTTTAAAGAAAATTAGTTCAATATTTTTTGGAATTAACCCTTTAAGTTTAGATAAATAATATTGTAATTTTTTTATATTCTTTGATGATCAATCTTAATTAGGTAAAGAAAACTATTATCCCATTTATCTTTTGTAAACCACTTTTTTAAAAATCATTATAATTTTTTTCCGCAATTATTCTAATTCTTGACTATGTATAATTTGTGAAACTATTTTCTCTCTCTAAATATTGATATTCATTCTAATGAAAATCATTATTTCGACTATAAGCTATATATACACATTAATAATATAAATAATTTTAATTCTTATAAATTTTGTTTGATTGAATTTAGGAATCATCAAAAACAAATTGACAAAATAATATTTGACATAACTTTATGTTATGACATTTCTGAATTATTGTTACTAGTACATAAATATGTATTACAGATATCTATAAATACTTGAAGTCATAAATGTTCGTATTTAATCATACACATTTCAAGATATCTGACCATCTTTGATATATTTTTTACGATATTTTGGTTATCATGAAGACACTTAAAAAATATATCAAGAATGATCATATATCTATGGAATATGTACATGATAAAATATGAACATTTATGAGTTCAAATATTTATAGATATTAATTCGTAATACAATCTACACGAGTAATAGCAGTTCAAAACATAACATAAGGTATGTCAAAGAATTGTTCTGTTATTTTTTTTTTATTCTCTTGAATATATACCTAAATTCAATCAAACAATTAGATGTATTGAAATTAAAATTATTATATTATTAGTGTGTATAACTTATAGTCAAAATAATGAATTTCATTAGAAAGAATATCCAACATTTAGAGGGAAAAAACAATTTTACTGATTATTCATAATCAAGAATAGAATTATTGCGGAGATTTTTTAATGATAATATTAAAAAAAAGTGATTGATTAAAGATAAATGGCCAATAGTTCTCTTTATTTAGTTAAGATTGATATTGTATTAAAAATTACAATGTATGATTTATCTGAATTTAAAATATCAATTCCAAGAAATATTGAACTAAAGAAAACTCTTGATTTCAAAACGATTTGTCATATGAGATAAATCTATTATTTCAATTTATTAAAAATAATAATATTTGTTTGACATTCAAAATTCAGAAAGTGTCATATTAATTAAAAGGGAGGAAAAATAAATTTGCAATATTTCCTGTTAATTAGCAGAAAAAGAAAGAGAAGCAAATGAGAAGGAAAACTCAAATAGAAAATAATTAATTAATTAATTAAATAGAAAATTATATAATGATATTAAAGTGAAATTAACGTACCAAAAATTCCAAAAATAAATTGTATGGTGTGTATAAGACCACCCATATTGTTTGTTCAATATATAGAGGAGAGTAATACTTTATGTGCTTTTGATTAAATTAATATTTAAATCAAAATTAGTAGAAGATTTATTTTCTTTGGAATGAATATCTAATATTTTGAAGGAAAAAACAGTTTCTCAGATTACTCATAACTAGATTGAGGGAAAATGACATGATATGCCTTTTAATTTTGTTATTCAGAGTTAGCAACTTGACATATTTATAAAAGTGGTTTATATATATATATTTATTATTACACAAATGACTCACATATATCTTTTTCTTTAATAGAAGCGAAAAAATTAATTTTAAATTTATTAAAAAAACATTCATGTTGGGTATATTTATATATTTTGTTTGGCTTCTTTAAATAAATGGGTAATCTCAATTTATTATTTTGACGATCAAATTTATTTTTTCACTTTCATTTTTACAGATATAAAAAATAAATTTTAGTATATTAAAACAATTTTTGATTATTTTTTTCTTTTTCCATTCACAATTTTTTTCATTTCTTATATTTTTTTACTTCTTAAAAAATGAAAGAATTGAAATAAGAATAAGAAACTCAAATAATAATAATTAGAATTAATTTTTTTATGTGGAATATATATATATATATATATATATATATATATATATATATATATATATATATATATATATTATAAAATTTTAAAATAAAAAAAAACAAAATTAAATTATTATTTTTATTTCTATTAAATTAAAAAGTATATATGAACCATTTTTTTAATCATGGAAATATATATAAGCTATTATGAATCATTTTTATAATGATAAAAATAGATGTGAACCGCTTTTACAGGCAACCAGGAGTATATATCTCAATAGCTATGTGGACTGTGTGGTAAATGATAATCTACCAAATCTTTGAGAGCGACAAAATAATGTAATCTGCAATTTCCTAGAAGCTTCCCACTATATGCTGAAACCTAAACTATCAACTGAAAATAATTTCATTCAGCCAAATAAATTACAAGCATTAGTTGAAACTGTTATAAAATTGATGAATATTAAATCTTAGTATCATATATAGCGATTAGAAACTTTTCTAATTTGAACTTAGATATTCTTCAATTAAGATTCCTTTAGAAATGAGATTTCAGCCGAAACTCGCTGAACCACGTACAAATTCGAAAGTCCTTTCGAAAACATGTGATAAAATTGGAACAATACAGAGAAAATTAGAGCATTCAGTGCGAAAGCACGGTGCCGATGTTTCAGCTGGAATAAGTGAAGAGAAGCAACAGAAGCTAACGAAGCTGTTAGTGAAAGTCAATATACTGAACAGTGTGGGGCCGGTACATGTCGTAGTGTCGCCGGAAAACACCGTCCGGGAGTTGATAAAGTCTGCGATTGAGATTTACGTGAAGGAGAAGCGGCGGCCGTTGTTGCCTAGTAGCGATTCTCGGTGTTACGAGCTTCATTACTCCCAGTTTAGTTTGGAGAGTAAGTTCTCTGTTTTTTTTCTCCAACTTTTTGGAGCAGGAATTTTTTCAATTGATTCAACAATTTAGATATAAATACAATTTTATTTTGCCCTATTTATATACAGTATAATTTTGAGACGAAGTTGATTCAATTGAATTGCTTTGCACTCTGTAGCTTGCTGAAATGTCTATTTGACTAATTATTTTTCTTTAATGGTGGGAATGTACAGGCTTGAATCTAGAAGAGAAGTTGATAAATTTGGTGTCTCGAAGTTTCTTTCTATGTCGAAAATTAAACTGTCGTCTTAATTCATCTTTGAAGAACAAAACAAAGGGCAATGAGAAACTTCCATTTATCTTGGCAAAGTTCATGGATGTCTTGATACAAATTGTGATAAATCTAAGTAGCTTTTGGCCAAAATTTTACCCCCAATGGCTTTAATCATATATTTGAACAAATAAATTTTACACTTTCTCGCTCTCTTATTATTGTAATTGATCCTTCTTCTTTTTAGTTTTTGTGTGCAACTTACGTTTTCATACAAATGATTATCATGTTAGATGGATCTTTTAATGTGATTGGACTCTACTAGTTAAATTTGGTGCAACATGTATTCATCACACAGATTTCAACATTTTATATTGTAAGTTGATTAAGCCCAAGTTTGCTCAATAAAGAAAATGTGTTATTAATATTTGCTTTAATGGTCTATTATTGTGAGTAGAATTGTAGTTTCATATATTTTAGGATAAATTAGCAATTAAGTCACAATTACTAACATAATTAGTCTCAATAACAATAAATTAAAATATTTATTTAAAATGGCAGAATAACAATACTTTTTATAAAATAATATGTATTCATATTTAGTATATATTTTCAATTAATTTTATTGATGGAAAGAGTCATTCATTGGACCAAAATACACATTAATAACTGTTTTAAATTGGAAAAAAAATAAACTAATACAATTTTTTTTTTTTATTACCATTCACCTTTCTTCTCCACATTTCATGTTTCTTCAGCATAACTCACCTTTCATGTTTAGATTCTTTTAAGGTGTTAAATTGTTGCTCACCAAGAAATTCTTTATTGTTAAACTAAAATTATTTATTAATTCAAGCAGATTTCTTGATTGACAAGGTAATTTCTATCATCCGAAATTATTTTTTTGATTTGATGTTTAAAGCACCGATTATAACATTACGAATTTCCAGATGAATTTTCCAATTTTCATGTGATTTTGTTTTAAATATTCATCTTATATTTATGATTTTCAATTTTTTTGTGATTCTCTTTTAATTTTTTAGATTTTGTAGACTCTAGAAATTCATATATATATATATATATATTTTTTTTTTTTGATGTTGAATACATTTTAATATTTGAATACATTTTTTTAGTAGAATGTTGAATACATTTATATCATTATACAAAATACAATATAAAAATTAGAATGAATACAAATACAAATAATATATCTATTAGAATGAATACGATTTAGGAAAGGAATCATAATTTTGAAAAGAAAAATAAAATACACAATAAAAAAATAAAATGAATACAAATATGTTTCTTAAATAACTACAGATTTATTTGGCATACCTATTGGAATGAATACGAACTAATTAAGAAATACAAGTTTAATTATACAAAATACAACATGAAAATTAGGATGAATACAAATACAAGTGACATACATATTGGAATGAAAACAATTTAAGAAATGATACAAAATTCTGGTAAATAATATAAATGCATTGTGAGAAAAGTATGTCAAATAACATATAAAAATACAACATGAAAACTAGAATGAATACAAATACAAATGACATACATATTAGAATGAATACGATTAAGAAAGGATACAAAATTCTAGCAAGTAAAATCAATACACTGTGTGAAAAGTTTGCCAAATAACATATAAAACTATAGGTGTTCAAATTTGTAAATTTTAAAAATTTAAAATTTTTAATAGATAAAACTCTAAGGTATTATAAAAAAGTTTCATAACAATAACTAGTTTTGAAAGACAAGGACAAATAATGACCTTTAGGAAGAAGGAAGAGATCACCTATTTTAGGTCTCATAATCTTTTGTAAGGAAAGTAATAAAGATTTTCAGCAACTTAATTTTATTGGAAATTCCCCCCTTGATTTTCTCTAGTTTGTTATTTCTTAATTATATTATATTAATTAAATAAAAAGAAATACATAAATCAACCCATAACAAATTAAAATATTATCATTTTTAATAAATATTAAAAATATTGCTAAAGAATCCCATTATATATCAAAATATTGTTGTTCTCAAAAAAATTGTTTTTTACTATTGGACAAGGTAACATTTACTGAATGGAGATTTGATAGCTGTCCAAATGGGCTTGGTCATTAAGTCTGTCCAACCCAATCCTTCAATTAAGTGAGATTGGTCTATTTTGTTGGCCCATTTAGAAATTAAACTTTTTAGCTCAGTCTTATTTAGCGTTAGCATCGTAGGCTCAACTCGCGAGTCTTATAGATCAGCCCGTAGGCTATGAATGTTAAAAATATATTTATTATATATAAATTTTTTAAAATAACAATATTTTAACATTTAATAGGATCCCTTAGTAATACTTTCAATATTTATTAAAAATGACAATATATTAATTTGTTATGGATTGATTTATTCTTTATTTAACTTAACATAATATAATTAAGAAATAACAAACTAGAGGATATTAAGGGGGGAAATATTTCAAATTAGATTAAGTTGCTAAAAATTTCATTACTTTCCTTCCAAAAGATTATGAGACCTAAAATAGGTGGTTTCTTCTTTCTTCCTAAACACCATTATTTGTCCTTATCTTTCAAAACTATTTATTATTATGAAACTTTATGATAATATTTTAGAGTCTTATCTATAAAAATTGATTTTTTAAAATTTAAAAATTTGAACATCTATAGTTTTATATGCTATTTGACATACTTTTCTCATTGTGTATTTATTTTATTTACTAGAATTTTGTATCCTTTTTAAATCGTATTCATTCCAATATGTATGTCATTTGTATTTGTATTCATTGTACTTTTTTCATGTTGTATTTTGTATAATGAAACTTGTATTTCTTTTATTAGTTCGCATTCATTCTAATAGGTGTATTTATTCCAATAGGTATGTCAAATGAATCTATAGTTATTTAAGAAACATATTTGTATTCATGTATTTTTTTTCATTGTGTATTTATTTTTCTCTTCAAAATTTTGTTTCTTTTCTTAAGTCGTACAAATTTCAATAGGTATATTATTTGTATTTGTATTCATTCTAGTTTTTATATTATTTTGTATAATGATGAAAATAAAACTGAAAAGCAATAAACGAATATTTAATTTGTTGTAATCATTCTTAAATAAAATATATAACTAGTTGTTATACCTTTGGAATGAATATAAAATAGGAACAAATACAAGATTTATAAACTGTGCTGAACTTTTGAATAAATACAAATATTAATAGCATACATACTGGTTTGAATACAAATTGAGAAATGATACAAAATTCTGAAGAAATAAAACTATAAAAACAAAACAAACTAATAGAAAGTTGTTATTCCTATAAATAAAATACATAACTAGTTTTCATACCTTTATGATGAATACGAATTAAGAATAAATACAAGATTCATGGACTATGCAACATAAGATTTTGAATTAATACAAATATTAAAAGCATACATAATAGTCTGAATACAAATTGAGAAATAATACAAAATTCTAAAAGAAATTATAAATACAAAAAAAAAAAAAACTATTAGGAAATTGTTCTTCACCTTAGTCTTTATCATGTTTTACGAAAAAAATTGTTTAAAAGACTAAAAATTTAAAATACATAAATATTTGATAATTATCTAACCAAACTCACATTCTACTAAATCTGAAATATTAAAACAAAATCACAAGAAAATTGAAAAGAATTATTTAAAGACTAAAAATTCGAAACACATAAATATTTGATGATTATCTAACCAGATTCACATAAGAACGTAAAAATTGACGAAAACATTGTAACATATAAAATCCAAAATACAAGTTCATTGGTGTTTTTAAAAACAAAATCAACATAAATATCATTAAATAATTAAAATTACCTTTAACAATTGAGGTATTTCTTGAGTTAAGTTAGAGATTTATTGAACAAAATAGGAGAACCATTCATAATTTGTATTTCTTGACATGCCAAGAAATTTGAAGAAAAATAAAATATAAAATTTGAATTATGGGGGAAGAGAAACGTGAATGAAGGGAAAAAAAGATTAATTGGTAGTGTTTTTTTTGCCCCCTTTTTATCTGTTATTGATTCAAAATTTGGTCCATTAATGATGGACTGTTTTTGGTTTAAAAAAGGGTAAAATAAATAATAATATTTGAATACAATTATTTTATAAAATATTGATATTTTGATATTTTAAACAATTTTTTAAAAGTATTGTTGTTTTAACTAATTATGTTAGTTATATTGACTAGATTGCTAATTTTTCGTATTTTTAATTCATTTAAGTCTCTAGCTGTTAGGATTGAATTGGATCAGTCCATTTTGACAGCTCTAATTCAAACCATTCAATTTCGTAATATACAAATTCAATGTTACTAGACAATCAATCGTAGATGTGTCGATAGTAAGGATACTCACCCAGATACTTCTTTTTTGTTGTATTCAAATGTATTTAAAGTTTAATTTTATCAACCTTAACAATGTTATGTCGTTTGACCGATGCGCATATGTCACGTCTGCTGTATGCAGGTCTTGGCTGTTGCGCCTGTCGTTGGCCGACCTCGCTTGTCCGATATACGCATGTCTTCGATGATGTCGCCTACCGTTGACTGACATCACTTGTCCGATGCGCGCCGACAGAGGCGGAACCAGGATTTTCAATAAGGGGGTTCAAAATCTGTAGAAATAGATAGCCGAAGGGGGTTCGACATCTACTATATATACATATAAACTTATTTTAATCATATATAAATAATATAGTTTTCCGCCGAAGGGGGTTCGAATGAACCCACTTCATTAAGGGTAGCTCCGCCCCTGCCGGCGCCGACCTTGGCTGATGCCGCCTGCCGTTGGCTGAGTCTAAACTCCTCCATCAGTTTCATCTACCTTATCGGAAAAAGAAAAAAAATGTTTTAGGACATAAATGAAAGGCCTTATACCTTTTTATAACACTTTTTTCTTTATTTATAACCACATATATCCATCAGTATAATGATTCACCTTTTTGTGAAATAATCTCTACAATAATCTTATATATATAAAAAATAAACCGGCCAAGTCAAGTACCAAACTCTACTTAGTATCACTATTCACGCGATGCTATTGACGTATCAGTGTGTACAAAGCCATTAAAAAAATTCAAATTACATCTGCTTAGTTTGAAAATTACATCACACAGATTTCAACATTTTATATTGTAAGTTGATTAAGCCCAAGTTTGCTCAATAAAGAAAATGTGTTATTAATATTTGCTTTAATGGTCTATTATTGTGAGTAGAATTGTAGTTTCATATATTTTAGGATAAATTAGCAATTAAGTCACAATTACTAACATAATTAGTCTCAATAACAATAAATTAAAATATTTATTTAAAATGGCAGAATAACAATACTTTTTATAAAATAATATGTATTCATATTTAGTATATATTTTCAATTAATTTTATTGATGGAAAGAGTCATTCATTGGACCAAAATACACATTAATAACAGTTTTAAATTGGAAAAAAAATAAACTAATACAATTTTTTTTTTTATTACCATTCACCTTTCTTCTCCACATTTCATGTTTCTTCAGCATAACTCACCTTTCATGTTTAGATTCTTTTAAGGTGTTAAATTGTTGCTCACCAAGAAATTCTTTATTGTTAAACTAAAATTATTTATTAATTCAAGCAGATTTCTTGATTGACAAGGTAATTTCTATCATCCGAAATTATTTTTTTGATTTGATGTTTAAAGCACCGATTATAACATTACGAATTTCCAGATGAATTTTCCAATTTTCATGTGATTTTGTTTTAAATATTCATCTTATATTTATGATTTTCAATTTTTTGTGATTCTCTTTTAATTTTTTAGATTTTGTAGACTCTAGAAATTCATATATATATATATATATTTTTTTTTTTTTTGATGTTGAATACATTTTAATATTTGAATACATTTTTTTAGTAGAATGTTGAATACATTTATATCATTATACAAAATACAATATAAAAATTAGAATGAATACAAATACAAATAATATATCTATTAGAATGAATACGATTTAGGAAAGGAATCATAATTTTGAAAAGAAAAATAAAATACACAATAAAAAAATAAAATGAATACAAATATGTTTCTTAAATAACTACAGATTTATTTGGCATACCTATTGGAATGAATACGAACTAATTAAGAAATACAAGTTTAATTATACAAAATACAACATGAAAATTAGGATGAATACAAATACAAGTGACATACATATTGGAATGAAAACAATTTAAGAAATGATACAAAATTCTGGTAAATAATATAAATGCATTGTGAGAAAAGTATGTCAAATAACATATAAAAATACAACATGAAAACTAGAATGAATACAAATACAAATGACATACATATTAGAATGAATACGATTAAGAAAGGATACAAAATTCTAGCAAGTAAAATCAATACACTGTGTGAAAAGTTTGCCAAATAACATATAAAACTATAGGTGTTCAAATTTGTAAATTTTAAAAATTTAAAATTTTTAATAGATAAAACTCTAAGGTATTATAAAAAAGTTTCATAACAATAACTAGTTTTGAAAGACAAGGACAAATAATGACCTTTAGGAAGAAGGAAGAGATCACCTATTTTAGGTCTCATAATCTTTTGTAAGGAAAGTAATAAAGATTTTCAGCAACTTAATTTTATTGGAAATTCCCCCCTTGATTTTCTCTAGTTTGTTATTTCTTAATTATATTATATTAATTAAATAAAAAGAAATACATAAATCAACCCATAACAAATTAAAATATTATCATTTTTAATAAATATTAAAAATATTGCTAAAGAATCCCATTATATATCAAAATATTGTTGTTCTCAAAAAAATTGTTTTTTACTATTGGACAAGGTAACATTTACTGAATGGAGATTTGATAGCTGTCCAAATGGGCTTGGTCATTAAGTCTGTCCAACCCAATCCTTCAATTAAGTGAGATTGGTCTATTTTGTTGGCCCATTTAGAAATTAAACTTTTTAGCTCAGTCTTATTTAGCGTTAGCATCGTAGGCTCAACTCGCGAGTCTTATAGATCAGCCCGTAGGCTATGAATGTTAAAAATATATTTATTATATATAAATTTTTTAAAATAACAATATTTTAACATTTAATAGGATCCCTTAGTAATACTTTCAATATTTATTAAAAATGACAATATATTAATTTGTTATGGATTGATTTATTCTTTATTTAACTTAACATAATATAATTAAGAAATAACAAACTAGAGGATATTAAGGGGGGAAATATTTCAAATTAGATTAAGTTGCTAAAAATTTCATTACTTTCCTTCCAAAAGATTATGAGACCTAAAATAGGTGGTTTCTTCTTTCTTCCTAAACACCATTATTTGTCCTTATCTTTCAAAACTATTTATTATTATGAAACTTTATGATAATATTTTAGAGTCTTATCTATAAAAATTGATTTTTTAAAATTTAAAAATTTGAACATCTATAGTTTTATATGCTATTTGACATACTTTTCTCATTGTGTATTTATTTTATTTACTAGAATTTTGTATCCTTTTTAAATCGTATTCATTCCAATATGTATGTCATTTGTATTTGTATTCATTGTACTTTTTTCATGTTGTATTTTGTATAATGAAACTTGTATTTCTTTTATTAGTTCGCATTCATTCTAATAGGTGTATTTATTCCAATAGGTATGTCAAATGAATCTATAGTTATTTAAGAAACATATTTGTATTCATGTATTTTTTTTCATTGTGTATTTATTTTTCTCTTCAAAATTTTGTTTCTTTTCTTAAGTCGTACAAATTTCAATAGGTATATTATTTGTATTTGTATTCATTCTAGTTTTTATATTATTTTGTATAATGATGAAAATAAAACTGAAAAGCAATAAACGAATATTTAATTTGTTGTAATCATTCTTAAATAAAATATATAACTAGTTGTTATACCTTTGGAATGAATATAAAATAGGAACAAATACAAGATTTATAAACTGTGCTGAACTTTTGAATAAATACAAATATTAATAGCATACATACTGGTTTGAATACAAATTGAGAAATGATACAAAATTCTGAAGAAATAAAACTATAAAAACAAAACAAACTAATAGAAAGTTGTTATTCCTATAAATAAAATACATAACTAGTTTTCATACCTTTATGATGAATACGAATTAAGAATAAATACAAGATTCATGGACTATGCAACATAAGATTTTGAATTAATACAAATATTAAAAGCATACATAATAGTCTGAATACAAATTGAGAAATAATACAAAATTCTAAAAGAAATTATAAATACAAAAAAAAAAAAACTATTAGGAAATTGTTCTTCACCTTAGTCTTTATCATGTTTTACGAAAAAAATTGTTTAAAAGACTAAAAATTTAAAATACATAAATATTTGATAATTATCTAACCAAACTCACATTCTACTAAATCTGAAATATTAAAACAAAATCACAAGAAAATTGAAAAGAATTATTTAAAGACTAAAAATTCGAAACACATAAATATTTGATGATTATCTAACCAGATTCACATAAGAACGTAAAAATTGACGAAAACATTGTAACATATAAAATCCAAAATACAAGTTCATTGGTGTTTTTAAAAACAAAATCAACATAAATATCATTAAATAATTAAAATTACCTTTAACAATTGAGGTATTTCTTGAGTTAAGTTAGAGATTTATTGAACAAAATAGGAGAACCATTCATAATTTGTATTTCTTGACATGCCAAGAAATTTGAAGAAAAATAAAATATAAAATTTGAATTATGGGGGAAGAGAAACGTGAATGAAGGGAAAAAAAGATTAATTGGTAGTGTTTTTTTTGCCCCCTTTTTATCTGTTATTGATTCAAAATTTGGTCCATTAATGATGGACTGTTTTTGGTTTAAAAAAGGGTAAAATAAATAATAATATTTGAATACAATTATTTTATAAAATATTGATATTTTGATATTTTAAACAATTTTTTAAAAGTATTGTTGTTTTAACTAATTATGTTAGTTATATTGACTAGATTGCTAATTTTTCGTATTTTTAATTCATTTAAGTCTCTAGCTGTTAGGATTGAATTGGATCAGTCCATTTTGACAGCTCTAATTCAAACCATTCAATTTCGTAATATACAAATTCAATGTTACTAGACAATCAATCGTAGATGTGTCGATAGTAAGGATACTCACCCAGATACTTCTTTTTTGTTGTATTCAAATGTATTTAAAGTTTAATTTTATCAACCTTAACAATGTTATGTCGTTTGACCGATGCGCATATGTCACGTCTGCTGTATGCAGGTCTTGGCTGTTGCGCCTGTCGTTGGCCGACCTCGCTTGTCCGATATACGCATGTCTTCGATGATGTCGCCTACCGTTGACTGACATCACTTGTCCGATGCGCGCCGACAGAGGCGGAACCAGGATTTTCAATAAGGGGGTTCAAAATCTGTAGAAATAGATAGCCGAAGGGGGTTCGACATCTACTATATATACATATAAACTTATTTTAATCATATATAAATAATATAGTTTTCCGCCGAAGGGGGTTCGAATGAACCCACTTCATTAAGGGTAGCTCCGCCCCTGCCGGCGCCGACCTTGGCTGATGCCGCCTGCCGTTGGCTGAGTCTAAACTCCTCCATCAGTTTCATCTACCTTATCGGAAAAAGAAAAAAAATGTTTTAGGACATAAATGAAAGGCCTTATACCTTTTTATAACACTTTTTTTTTATTTATAACCACATATATCCATCAGTATAATGATTCACCTTTTTGTGAAATAATCTCTACAATAATCTTATATATATAAAAAATAAACCGGCCAAGTCAAGTACCAAACTCTACTTAGTATCACTATTCACGCGATGCTATTGACGTATCAGTGTGTACAAAGCCATTAAAAAAATTCAAATTACATCTGCTTAGTTTGAAAATTATATGGACAATAAAGATTAGAGTGAACTTGACCTTACTTAGATAGTAAGAAGAATCAAGTGCAACCTATTCTTTCTTTGAGGATTATTTACAGATTATTAATAAAACATAATTTCAAATTTTAAAAATATATATAAGAATTTAATATATCTTGAAATATGAATATTAAAAAAGTAAATAATTTAAAATTTTTTTGATTACTGATTAATTGAGTATCTAAATTTTTATCTTGTTAGCAAAAATTTGTTTCTCAAACTTCTAATATCCTGTCCAAAATCCCCCAAAGAAAGAAAGAATAAAGAAATTTACACATTTCAATAACACTTGATTATAAATTGAGCATTTTTAAATATATAAAAGATGATATACCATATCATTTTGTTCATTCAATAAATAATCAAAAATATTTTTTTGACATATGTTATTAAAGAAAATCCTTTATGAAGTTTTTCAAATAGTATATAAAAGTTTAGTATATATTTTTATGTTGGTTTGATTTGATTTTTTCTTACTCAACACAAAATCTAACTTAATTTTTTTTTAAGATTTGATTTGTGTACTCTTGATTATGTTTTTTCATTTTTCTTTTAAAAAATAATTTGTTTGGTTTTAAAAAATACTCCTCCGTCCGGTATTATTTGTCATGATTTCTATTTTTAGAGTTAAATTATAAAAATTTTGACTAACATTCTAATATATATTTTTTCATCATATTAATATGCAAAAAATTGTAGTTTATAGTACTTTTCATATAATTTTAGAATATCTAATTTTTTTTGTTTAAAATATTGAATTAATATAATCTAATTCACCTTTAAAAATTAATTAAATTGACTTTTGATAAGCTTAACATGACAAACAATTTCGGATGGAGGGATTAAAAAAAGTATGTACTGAATTCCTTTTGCGATTTCTTTTTTGGCACAAAAGTTTTTTTTTTTCACCCATAGCATAGCCTCGCTCACACCGGTCAAAGTTCCGAGCGAGAGACACACCAACTGCTCCGGCTCCGGCTACAAAGTGGATCGTTACTTCAGCTTGAAAATTGGAATCGCCTTTTCGTCCGATTCGTTGCTTGCTGCCAGGAAGCACCGGGGGCGCATCACGCACCTGGCCCTATTAATTACCTTTTTTTCATCCAATTGATTTGTGGAGCTACGAAGAAGAGAAAAATGGCTGATGTTTGGGCATGGCTTCTTTTCTTCTTCATTCTCATTGCTCTCCTTGTCATGGTTGTTTTTCAGGTCTATCTCCTAAATCCTACTCTTCACTTATCTACCTTGTACTACATTTTAAATTAGGGGTTTAGTTAAGTTCAGTGTTAGATCAATTTGATAATGCAAACTGAGATTCATATTGCATTAGTTTTTCTTGTTCGGTGATGTGATTTCACAGTTTTGAAGATTATTTATTTTTTTGGCTAATGTTAATTAAAATTATTTTAGGTGTTTGAATTATCA
Source organism: Solanum lycopersicoides (assembly GCA_022817965.1). NCBI lineage: Eukaryota > Viridiplantae > Streptophyta > Magnoliopsida > Solanales > Solanaceae > Solanum > Solanum lycopersicoides. The sequence goes on along the minus strand of CM040623.1, from coordinate 76,243,930 downwards.
TGTTGGTTTTAGCTGTAATAAGCACCTAAAAGATGAAAGCTTCCTTTTTTTTTTTGGCAAGTCTTTAATTTCAACTTCCCACATACCACAAGATTAAGAGACAATTTGGTACATTCTACATATTATTAATTTAAGACCAGAAGATTTAAAACTGTTCTTCGCTTCTTATATTCCGTGTCAAGTCAAAACATAATAATCAAATTAAAACGGAGGCAGTAAATGATTTGTAGAACCCCTCCACTTGTATTCATTTCAAGTCTTGAGTTCTTGTTTAGAATTCTCATATATGAAGTTTGAAAAAGAGCTTTGATGTTCAAATTGACAAGCACTTGTGACAACATAATAAATGTCCAGAGGATAAAACAAAAAATGGGTTTAAATTAGTTGTAAGCTATCATCCTAGGATTATTATACTGAATTTAAGCTGGATACAACTTCTTGTAGAGTTCAGAGGATGAGGATTCTGGTCTTGTTCAACTATCTCCTAGTTAAAGTATAATTGGTCGTGATGGAGTTTCATATAGGGTCTTTTCTGATGTATAAAACTTGTGTTGCCTACCTGGATGCTTCAAATGATACCAATCAGATATTAGGTTTCAGGAGAAAGACTTTACATCCTCTTAATGTTTCTTATAAAGACATCCTATATATACACAAACATATATGTTTATATTAAGTTGGATAAGAACCATGCCTGTAAGCTGCTCAGCAGCACCACATACTTGTTTGGTAGCTTCTTCTATCAAGTATGGCAAGACAATCTGTATCTTCTGTTGAATATAACATACAGAAAACTGCAGTGAGCTTGTATCTTTTTCTTTTTCTGTATCTAAAATGAAGAAGTCTGACATTTGAAATGCGTTACAGCTGATGTGCTTATCAGATTTAGAGTTTGATTATATCAACCCATACGACTCTGCATCTCGTATAAATGCAGTTGTTTTACCCGAGTTCATCACACAAGGAGTTCTGTGCTTGCTCTATCTGATAACAGGGCATTGGGTCATGGCACTTCTATGTGTTCCATATATGTACTACAATTACAGATTGTAAGTTTCTGCTTGTCTTTTTGCTTTATGCTGCACTGCAAATGAAATTATGTTTTGATCCAATTCAGATCATCTTATCTATGGATAGCACATTAGTTGTTATAGCCTGCTGATGAGATCTTAAATACGTGTAAAATGAGATTTGATTTTGTTCCTCTATGATGCTCATCTGCTGCGATTTTCTGCAACATTTGCTTCTGATTCTCTTTATAAAGTACAAAAAGTACTTTTACATTGACTAAGCACCTATACATTTTCTTTCCTTAACATTGATAGTTTTCTTGGGATTTTTAACTTTCAATAAACTGTTAAACACAAATCTGGTATATGTGTTTGCGGTAGTGAAACTTGGTTTATCTCCTTCATGAGCAGTATTAAATTGTCTAGAAGAGACTCCTTTTTTCTACCTTTTTTCAGCTTGACATTCTGCTTGCCTTCCATTGTTTAGAATTGTGGCAAACCCATAGTAATTTAATAAAATTGTCGTAGTTACACAATTCAATATGGTGTAAAAGTTGGCAAAGTTCTTGAACTCGAGACGAACCACCATCTATCAATCAAAAAATTTCACCTGCTTGTCGCTATCCTAAATAATAAATAAAACTATTCCCAATTTTGTTATTTATGCTATATAGATGAATTGGTACATACAATTCAACAGCGAATTTCTGTGTAGGTAGTCTCTGGATTTTTTGTGACATGGAGTTATTTTCTAGTGTCAAGGTTATCAGCAAATCTAGGGTGTCTGAGAATTTCGTTACTCAGATTCGCAATTGTGTGATTTGAGCAGGCTCATATTAGCATGCATGGTCTTTTTTGTTCCAATTTCACATTGCTCAATTCTTAAACCTACTCACCACATTGAACCTTAATGAACCCTTGTAATTTAGTTGCAAAGCTTGAGTGTTCCTCATGTACTGTTAGGACTCTGAAAGCCCAGTTGCTTATCTTTTGGTTGACATACTGTTGGTATGTCCACGAGGCAGAGTGGGACTTTTGAGCAAATTCAAGCTACAACATGACAATTTAGGTTCCATGTTATTAACATATGATATTATGTTAATTTACGAAGCTAACAAGGAAAATAGCCGAAAATTTGACTGTCGAATATATTTGCAACTGCAAGTTCATTCTCATTAGAAGAAATAAAGGTGAGATTAGTGGGGATTATGATGCCTTAATGCAAATTATTAGCTCAGACTTGATCTTCCAAGAGAATGGGCATGGTGATGAAGAAGTAATATATAGAGTTACAAAGAGATGACTGAAATAGAGTATTACAGGATGGTGTGTGATAGTCTGATCGAGAAGTACCAATTGAAGTAAATATTCAAGTTTTATAAGCAGTTGTGAAGTTTCTCAATGGTAAATGGGAGTGAACGATTTGCCTAAAATGCTCAATGTAACAAGAGTGATAAAAAACATGAATGTTAAAGATGGATGTCAAAGACCTACAATCTCCTTTTTCTTGATAAAGTAATAAATTTTATCAATAGCATGGGCACAAAAAGGCTTGTATACATGAAGTGTACGAAAATAGTAAGGGGTCATTTGGTGTGAAGGATAACACCTAATAGTCTTGGGATTAAATTATAGTGCCACTTATTTTGTTGTTTGGTTGACAAGTGGGGGATAACTTATCCTGGGATGAATAATTAGTACCGGGATAAGTTATCCCTCCGCTTGGGTGGTATAGTAATCCCAGGATAACTTATCCCAGAATAAAAATAAGTAAATGACAAAAAATATCCTTTTAAACCCTTTTTATACATCATTTTTCACATTCATGAAGGGTATTTTTGTAAACAAATAAATTATTTTTAAAATTTATTATTTTGAATACAACAAACCAAAACTCAATAAAAACTAATCTTACATTAACTTATCCCATCATAACTAATCTCATCATAACTAATCTCATCATAACTTATCCCATCATAACTAATCTCATCATAACTTATCCCATCATAACTAATCTCATCATAACTAATCCCATCATAACTTGAATTCAAACCAAACGACTCCTAAAAGAACCTAGAAAAATATGGTTCTTACGTACAACGCACGATCTTCTATACATAAAGGAACCTTAAGGGTACACCTAAAAGAAAATAAGAGATAAGAAGCTAGTCCTTACATAGTTCATCTCAATATCTTTAAAAACTCTCCCATTTTTTTTCCTTCCAAATGACCCACATAAGAGCTAATGCAGCAACATTCCATGCCCAGTGTCTTCTCTTCCCTCTGCTGCAATTCAACTGAACATTAACCCTTTCATAGTGCCTGGTGTAACCCAAGATATACCAATCAAACACAAGATTTCTCATTTCCCACCATAACCTTGAGGATACCAAGCAATGAATGAGGAGATGGTCAACGTCTTCATCAATCCTTGCACACAAAATACCAACTAACATATGTAACCTTCCTCAAATTTTTTGGCCGTTAGAATCACCTCTCTTGTACACCAAGTGAAGAAACACGCCTTTTCTCAGTACCTTTTGGAATCCAATTCAATCTATGTGGAAATCAACCTCCCCCCCCCCCCCCCTATAAAGATTCCCATTGGAAGACTTCACCGAAAAACTCCATTGTTCTTGGCCCCCATCTCTATCACCATGTGTTTTGAATGATGTTCTTTGTTTATGAAAGAACTCATCCAAATTTTGGTATTCCGTCACTTCCCAATCTTGCAAGTTCCTCCGGAGACACAATTTCCCAAAAACAATTCTCCATCTTGTATCCTCTGCACTTGTTGGACTGTCATCTCCTTTGGTGAGAGATTCTGTAACTGTTAGGAAAAGTAAGCCTCAAAAAGGTATCCCCATACCATCGGTGACCTCAAAATCTTACCTTTCTCCCCTTCTCAACCCTAAAAGACATGCCTGCTAAACGCTTCATATCCTTAACCTGTGATCACTTGAAGTTGGTACAAACTTGCTTGGAACAAAATATGATGAAAATGTAAGATTTATTGTTAGGTGTATTTATTTGGAACAACTTAAGCTATTTGATGTAAGTAAGACATTGTGTAGAGTTGGTCAGCTTGGCCGAGTCAAGGCACCGGTGCCGGTTCACCCTGCCAAGAAATTGGGGGGGGGGTCACTTATAGACCTTACAAAATAGGTGATATCAACTATTATTATTCAAGTCATTGTTGGCATACCTACATTAGGTCAGGCTTTTACTAGAAGTCAGGACCTAGAGAACTCTAGTTCTAGAAAGCCATATTTCATTGCAAAAATATCGAGTAGTGGAATGGAATGGGTCCAAACAGGGGAAATAGGTAGATAGAAGTCATATGAGCCGAGTTTTTTGAAAATGGAGGGCTTTTACTGATACCACCTAAGAGATTGATTCAGAGATGAAATTAATAAGTTTTCATGTGCTTGGTGATTTTGTTAGTCTTCTGCTTATTTGTCTACCCTCTTGTAAAGAAAAGGTTTCCGTTGAGCCTTTTTAAGTTTTACCGGAACAAAGAAATGGTAAAATTACTGAAAATATTGCTAGTATCTTTTATTATTGCTTACAATTTATTGATGAAAGCAAGTCCAGGGGGCAATTTGCTATATGAAACTAGAGGAAAAACTAATTTCAAGTACTGTAAGGGTGGACAAAAAAGTAGTCGTATAGGCTGGCTTGAGTCAATGTTTGGTAGAACAATGGATATCCACCGAAAATCTGGTACTTATTTGCTAAAAAACAGTGTAGATGTAACCAATACTAAGTGGTTAAAGGATCTACATTACATCCAGCTGAAACTGTAGCAGTCCTTTTCCATCCTAACATTACCTTCTCTTCAAATGCATTCAAAGTGACTCATATACCTGTATTCATTGATTTTATACGAGGGAACTTGTTTGTGCTTGATTCAGTGATTGAGATTTAACTAGACATTAAACATATCTAATATTGCTGATGTGTTTCATCAAATTAAATTTCTTATGTTTGCTCATGCTCTAGGTACACGAGAAGGCAGCACCTTGTTGATGTGACAGAGATTTTTAATCTGCTTAATTGGGAAAAGAAACAGCGCCTTTTCAAACTAGGCTATATCGTCCTTCTCCTCTTCATATCATTATTTTGGTGAGTAGTTAAATAGTGCTTCATATCGAAATTTCTGTGTCTAAGATATGACTTATGGTACAAACGCAAGCATCCTTTTTTGTGGTTTAAAAGCCATAATTTGTTACAGAAGTTCTTATAAGTAATACACTTGTTGACCGAGACTATGTTCTACAGGTTAATTTACAGTGCCTTGGAAGATGATGAAGAGTCCCTATAGGTTCTATTGTCCAGCCAAAGTAAAAGTACTCGGAGCTGCTGCATTTGCTCATTTATGCTGGCTTGTTCTAGTTCATTATTCTTGAATGTTCAGGGTTTAGAATAGCAGATTCGATTGCAGATTTGAAGCTCTCCCGTCCCCCTCCCTATTCAATTTCCAAGAAAGTGCAGGTTTTCGGGTTCTACATATGTACTGCAGGGTGTGATTTTGAGTGACATAGTACGTTCACCAAACTAAAATCCCACTATGCTGCATTGAACATGTTCTTCTGTAAGCTTATGTTCATTTGTTTTTGCTGTCCATTAACGCGATATTGCTGATTCATGGTTCTATTAGTAGGATGGAAGATCTTTCTCTTTGTTCTTTTTATACTGTTGAACAAATGAAAAGCATAAAACTGAATGAACTGCGATATTAGTTGTTCTTTCGATAAAAGCAAAAAACTGAAGATTGAGTTTAATGAAATGATGGGTACTAAACAGAACAAGTGTTGTAATAGGTTATCAACATATTTTGAATTTGATATGGAACGGTTACTGTAATGTTTTCATTGAACATTATACTCCTCCAGTTTCTATTTATATGACATAGTTTCATTATTTTTTTAAACTTGCGGATCATTTGCGTTTTTATAGAATTTCACATGAAAGATAAAATTAATTGTTTTTAAATTTACGAATATAACGAATCAAAATGGAAATAAATAAAATATCGACTTAATTTTATAGGACCGTGTGCCATATGCACCTTCCTTGCGTTACATTGTTGTGAAAATCTTTTAACACAAACGAAAAGGATAAAAGCAACAATTAAACAGTAAAGACAATGAAGATGTAGTAGTGTTTTATCATTACAGTTTTGAGTTTTCAGCATGGGAGTAACTCAAGATTGGCCTCAATTAGCAATTAAACACTTCAATTTTGAATATATACGTCAACACACCTCAACTCGTCTTCACTCTATCACTTGAAAATTCCAACTTTCAAAATGATCATATAGACACTTTCAGAATTTATGTATCACAACAGTGGGGGACGAGTTGGAGTTTAGTTGTCAGTTGAGACTAAGTTGAGGTGTCTAGATAAAAATTAGAGTGCTTACTAGCAGTTGTAGTAAGTTTGAGTTTCTATTTACGTATTATGAATAAACTTGCAAATCTTTCATTAAGAATAACCATCTTTTGTGAGGATTGTCTTCCAGGTTGTGACAGACTGATCCTTCTTCGTCCATATTGTTCACCATGGAATTTCTTAGCTGGGAAACAAACTATTGGTTTTGTTATTGAAGCTAATGCTACATCTAATGAATTTGATATAGTTAAGTTGTGAGAGACAAAACCTGTGAGAAAATATCCATTGCCAGCGTGCACTAGTACTTATCTTTGTGTAGCTACTATATATGGTAAGAAGAAAGAGGGCAAATCTTGAATGGCAGAAATCATGGCCATTCACAGCAAGATATGGATGACATCAAGAAACCCATAATTGACAGCACAAAAGCATGCCGAGTTCTTGGAGGAGATAAAGAACAGGCTTGCAGTAATCCCAACAGGTACAATATCGCAGGTACATTTTTCTTCCGAAGAGGACTGCAGCATTCACATGAGCAGATGTCTGGCATTTGCTAAAACTAGAAAGAAAACCTCAACAACAAATGAAAATTATCTTTTTCGGGGCCATTGTACATCCCCAATTCTAATACGAAACACCAGATGGGAAGGCAAAAGAAATACTAAAAAGACCTCACTGGATATGGATCAATAGGAAGGGAATGATATGCAGCTCACGTCTGCTCATGCTAATTTTCAGGAAGGATGCCCAGAAGAATCTGCTTCATAGCAACAAAGAGAAATATGTCAAATTATTATAACTGAAAAAACAGTGTCTGGAAGTAAGTTCAATAATTTGTTCACACGAACATTACATCTATTTGTCGTCATGAACAAAGTGCTTCATATTGCATAAATAGTACACTAAGTAAAGGAGAATCAATACCTGCACAGGACTGGCAGCTACCAATTGACCGTCAATCCGACCACCAATGACACGTCCCTCGGGGCTTAACAGAGACACACTCATTCCACCAGATAAGTTTCTCATTCTTCCAGTCTCGGAATGCACATATGATCCAGCGAAAGTAAGTAAATCATACCGGCCCTATACGAAGAATGGAAGAGAAGGTTTAAACGCAAATGTCAACCAAGACAATAAACTGACAGAGAAATCATGTTTCATCTATAATTCCTATCACAAACCGATTTGAGGGACTTGGATGATACCATAGTCTACAGGTACAAGAAAACACACATGGTCCTGCCCAAGGCAGTCAAAGAATGAAAACAAAAGTTTTAAGGTAACAAAAGCACCGTGCCTTCAAATGAAAGAAAGTGCACCAATAAGATCAATGCCCTCAATCTGATTAGTCTTTCACATTATTATAAAAATATCTATTAGTTCCCAAAATTAACCTATATTTGTATCTATAGATAAAACAGAAAAATGGAAGAATAAAAAGTTCTAATATTTAGCGACTACTTAGGCTAAATATTTCATCAATAACGTTTCCTGACACCTAATTACCAGAATTGCATAGTACTACATCATTTGATAGGCCAGGAAAGAATACCATACAATGGAACCTCACGCGTAGAAGCAATCATCAAATGTATATGGTTCTTCAAAATGATTTTGGCACAAGATAATCAGAAGATTAACCATAACAAGAGCAAAGTAATAAGATGCAGCACCTCAAATGTCACTTTACCACCAGTAGTATCTGTTTGATGAAATGTGACACTAGAGATTACACCAGTTGCTGAGAGAATACACATTGACCGAGACCCTTGTTGAAAGAATGATAAAACCTTCATGCTGACATCCTAAAGAATTAATCGAAAAATGAGCAATTTGTTATAGAAATGTATTTGGCAAATAGTCAAGTGGTAGGTTAAATTGCATTTCATTGTTCTGGAAAAAAAACATGCATGCACAATTCAGGTATTACAACTTTTTTGAACACCCATCAAGTTTAGAACCCATTAAATGAAACAATTTGGAGAAAAAAAAATCTGGTATACCTAGCAATGTGAAAGAGATGCATCGTATAAACTTAAAGAAAGACGAGAAGGGAATTGCAAATGCAACTCATATCATGCTATAAAGAGAATTTTCATAGGTATGAGCAATTTTTATAGGACTTCCAAAGATACACCTGTCCAGTATTAACCGTGAAAATGTGGGTCATAACATTACCACGAACTATGCTAGAAACCCTTTGACCTGCATAAAGAACTTAGTAATGTAAAGTGAACCTTCAAACATACCAACATTCAACTAACAGAATCATATTACAAAAAATTATGTTGGATGTCAATTTTAGAATATCATCTACAAAAGAGAAGATAGGAAAGAAATAACTCTCAATTAGTTTATTACATATTCAAAAGAGACACATTCAGATTAATACCCCTATAAAAGAAGATCAAAATAACATGTTCCATGCAGTTTCTGAAATACATTAGAATATAACAATCATTTTCTCCCACTACCACCCTTAAAATAAATAAAGGAGAAGAATACTTGATGGAAAATATTGCATACATAACAACTTCTATTGCGAAGTGTGATAAAGAAAAGAATAGCATCTAGTGAATTGGTGATGAATAACATACAAGTCAGTCCTTTTATAGAAGTTAGATCACTTGAAATTATGAAAAATTCCAAATTACTAGAATTTAATCATAAGTAAAACCCTATATAACTAACTAAGAATCCAAATACATTCTCCCAATTTAGAGTATATAGATCATATTATAAAGTTTGCCACGCATATACCTAATAAATTTTAGTCAAACAAGGAATTCATAAGAAGCCTTTAGACTGATTTGCATATGAGCAATTTATTGGTATTGTTATCAAAACTATGTGATGTGTTGTTGGCTTACTGCTAAATGAGAAGTGTTCAGCTGACTTAAAATGTTAGATGACCTGGGTTTCCTTTTGCGAAAGAAAAAATAGGTTCTACGATTACTTAAGCCACGGAACAAGTTAATTCAATTGGAATGCTAGCTAAAATCATAGTATGTGGAATAGATGCATTGTTAGACTTGAGCTCTTTGACCGAATATGTAAACACATGAAGAACAATTTTTTTGACCCAACACAGTCCAAAAATTGGAAGCTCGGGGATGGACCTGTCTTTTTGTTCTACTCCTACTTAAATATTAGATTTTGTGTCAATGGAAGAGTTCACAGACGTCCAATCACACTTTGGATACGCCCTTACCACTGAACCAAAACCTTAGAGGCTGCGAGAATAGAGATTTCGACAACAATTTATATTAATCTTGATATAATAAAATTTTAGCGTGGCTAATCAACAAATTTGATGACTAGATTTGAAATGTTTGTCAAAACACTAAGCGTGCAACAAGATGAACAATATATAACTAGAGAGTCTCATTGGGAGTAACGGATACAAGACACTCAGAAATTTTTAATTGTGAACGCGTGACTTAAGGCCTTCTAGTGAAGTGAAAATACTTGGGTACCTTATATACTGTGAAATGTTCTGATAACATATAAAACGAAAAAAGATAACTCCTGCTAAATTAATAATGAAACAAGATAGGAAAGCTCCTTATATAGGATTTAAGGCTATACTTGTAAGTTAATTTATAAAGCTAAAATCGTTACATAGATCAAGAACATCATTTAATATTATATAAGACGCATACCTATAAAACCATTGGTTTTTCATAAGCGCGGACGCACGCTTGGTAATGTGTTCTCATTGCTCCTCTTACAATTTGTGGTGGAATGGTGCAGTTCCTCGAGGTTAAGGAGATAAGCGGGAATCTAGCCACATATTTATAAGCATCAAACCTCAACCTAATGGGCCTCCGCAAAACATGTTTTATTAGGTCTTCACAGTGCCTACACTATTGTTATCCACACCAATAACTGAAGTGATTCAGGTCCAACAAGGAATCCAACTTATAGACGGCTCAATCATGTCCACCAACTTACAAATGGGCTAAATGAATATAGTTGGTGGACATGACTGAGTCGTCTATAAGTTGGATTCCTTATTGGGCCTTAATTTATTGGTGTGAATAACAATAGTGAAGTTCATGTGAAGACCTAATAAAAAATATTATGGAGAGGCCCGTTAAATTGAAATTTGATGCCTACATATGGCTAAATCCTTTCTCATCTCCTTAACCCCGAGGAAATTGCCCCATTCCACCGCGAATTGTAAAAGGAGCAATGAGAACACGTGGACAAACACACATTCACACTAATGAACCAAATGGCTTTATAGATATGCGTCTTATATAATATTAAATGGTATTATTCTATTTAATGATCTTAGCTTTCTAATTCACTTGCAAGTATAGCCTAAAAACTCTATATAAGGAGCCTTACTATCTCATTTCATCATTAATATAATACTCCATGCGTTTCAAAAAGAATGTCCTAGTTTGACTTAGAACGAAATTCAAGAAAAGAAAGAAGAATTTTAAATCTTGGGATTCTAAATTAAAGTTATGTCAAATGTACCAAAATGCCCTTTAATCTTGTAGCCTTAAACATACCATGTCGAAATTGAAGTTAAAGTATAACCAAAAAAGGAAAGGGGTAATTCTTTTTTAAACAGACTAAAAGGGAAATAAGACCATTCTTTTTCAAACGGAGGGAGTATGAGTTATCTTCCTTTCTTTTTCGTTTTATACACTATCAAAACATTTCAAACTATATAAGGTACCCAATGATTTTCACTTCACTAGAATTTCAAACTATATAAGGTACCCAATGATTTTCACTTCACTAGAAGGGCCTTAAGTCAAGCGATTACAACTCAATTTCATTGTCTTATATCTATCCATCACTTCTAATGAGATTTTCTATTTACGTATTGTCAAGTTTGTCACACGCTCTGTTTTGACAAACATTTCTAGTCATCAAATTTGTTGATTAACCACGCTAGAATTTCATTTTATCGAGATGAATACAAAAATGTAAATTGTTGCCGAAATCTCTATTCACGCAGCCTCCAAGATTTTGGTTCAGTGGTGAGGGGGTATCCAGAGTGTGATTGGATGTGTGTGAACTCTTTCATTGACACAATCTGGTATTTAAGTATGAGTAGGATAAAGAGACATATCCACCCCCTCCCCCATAATCTTCAAATTTGTGAATTAGGGTTGGGCCAAAATTTATTTTGTGTGTGTTAGCACATTCAGTCAAAGAGCTCAAGTCTAAAAAAACATTTATTCCACATATTATGATTTTAGCTAACATTCCAATTCAACTGACTTGTTTCGAGGCTTATGTAATCGTCCAATCAGTAACAATTGATTTTTTTTTTATTTTGCAAGAAAAAAGACTAGGTCAGCCGACATTTTAAGTTAGTTCAACATTTCTCATTGTGCAGTTAGCACTAAACTCTCATAGTTCTGATAATAATACCTACAAGGTGCTCATCTATAAAGTCAGTCAATAGATTAAGAAAGTCTTTTTATGAGTTTTTTGACGTTTTGATTCCTTGTTTGAGTTAATAATTTAATTCTATCAGATTTACCATAAGATTCAAGAATAAGGTATATGCGTGCCAAACATGAATAATTTCATTAATATACTCCAATTTGGGGTCTAGAGAATGTATCTAGATTCTTTGTTTATTTTTTCGTTAATTGTACAAAGTTTTGATAATGATTAAATTCCATTAATTTGGAAGTTTTCATAATTTTAGGTGGTCTAACTTTTATGTAAGGAATGACTTGTATGCTATTTATCACCAATTCACACAAGATGTTATTCTTTTCTTTATCACACTTCACAATAGAACTAGTTGTGTATGTAATATGTAATATTTTCCATCGAATATTCTTCACTTTTATTTGTCTTAAGGGTGGTAATGAGAGAGAGAAGGATTGTTATATGTTATTTCAAAAGTTGCAAGGAACATACTATTTTGATTTTCTTTTATAGGAGTATCACACCCAATTAATCTGAAGTTTTTTTTTTTTTTAAATAGCAATAAACTAATCGAGACTTGTTTCTTTTCTATTTTCCCTTTTTCTCTTTGGTAGACTTTGTAGATAATATTCTAAAATTGGCATACACATAATTTTATAAAATATGATTCAGTTAGTTAAATTGTTGGTATATTTGAAGTGTCATTTTACATTACCAATATTAAGTCATTTATGCAGATCAATGGTGATTCTAACCCGATTTGTGGTTATCTTACGACCCATACTATCACTATTCATACTGGAGCGATATGTTGTATATAGAACTTTTTACCTAGAAAATTTCTCTTTATAGCATGACTAAGTCTGCATGATATGAGTTGCATGTGCTATAAATTCTCATATCTTTTAAATTTTACATGATGCATCTCTTTCCAAGTCCATTTTACATTGCTAGTTATACTAGGTTTCTTAATTTTTTTCTCCAAATTGTTGCATTTAATGGGTACTTGTTATAATAGCTTTGCCAATACATCTCAATTAACAAATTGCTCATATTTTGATAAATTCTTTAGTATGTCGCATGAACATTTTATCATTCTCTTAACAAGGATCTCGATCAATATGTCTCTGAGCAACTGATGTAATTTCTGGTGTCACATTTTGTCAATAAAATACTTCTACTGGTAAATTGACATTTGAAGTGTTGCATCTTATTACTTTGCTCTTGTTATGGTTAATCTTCTAATTTATGTTGTACCAATATCATTTTGAAGAGCCATAGACATTTGATAATTGTTTCTACGCATGAGGCTCCATTATATGTCCAACTACAATGTTTAGTTATAGCATTTGGGATGTTGAGTCTATTGTAGCCTGCCTTGACCGAGTTAACTCCTTTGCTTGAGACATTCCATTTGAGACCGTCCAGGGTTTGGGGTTTTAGTGAGAAACCTTCCAAAAGATTGAATAAATGAAAGAACTCATCCAACTACTAATCTTGCAAATTTCTTCTGAAGTGAAGGTCTCAAATGTTGCCATTTCTGTTCCTTGCAACTGTTGAATTTGGATCTCTAGTAATTCGGAAGAGCCTAGGGTAAGACTCTTTCAAAGGAAGATTGGGTAACCACTTATCTTTCCAGAATTTGACATTAGTACCATTCCTAACCCTATCATCCTTCATGTTGTGAATGTGTTGCCAAGGTCCCACTCCATGTCTTCGTAGTGCACTAGTTGTCATGTCTTCCATTTAGCAATAATTACCTAAGTGGTCATTGGTAGAATCTCCACCACCATTTCATTAGCAAACTCTTGGTATGCTTGCTTCAGTCTCTTATGCCTAGTCCTCCCCCATAGCCTGTAGAACTTTTTTCCACTTCACCATATTAAAATTATGCTCCTCACTGTTCCCCTCCCAAAGAAAGAATCTTCTCAATTTGTCTAGTTTGCTTATCACCTCACCTCAAAAGACATAGATATAAGGGACATAATATATGTTGGAATCTTGTCCAATACACTGTTGATTATTGTTATCCTATTATTATTTCTTGGTGAAAGTTTGGTTTATCGTATTAAAAATAATATGCATTGCATAATTTCTAAGAATAAGTTGTTTGTTTACATAAATACCCTCCATAAGTGTAAACAATGTGAAAGTGATGTATAAAAAGGGGTTTAAAGGGATATTTTTGTCATTTTAACCATTTTATCCAAGGATAACTTATCCCGGAATCATTATTCCACCCAGATGCAGGGAGAACTTATCCCAATACTAAATATTAATCTTGTGATAAGTTATTCCAAACTTTGTAACCAAACAAGGATTAAGGGGTACTAAAAATTTATCCCAAGGTTATCTTCCTTTATCCATCACACATAACGTGTCCTAAGAGTATAACACAACTACTTTCCTCATAAAGTTAATATGAACCTTAACAATATTACCCCCTTTGAGCGGATGATGAGAAAATGTTCCAGAAATAGAAATTTCATCCCCTTTGGGCAGATAGATTTACTAAACTAAAATATTCTCTTTTAAGGCCTCATAATAACTTCGGGCAAAATATGATGAATGTGATATAAGGCAATTAATGGCAACTAATGTTACCCCTTTGGGCAGGTAATGAGAAAATATTCTAGTATCAAAAAACCCATCCCCTTTGGACAGATGAATTTTCTAAACTAAGGTATTCTCTTTTCCGGCTTCACACTCCATCATCAAATTAAAACACACAATAAACCCCCTTTCAGGTAAGCTATTGTATGTATGTAATAATCAATAAAATCCTACAACTTGGAATAAGCCTCCCAAATCAAAGCAAATATATCGCTTTGGAGCACACTATTCACTTTAAATTACCAAACTAATTCAATCCTAGGGGAAAGCAAAAATATGCCCAACCATACAAAACAAACAATAGATTCATAACATGAAATATGATTTTTAGGATCAAATAATGTATCACATTCCTTCTATCTTATAGCTCAAATTATATTCATCAATCCATTCTAAGATTTCAACAAAGCGTGTACTAATCAATTTATCTAGTTAACAAAATTTTATCATCACAGAGTATAAACAGGATAACGCCAGATATAGTGACTTAAAAAATTATTTATTCAATAACATAACCATCTAAGCTATGCTCACAATATTTTTTTTATGGAATACTACAATCTATTCAGGATAACGCCACATATAGAAGGCACATGACTCAAGATTTATGCTCAAACTCATGATTCTAAAAATGAAATCAAATTCCTCAAAAATATTTATTGAATTTAATCAATTCAATGTTTTCGATATATTACGAATTTTGCACTCCTACACCAATGAGTACTTAATTTCACAATCTAAATTCCTAAATTACTAAATAGGTTTGAATGATATAACAAAAGACAACTTTCAGGGTCAGACTTATATGCAGAATAAGGTACTAGGTAATATGCACCTCTTAGGTGAATATTATATTACTTACCGTTTAGATAGATACTTCTACGTCACGAGGATACTCGGACAGATCCATAATGGAGAGCAACAGTATTACTATGGTACACCTTCTATAGGAAAAGCTGTACACAAAGGAAAAAATGTTTTGGTTCCCCAAACAATAGTAGTGACATTATTCTTGGGACAAAGGTATGAAAAAGGAAAAAGAAATTTGTTTATTCAAGTAAGCAACTTCCAAAAACATAATTACTTAGAAGTCACAGTAAGAAGTAAAAGTAGTTGTATAATACTACATCAAAAAAGTAAAAGTAGCTATATATTATGTAGTATCAGGTTTGATTATGGTTGCACCTGTAAGATTATTATAGGACCAGAATATCATCCCAAACTAAAAAGAAAACGTTCCTACTTCCCAGATCTTCTTTATTTCTAAAAAAACTTCAACTCCCGTCAAACAACGTATATCTTACAGGGAGTAGTCTAGAATGTCTCATCTTCTACTCTCATGTGGGGAGGGAGAATTTAAGGGGTACCTATGCTACAAGAATGCTAAATATCACAGTTAGTTAAATGTTGAGATATTTATATTGAGGACTAGACTCAATTCCCCACCTAATACATTTTAACCTTCTTTTTTTTAGTGGTCCACCCAGGTTCTACTAATCCTAAATTCGACACTGTGTGTGGGCACTTTCCCTTGTATCTGCATTCTATAAAAGTATTGTCCCAAATACTTATACTATGATGAGAAGGTAATTAATGGCCAAAGACCTGCCGTGAAAGCAACAATACAAAACACAAGATCCAAAAAGCCAATGATTAAATATTTTTTGTCCCGAAGAGGACTGCAGCAGTTCACATGCATTGCCATGAGAAGATGTCTGGCATTTGCTAAAACTAGAAAGGAAACCTCAACAACAAATGAAAATTATCTTTTTCGGGGCCATTGTACATCCCCAATTCTAATACGGAACACTAGATGGGAAGGCAAACGAAATACTTTCTAGAAAACTAGTTCAGATTACTAAAAAGACCTCAATGGATATGGATCAACAGGAAGCGAATGATATGCAGCACATGTCTGCTCATGCTAATTTTCAGGAAGGATGCAGCCCACAACAATCTGCTTCATAGCAACAAAGAGAAATATGCAAAATTATTATAACTGAAAAAATAGTGTTTGGAAGTAAGTTCAATAATTTGTTCACAAGAACATTACATCTATTTGTCGTCAAGAACAAAGTGATTCCTATTGCATAAATAGCAAACTAAGTAAAGGAGAATCAATACCTGCACAGGACTGGCAGCTACCAATTGACCGTCAATCCGACCACCAATGATACGTCCCTCGGGGCTTATTTGAGACACACTCATTCCTCCAGTCTCGGAATGCACAAATGATCCAGGGAAAGTAAGGATATCATACCGGCCCTACAGAAACAATGGAAGAGGAAGTTTATACGCAAATGTCAACCAAGACAATAAACTGACGGAGAAATCTTGTTTCATCAATAATGCCTATCACAAACCGATTTGAGGGACTTGGATGATATCATAGTCTACATGTACAAGAAAACACACATGGTCCATGCCCAAGGCAGTCAAAGAATGAAAACAAAGTTTTAAGGTAACAAAAGCACCGTGCCTTCAAATGAAAGAAAGTGCGCCAATAAGATCAATGCCTTCAATCTGATAAGTTTTCACATTATTATAAAAATATCTATTAGTTTCCAAAATTAACCTATATTTATATCAAAAGATAAAACTGAAAAATGGAAGAATAAAAAAGTTTAAATATTTGAGCAACTACTTAGGCTAAATAATATTTAGAAAAATCAAGAAGCTAGAATGAGTAAGTGTGTACCATATTATGCAGAACACCATACATATTACTTCTTCATGTGAAAGTATTGCCTATAAAGTTCGCTTCCAAGACAAATAAATATCTCGAGAACTAGTGAATTAATTAGATCAATCTAGTTAAAATAAAATCACGTGACAGAGATTATCACACTTTAACGAATTAAATGTGACATAAATTAGTGATAATTATAGCATAATCACTAATGCCCATCATGGTCAGGATTGATTTTAGTACACCATTTAAAATGAAATCTACTTCATAGAAATTATTTATTGAATTTAAATGTTTTCAAAATATTAAGAATTTTCTACTCCTACACCAATGAGTACTTAATTTTACAATCTAAATTCCTAAATTACTAAATAGGTTTGAATGATATAACAAAAGACAACTTTCAAGGGTCAGACTTATATGCAGAATAAGGTACTGGGTAATATGCACCTCTTAGGTCAAATATTATATTAGTTACGGTTTAGATACCAACTTCTACATCACGAGGATACTCGGACAGATCCATAATGGAGAAGAACAGTATAGTATACCTTCTATATGAAATGTTGTACTCAAAAAAAAAAATGTTTTGATTCTCCAAACAAGAGTAGTGACGGTACACTTGGGACAAAGGTATGAAGAAAGAAAAAGAAATCTGTTTATTCAAGTAAGGAACTTCCAAAAACTTTAGTTACTTAGAAGTCATAGTAAGAAGTAAAAGTAGTTGTATATTATGGAGGTTCAAACTAAATCCTTCCGTTCATCATTATGCCATAGATGAATGTACTTGTCTCATTTGTTCTATTACTAGAAACAAGGGGATCACTATACCAAATCTAAAAAATCGACTTCCACAGTTACACTCATGTCCAATTAACACCTACAAGTTTAAGATTCCCCGATTCTCAGACCAACCCAAAAAAAAACCCACCCTTTGACATACAATAGTTATTCACATCGAGTGTTTACACCTAACTAACCAATTAACACAAGAATCAACAAATCAGAGTGAAAATGCATGTTACATAACCATGGTTAAATTTAAAAAAAATTATATGCGAGATCAGACGTGTGTCTTGTATTCATTGGTTTGAACATAAACAACAGATGCAATGCAGATTAAAAATGAAAATAAGTAGTACTAATCTAAAAGTTATGTTTTCAATCTTTACCTGAATTCTCAATTCTCAACATCAAACTTTGGGCTGATACAACTGTAATAGCTGAGCCAACTGGCCGGACTTTCGCCTGCGACGAAAAATCAATCAGTGCGGCGGATGAAATTGGCTTTACAGAAATAGGCGTGGCTACTGACCCGTTTGGTCCATTATTTCTGGGTTTACCTCGCTTTTTCTTGGGAGTGGTCACTGCCGGTGCTGCACCCAACTGGGTTGCTACACCTGGTTGAGCAGATCCAGTCATGTGATAGTCTGATGAAGCATCTGAAGCCGCCATTGTTAACTCTACAGCTAAGCATGCGCAACTAACGGCAACCATCAAATTTTACAAAATTCTGCTGAAGGGAAAAAAATTGGGGTTTTCAGGAGTTTAAAAGGTTAATTTTTTCAGATTGTCCGAATCACTAAAGAAGAGAACTATAATGCCCCTAAAATATTGCAAGTCTCAATATACTCTTCATTTACCTATTTTATTATTAAAAATATATATCTAATTATTATTTTTCCTATTTATGCCCTTTGACTGAGAATTAACATTGAATTAAAATATGACATTTTATTATTGGTATAACTTAAATTTCAATCAGTAAATTAAATTATTTAAAATAACACCTTCTAAGGTCGGTATTTTGCGAAAATTGAATTTCAAATTTCATATTTTGATTTCATTTCGAGCACCATGTATGTTTTGGGTTTCTTTAAATTGAATTTGGACTAAGGAACCAAATATCACTTCGACCTATATAGTTGAAACGAAGCTAGCGTTTGATCATAGATTTTCAAATATTCTTAGCAAATATTATTGGAGTGAAAATTTGGGTGAATTTCACCATGTGTTTGGTCATAGTATTTGAAAAAATATATTTCACTTTTTTAGAAAAATATGATTTATACTCATAAGTTTTTAAAATATCAAAACTAATCATAAGTTTATATTACAAGTCAATTAGATCTTCGTTACAATAATAACAAATAGTGTTCATGGCACTAGAGAAATGTGATAATTTGGAGTGAGCGCAACAAGTATCATGACATACATCGTGAAGTAGACAAAACACATGACTTTGTTATCTTGAGCCGATTGTTCATTATTTTCATCAATAACCATATCATCATTTAACATTCATCGAATATTTCATCACTGCTTTGGTGTTAACGTAAAAAATTATGTAATACAACGCAACAACTATAGAGAGTGTTTTTGTAAATGATAAAAGTTTGGGGTAAAATTGTAACTTTTAAAAGATTTCAAATAATGAGATTTGACCCAAACACTAGAAAAAACTAGTATTTGAGAATTTAGGATATTTGCCTAAAATATTTGCCAAATAATGACAAAGTGTAATGTACAAACACTATTTGTCAATTTTTCTCCAATTATTATTTGGAGAATCTATGGCCAAACGGGCCCTTAGCTGGTCCGGTGACATACCGGTACAATTTTGGTCTATTTCGGCCCAGTACCTTTCCAGTACCATTTCGATCCGTTTCGGCCCGGTAGTCTTCGGAACGGAATGGAACATCGTGAATCGATACTCGGAACGATATTCGATTTCATACCCGTGTACATATCGGTTTATCTTTCCGTTCCGATCCGATCGGTTTCGATTAATTATTTTTATTAATTAATTTATATTTTATAATTTATATATAGGCATATTTTCAAAAAAAAAAAAATAGGCTCAAAAACTTCAAAAGATTCGAATCTTGAAAACTTAAGCTCAAAAACATACACAATTTTTTTTTTATTAAACTGAACTTACAAACTTAATTACTTTTTAAGCAAAAATTAAATAGATATCTTTAAAATAAAGGGAAAATACATCAAATTCCCCCTGAACTTGGTAGCAAAACTCACTTTAGTACTTTAACTATACGAGCATTTAAATACCCCTTAATAATTCTGAACTAATTAAATACCACCCTAAGAGCTGACGTGGCAAAGTGAGTGTAGTCACTCTCCTCAACGCGTGAAATAATTAAAAAAATAAAAATTGAAAGGTAAAATCATACACATGGCATTTTTTTATTAGTCAATATCTAATTAATATTTTCTTAATTTTTTTTACAAGTTAAAGTTAAAAGAATGTGAAATTTCTTTTTTAGAAGTAAATGTGAAATTTCTTTTTTAGAATGTGAAATTTCCTTTAAAAAAATATTTAATTTTTTTGTTCTCTCTTTATTTTGTTGTCTTTCTCAAATGTCTTCTTCCCCATTTAAGCACTCCTTATACCTTTTTTCCTTCATATTAAAAATTTTCATTCATCTTCATCATTTACCTCACACGTCCTTCATTAATCACAAAAATTTAACACCCAATTCATATTACTGAATGCAAACTTTCTTGAATTTTAAGTAACCCATTTTGAATTCTATTAGTTGTGATGCAAAAAAAAATGCGGGCTATCAACTTTTTACACAATCTTCATTTTTTCATTTAAGTTGTTAAGAAAAAAAATAATTTTCAAAAAATATTATTCTCCAATGGGAAAATTTGTGGGAGAAAGACGGTCCGAAGAAGAAAAAGTATGTATTTGATGAATATTAAAGAAGAAAACAACCATTGAAAGATGAAAATTCGGGAAAAAAAGAAGCTAGTAAAGGTTGAAAATGGTGAAAATCAAGAAAGAAGAAAGGGGTGTAGAAGAGAAGGGGTTGAAGAAGATGTGACATTTTTTATTTTAGAATGTATTTTTAATTAATTAATTAGTGTAATGAGTTTAAGAAAATTAAAAGGCGAATAAGCAAAAATAAAATAAAAATTAATGACATGGTGCTTACATGGCTGTGATGTGGTGCTTACATGGCTACGATGTGGCAGGTGAGAGTAGTATTCTACTCTCAGGGTTGTATTTAATATAGTTCAGAGATGTTAAAGGAGGTATTTAAACGCCCGTATAGTTAAAGTACTAAAGTGAGTTTTGCTGCCAAGTTCAGGGGGAATTTGATGTATTTTTCCTAAAATAAACTTAAGTAAACTTACATTATAAATTTCAAAACTATTAAACTTGAAAAAAAAATAATCAAATTTTCGTAATTCAAAATAACTAAAAAAAATATTTATCATTTTTTGAAATA
Organism: Solanum lycopersicoides; assembly: GCA_022817965.1. Classification (NCBI taxonomy): domain Eukaryota; kingdom Viridiplantae; phylum Streptophyta; class Magnoliopsida; order Solanales; family Solanaceae; genus Solanum; species Solanum lycopersicoides. The sequence goes on along the minus strand of CM040623.1, from coordinate 76,222,559 downwards.
GTTATATGTGTCATCCCGTTAATCCCATCACGTTCCATTCCGTTCTGTTCCGCTATGTAGTGGGACGGGACGGAACTGAGTATCCATTCCAGTAATTCCTGTCCGATTCATCCCGATATGGGCAACAAACCCGCCAACCAGGGGCGGCTCGACGTGATTGGAGGCCTAAAGCGAAATTTCAATTCGAGGCCTAAAATATAAACAAACTTAATATAATATTTATTCAAAATTTATTTTTCTTACATTATTAGATAAAAAATATTAGTATTTTAATATTATTTTTTCAGTTATTAATTTTAGGTAAGATTTTATCAACTCAACATTGAAAAACATCATTTGAGTGAGACAATTATTATATGAATTGTTAACATAATTCTATAAGTAATAAGTTGACAAATATTAAATAAAGATAAGAGTTAGAACTATATAATTTGACACAAGAAGTTGATGACTTGATATAGCCCAATTTTAATATGCTTGTAATAACGCTTGAAACTAAAATTTAAACAGAAATAAAAAAGAATTTGTAACTTACTTTGTTCAACGCTTTTCACTATTAATTCTTATTTTTAACAAAGTACAAAGGATGTTAAAGTGCGTAAAATAATATATATTTAAAAAAATTATACTTTTTATCATAAATAATATTTTTTTATATAAAAAATTTAACACGTAATTTATTTATTCTTGATAAAAATTTGGGCCCCCAAAATTTGGGCCCCCAAAATTTGAAGGCCTAAGGCAAAAGCCTTATTTTCAAAGGCATAGAGCCGACACTGCCATCAACCCGTCCCGTTCCGGTCCGATATGGTACCCAATCTTAGTTGAAACTTCACATGTTCTGGAGTCTAGTAAGTAGTAAGAATTTTAAGTTCAAACAAGTCTTGCTATAAAATTCGAACTAATTCAATTAAAATTTTAGGGTAGTGTCATGGAGTTCCGTTAAAAATCATGAAATTTAAACGAAACATGAGTTCGAAATAGTTCAAGTGGACTCTATCAAAACATTTTGAACATGACATGTTCAGATAATATTTTAACTTTAGTAAATTGTGTTGGAGTTTTACATGTAAAAGTTAGATTTCAGCCTGTTGTGTTAGAATTTTTATGTTTTAGCTAGAGTATGGTTATCCAAGTTTTATATTCTTATTAAAAAGTGACTAAATTTTGTATAGTTTTGAAATGCTGGCTAAAATTCAGTTTAGATTCTATGCTTTACTTGGCATTTTATATTATTCCATTCAGTCACTAAAGGTATCGTTCATATTTCTCAGTTAATATACATTGACTGCTAGCTTAGAATTAAGCTACAACCATTAGAACATACAATCAAGACATATGATCATAATATTCGAGGTGAGCGTATGCTGGCACTATAAACATGAGCTTAAGACACAGTTCAAACCTAAATATTCATACTGCTTATTTCAAAAGCTTTTTCACATATTTATTTACTGTGTATGTCGAACATCATGGTTCGAATGAACTTACTCCTAACATTCTAGCTCCACCTCTGAATTCGCGAGCCATTTTCTTTAACCAGCCATGAAGTTTTCCGATCATCATCGTCATTTCCACCACCTTCTTCTTGGTTGCAGGCAAGCATATGTGCTTTATTAGCTTCTCCAACCCAATCAATCCTTGCAATCAACACCAACAACAGGGCCAAACAAGCAACAACTCCAACCATGAACCCTATCAACAATCCTGCAAGGCCAAGTTGAACCTTGAAAGCCAAAATCACCCCCAATGGCAAGGCCAGCAGGTAAAATCCACTGATATAAGCATATGTCCCGAGCCAAGGACGCGCTGTCCCACGAACAATTCCTCCACAAACTGCTAAAGGGAAGTTAACAACTTCAATTAAGGCCATTAGCAACATGATCCTTTTCACACCTCTAATTACCCCTTTATCATGGCTAAACAGAGGACCCCAAATTCCTCTTGCTGCTGCCATAACTGATCCACCGAAAAGGCCTGCAACGATACTCAAGCCTAACGAAACGTATGCTGCCCTGTAAGCAAGGCCGGAACTATCTGCCCCTAGCTCATTAGAAACACGAATGGATGCACATGTCGCGAGTGAGAGCATAACAGAGTAAATCAAATAATCAAAGTTCAACACAATTGCTATAACCCCAACTGCTTGTTTAGCATTCGGGAGTCGCCCTGTTAGCAAAACCAAAACCTCGTAGCACCACCATTCGAGGCAAGTTGTAAGGCAACATGGTCCACATAGTTTGATTAATCTTATCCAATCAAGAATCCCCTGTTCCCACCAGCCTCCTTCGTTCCACTTTCCGGCCTTTCTATTCTCTGATATCACAACATAAATAACCAAAAGAATCATGATCAATAAATCTGTTATCCAATACGCCATTGAAACTCCTTCTAGCCCTTTATTCATCGAAAGTAGCACGTTTATTGGTATATGCAGAGCAACCCCCAAAGCAGAGGTTAACATAATTGGGATTGTAACATTTTGTGTGCTCAAATAAGCTTTCAATGGACACAAAAAAGATGTGATCACCAAATCAGGGAGAAGATAAACAAGATACTTCTTAGCTACGATTGAAATCTCTTCTTGCTGGCCAAACTTAATGAGGATCTTATCAACATTAAGCCACAAGAAAGAAATAGGAATTGAGACAACAAGTAACAAAGAAACAAACATGACAAGGGTCTTGTGAAGTAACTTAAAATTCTTGGATCCAAAGGCTTGTCCACAAATAGGCTCCATAGCACCACTGAGACCATTCAAGACTGAGAATCCAGTTACGTTCGCGAATGTAAAACCAAGTGTGGCTCCAGCTAAAGAAAGCTCACCAAGCCTACCGAGGAACGCAGTTGTGATGGCTATTTTTGCAAACCATGTGAAGTTCATAGCCATCAGAGGGAGTACAATGCCCCCTTGCAATTTCATTTCTAAAATGGCATTTTGAATGAGTTTTTGTGGCCATTTTTTGGTCATTGATTCAGGCATAGTAGTGGTGGTATTTGCAATATTAGTGATGTTACACAAGAATGGTTAGTTTTTAAAGAGCATAAGTTTTTGTGGAGGAGTTGGTGATATTAAAAAAATGGATTTTCTTGTAACTGCCAATTGAAGAAAGAAAACCAATAAATAGAGGGAAAATTTGGTGGGGAATTTATAGTGCATGATGAGAATGCAAAGGCAAATCAAAAAGGGGTATTGCTAAAAAGAAGAAAATAACACATGGCTCACAAATCTTTAGGAAAGATCAACTGTTTTTTCTAGTGTTGTGTTTGGTGAGTTGGAAAATAATTTCGAAAAAAATTATATATACTAAAGATCAATAATAATAGCAAATCAGAGAGTGTTTTGATTAATATTTTTATTTTGATTAATTCTGGACAACATCTTGAGCATGAATAATATACTCCCTTCGTCCACTATTGTTTGTCATGGTTTTTATTTTTAGATTCAAACTATAAGAACTTTGATTAACATTTTAATATGTATTTTTTCATCATATTGATATGCAAAATTTGTAGTACTGTTCATATAGTTTGTGAATATCTAAATTTTTTGTTTAAAATATCGAATTAATAATTTAACTTTAAAAATTAGTCAAATTGACTTTCGAAAAGTGTAACATGACAAACAAAAGTGAATGGAGGGAGTAATATGAGGGCCTAATATTGGGTACATTGAAAATTGAAATGAATCTGACTCTAACATCATATCTAAAAAATGGACCTCAAGGTTGACAATCGTCAATCATATCGGGAGACCAGTTTTCTATCTCAAAACCGTCGTGGGACTTAATCATGCTTTCTTGAACCTCTAATCGTCTCGGGAAAGGAAGTAATTTTCTGTCCCCTTTGTTTTGTGCTCCAAAATATCGATGGAATCCTTATAAAACTTGAATAATCCACGTGCCTTTGAGCCATAGGCACAAAGCCTAATTTAACAATCACATGATGACCAATGGTAGAAATGGAGAATAATGTGGGACAAGATTTCAATTTGAAATTATAGGTAATCGGTGCAGATAAATTCTCACATGTTTTCTTAAAGAATCAATGGTAGGCTTTTCACACAACGTTACTGTAACCAAAAAATTCGATTATCACATGAAACATGTACATATTAAATACATAGCTGAAGGAAGTAGGCTTAAACAAAGAAAAAGAGTGAACAGAATAAGATAAGTTAAAAGAGGTTTGGCACCATCCAACTTTCTTAATTATGAAAAGAAGGTATCAAATTGGGGTACTTCTTCGTTTTAAAATATGTGAATTGTTTGAAGTATGACACACTCTTCAAGAAAAGAATATTAAAACTAGTTGTTACTTTTTATTTATCCTTTTTAATTATCGTTAAAGTACTTACTCTATGGAGAGACCAAACATTCATCATGATAATTACTACTAACCAAGTAATTCAAAGCAATTAAAGTTTTTGAACTCATCATATAAAAAATCTAAATGAAGGGTAAAAGTGGAGAAATTTTAAAAATTATTCTTGAAGATTGAGCAATTAAGTTAAGGAATACTTTCTCCGTCTATTTTTATTTGTCATGTTGCACTTTTCAAAAGTCAATTTGACTAACTTTCAAAGTTCAATTAAATTACATTAATTCGATGTTTTAAACAAAAAAAGATTATACTCCATATTAAAGAACAACTAGTTATAACTATTATTGACAAATTGATTGATCTTTATAAAATATTATGTATTTAAAAAGTTTGTAATTACAAAGATTTATTATAAAAGGAACATTAATATAAGTGATTTATCAATCAACATCTTAGGAGATTTCGATATCTTATTTATGAATTATCAATACTCATTTGTCATTTGGTAAGTCTGTATAAAAGTTTGAGAAATTTTGATAGCTTTAATAACTTTTAGAATTTTTATGTTTATGAGAAAAATACAACTTAAAAGAAAGATCAAACTACATATTCAAATCAATTTAATGTCAGATTATAATTTCATATCGCATGTCCAAACTTACCCAAATCTAGCTACTAGCTAGTATATATATTCTTAAGCAAATGACCACTTCCCAAACTCCAATAATACAAACAAATCAAAAATATGCACTAGGTATATTATATTTATATTAGTATTATATATTTTAAAGAAAGAGTCTAACTAAAAATTCACAATCATTCAACATTCTTCGTACTTTATGAGCGGATGGATTAAACTAACAAAACACAATTCTATCACGAAGAATCAGAGATGTTGCAATAATAACGGTATGAAATCATGATCAATTATTCTCTAATCTAATCTTAATAATTACGACAAATTATTTGTCGAAAAGTGGCAATACTATAGTGGTGAGTGCAAATTGTAAACTAATAGTAATATTTCAGCTGATGGTATAGTGCGTTGGTTAATGCTTATAATCTTATGCGCACTAATCATTATTAGTAACTTAAAAAGTTGTATCCCTCTTAATCCTTGTTTTATGCTTTATTATATAAATAATATATTATATGTGGATTAATGGAAGATCTATTGATAATTCAGAATAACTTAAAGGACATTCCAACTGCAAATTGGGTGGAAATTCCTGATGATAAATAAATGTAACTAAAGAAAAGATTTTATTCGAATGGATAAAAAATGGAATTTCAAGTCATAGCATCAAGAATGGATCATGTAGAAAATTTAAGAAAGAAACGATAAAACTCGACCGACCATTTTAAAATATATAGAAGTAAAATTGTGAGTGTTAACATGTACTAATATATATGTGTGTAATGTGGCTCCCCCATTGTCGGGTTATCGGGTTGTCAATCTTAAAAAAGGTGACATACTTTCATCGGTTATTTTTCATGCAACAATGCAAAGGAGTTCTCAAAACGATTTTTTTTTAAAGATACATTGTTCATCCATTAATTTTTAATTTTTTTTTTTTTACGAAAACTAACAAAACGGACATCAAGTTTTAAAATGCAAAACTTCATTAAGGAGCATAAATAAAAATAAAAATTCATACTACATTTAACATTTTGTGTTTAAATGATACATAAAAAATGAATTAGAGATTAAAATGGAACAAGATTAAGATAGAAAGGACAAAAAAAGCAAGTTAGAGAGTTGTCTATGTATTTGGCCTGGAATTAAAGCATCGTTACCAGTTAATTTTCCCCTTGATTATTTATCATTTAAACTTATCAATAATTATTTTTACGTTATTTCATTTCATTTTTAAAAAAATTAATTCAATGTAACAAACCAAGAGGTACATCAAGAATAATATTATTAGCGTTTGTCTCAGAAGAGAAAATTTCAATTATTATAGTGATCTGTATAATATTATAACTTTGTATCATCTTTTATATTGGGGGTATAATATTGTATATCAAGTTTTTAAATATTCTTATAAAAATTTATATATTATTATATATCGAATATATATATTGTTGTATATCAGATTCTGTTTTTGAACTAAACATATGTAATGTAAATTTTAGGCTATATTTTACAATGCAAATTTGGTAATAGTACTTCTTAAATTTTTTTCCAAAATTGATTTGATACATCTTTTTCTGAGTAACTTTTTGAGTAAAGTAACAAAAGGGAAGGGTAAGACTTTCCTTTTCCATAAGTAATCAAAAAAAGTTAATTCAAAATACATATGAAGCAAAAAGTAATTCAATATTTATTATATATACATAAAAATAATTTTAATAATATATAAACAATAAATTCGTCCAGATTTAGATGAACAGAAATCAAAGTAATTTTAATATTTACTGTATATGTATAAAAATAATTTTAACAATATATAAACAATTTCGTTCAAATTCAGATGAACTCCTCAATTCTATCTGTCACCGCCCTTCGAGTCACATGTGGAGTAGTAGCAGAAACTCCCATGCTCCACAGGGAAGAGTTAAGGTCCCCATTTCATCTTGATGATTTGTCTGAATATGACTATCTTTTTCTCTTTACTCTCTAGGCTTAGCTGTATGGTTGTTGCATCCATTTATTTGTTATCCATTTTTATATACTCAAATCTTAAATACTCTAATATCATTTACTCCATTAGCCCCTCCACCACATCTTTTTTTTTTCTTTTACAAAAAAATTGGTAAGCTTTGTGCTAGTGATTTTTCCTCTTAAACATCTTAATGACAACTACATTTCTTTAGAAAAAAATCCACACTTGTGAATATGGAGGTGCATTCAAGATTATTGTAATCTATTCCTCTCTTGCTATAACAACCAAAAAAAAAAAAAAATCAAGAATGTAAAAGGGATGGAAATTTTTTTTTCTTTCAAAATTGTACTTCATCAAGAGAAATTTCCAACACCCTTTATAGATCTGATGTTTCTTGTTGCATTTTTTCAGATTATTATTTTTCTAACATCAACCAATGCAGAATTTTCATCAAGGCTGCTTGATTCAGTTCTTCAAGATTATGCTTTTAGGGCATTTGTTAGGCCAAGAACTGGGATTCCTTATGATGGGAATGTGCCTTTTAATTACACTGGAATCAAAGTTTCTGCACTGAGGTTAAGAAGTGGAAGTATGAGGAGAAGGGGTGTTAGTAAATACAAAGAATTTCATATCCCCATTGGTGTTTTGGAGCAACCTTATGTAGAGAGGCTTATTTTGGTGTATCATAATTTAGCCAATTGGTCTGATTTGTATTACCCTTTACCAGGTCATATTCATTTAACACCAGTTTTGGGTATTTTGACTTATGATGCTTCGAATTTGTCAGCCACTAATTTGCCTGAGTTGGATATCAGAGCTTCAAAGAATCCCATTTTGGTTAATTTTTCTAGTATAGTGAAGCCTGTGCCAATGGGGTTGTTGCCTAAGTGTGTCTACTTTAACTTGGATGGTGCAGTTGAGTTTGACAATATATTGAATGGGAATGTGTGTAAGACGACGAAACAAGGACATTTCTCTATTGTGGTTGAGTTTACTACAGAACCAGAACCTGAACCAGAACTCGAACCCGCGAGTGGAGGTCATAGAAGTGGTGGTAGGAAAAATTGGGTGATATTTGGATCAGTTGTTGGTGGATTTGTGACATTGATTTTCTTGGTTTTATTGATTGCTTGTTTGAACAAGTATGATAAGAAGAAAAAGATTGATAGAATGGAAGAAGCAGCTGATAGAGGTGTACCATTGCTTATGACAAAAATTGGGAATACAAAGGCACCAATAGCTTCAGAGACTCGTACAAGACCCTCGTTAGAGAATGAATATCTCCCATAGATTTGATTCGTTTTTTTTAAAAAAAAGTCTTCATCTGGTAATCCAATGATTTTTTGCGATATTTTAATTCAATTCATTGCCTTCCATTCTGTTGTACATTCTACTTTACATTGTGTTATCACTACAGACATTTGGTATCACAAAAGTGTAAATTGATCAAGTTTTTCTAGAAGTGTAAGTTATTAAACTTGGTGTTGAAGTTCCAATTTTCAACATTTTACTTTAAGTATAAGGAAGTGAGCTTCCTTGAACCAAAAATAAAGAACCAAACAAAATAAATACAGTAACTAATTAACTAAGGCTTCCAAACAGCCTAGCACAATTAATCTAGATGCTGACTTTTTGTCCAGCTGTGGCCTAAGTAGTTATCCCCCACCTTATTCTTTCTTGAGATCTGCAGCTACATTGTAGCTAACATCCATTTTCTTTCGCGCCCCTTATCCATTACGTCAACCCTTCTTCAAAGGGATTGTGGAATTCCCCTTTTTAAGCAGACTGATGCATTCATCAAGTTATTTCTACATAATTATCTGGTTTCTAATTCCATTTCTGTTTGGATCTGAATCATCTAGTTTAGATTCATCCGCGCAAAGCTCACTTGATTCCTTACTTCGGCAATATGCTTTCAGGGAATTGACCGGGAGACGAACCAGAAATGGTATTCCTTACGATGCGTATGTTCCTTCCAGTTTGACAGGGGTTAAAGTTTCAGCCATGATTCTTAAAACACACAGCTTAAAACGGAAAGTCTGTGGCTATTATAAAAATTTCTTCATCCCATCCGGGATCATAGAGGAGCCTTATGTAAAGAAACTTGTTCTGGTTTACCAAAACTTGGCTAATTGGTCATCCTTTTATTATCCTTTGCCTGGTTACACTTATTTGGCACCAGTTTTCGGAATCTTGGCTTATGATGCACATAATTTGTATGCCAAATATCTACGAGACTTGGATATACAAGCATTGGAAGATCCTATTTCCATCAAGTTCCCTTATGTCCAGCTAGCACCAGAGGGGTCTTTCCCCAAATGTGTTTACTTCTACTCGAATAATTTTGTCCAATTTGGCCATGTTAAGGATGGGAATATTTGTGAAACAAGAATGCAAGGCCATTTTTCTATAGTTGCTGAGGTGAAAGTTGCTCCAAGTCCTCCTCCTACAGCCAATGGAACTGCCCCAAGCCCTTCTCCTAGTGCCAATGATACAGCCCCAAGTCCTGCTCCTAGCGCCTATGATACAGCCCAAGTCCTGCTCCTAGTGCCACTGATACTGCCCCAAGTCCTGCTCCTAGCGCCTATGATACCGCGCCAAGTCCTGCTCCTAGTGCCAATGATACTGCCCCAAGTCCTGCTCCTAGCGCCTATGATGCCGCCCCAAGTCCTGCTCCTAGTACCAATGATACTGCCCCAAGTCCTGCTCCTAGCGCCAATGATACTGCCCCAAGTCCTGCTCCTAGCGCCTATGATACTGCCCCAAGTCCTGCTCCAAGCGCCAATGATACCGCCCCAAGTCCTGCTCCTAGCGCCTATGATACCGCCCCAAGTCCTGCTCCTGGCGCCTATGATACCGCCCCAAGTCCTGCTCCTGGCGCCTATGATACCGCGCCAAGTCCTGCTCCTAGCGCCTATGATGCCGCCCCAAGTCCTGCTCCTAGCGCCAATGATACTGCCCAAAGCCCTGCTCCTAGCGCCAATGATACTGCCCCAAGTCCTGCTCCTAGCGCCAATGATACTGCCCCAAGTCCTGCTCCTAGCGCATATGATACTGTCCCAAGTCCTGCTCCTAGCGCAAATGATACTGCCCCAAGTCCTGCTCCTAGCGCCTATGATACTGCCCCAAGTCCTGCTCCAAGCGCCAATGATACCGCCCAAGTCCTGCTCCAAGCGCCAATGATACCGCCCCAAGTCCTGCTCCTAGCGCCTATGATATCGCCCCAAGTCCTGCTCCTAGTGCCAATGATACTGCCCCAAGTCCTACTCCTACACCTGATGAAAATAATCATCAAAAGATCAACTCTAAAACATGGACGATTTCATCTGTGTTTCTATTTTTTTCTCTCACAGGAATGTTGTTTGTTGCTGTAAACAAGTCTGGATTATTAGAAATAAGACAGAGATTGTATGATTCAGCAGCAGTTGTGTTGCCCTTGTTAGGGAAAGCAGAGGTGCCATTGCCATTGGAAGGTCCAACTAGACCGTTGCTGGAGAACGACTATGTGCTTTAAGTAACAACACCAATTTTTTTTGTGGATTGCATACTTAGGTACAACTTTCAAGAAACTTTTACATATCAATATAACTTAATCTGTTATAACAAGTTAGTATTTATTTTATTTAATAGGTTACTAGATTGCATGAGTTATAAGTAATCTGTTGTTGTAGTTAGCTTAACTTGACAGTGTAAAAAGTGTATATATGGCCACTATGTCAACACACACAACTTAAATTTTATATACATTAGGTTGTAAAATTGGGTGTGACTGCATAATATCTATCGATTCTAAAGTACAATTTTTCGTTGTCTGTTAGCTTGATCGTGTGTTCGAGTGAAATTTAGTTTGCAATACATTGGCTCAATAAAACATGAATGCGCGTACTTGTTGTGTTAGGTCACTCTGTAGCATGTTGCATTAAAGGGAAGAAACCAAAATTCAGGCTCTAAAATATTTGCAGGTTCATAATATGAGATTTTAATCTCCTTTGTTTTCCCATTAAACCCTGCAATTCTTGCTGGTCTTTTTGCACTATTTGAGCATATCCAATGTGCAATACAATTGATTCGTAGCAAGATCAGCTGCTCGTTTCGGGTTCAGTAAAAAACTATATCACATCGAAACAAGACAATACAATAAAAGTTTCTGTTAGTCTTATGATGAACAAATTCATTCGCAGACTGCAGGGCCATAGTTTTGTCGTCCTAAGATCATCACGGCTCCTAATATTAACACTATTGTGTTTCACCATGGAAGTGTAGAAAGAATAGCAAAAGAAAAGTATAATTTGGAAGCCTTCTGCTAGCTCAAGATCGTTAACTAGGATCGTAAGATACTAGAAAGGAGAATGAGAATTTTGGTAGAGAACTGAATGGCTACCATAGCAGGAACTATATGAACCAATCATTACAAGAAATTTTGCAATGCTTAAAGCTGTTCCGGCTGGGTGAAATTCAACTTCATTTACCACCACGACCCATAATAAGCACATCACCATGAGAATCAGTCCAATCACTCCACCAGCTATGTATAAGCATCACGTTAGCACAAATCAAACATCTATGAACTAATTTGAGACACTTTGAGGATCAATACCTTATATAATAGACAACAAAATGAGATTTCACTGAAAAAACATGAAAGTATGACGTTTTTCTGAAAGTTTATTGATGAAGTTGTTTAACCTTCACTTTCATTTTCTTCATGTTGAAGCTGTGTAGCAATGCTTTTGCGCGTGCTATATTTGTTGTGAAATCATTTATCTGAGTACTTAATATACTCTATCAAACAAACTTGAAATATTTTCAATAGCAAAAGAGAGCTCTTGGTATGTGGACTAGGTTCTTAGGTCCATTTTCCTCAACTAAGGACCACCATCCATGCTAACCTATGCCCTGAAATTAGTTAAAGATCATGATACAAGACACTAAATCCATCTCACTTGTTCCTTTTAAGATATACTTATAACATGTCTGAATAAGCTTCTGGGAGAAAAAAATAAGTATTTCAAGAGAGTAGCAAAAACTGTTTTTCAGAACCTCAAAAAAGTAACTTTTCCTCAAAAAGTGCATCTTTGAGAAGCACTTTTGACAAAAATACACTTTTTAAAAGTTTGATCAAACGCTGCTAATTGATGCTCAAAAGTATTTTAAAATTTTTTTAGTCAAACACAAACGGTTAAAAAAAGTTCAAATGTACTTTTGAAGAAAACATTTCTTTTAAAAATAAGATGATTTTAAATGTTTGGCCTAACAAACTATTACTTCGTGGCAAGGGCAACTCCTTTTGAATCTCTTGTTATATTTTCATGATGAAAACTATACATATGAATCAATTTAATTACATACTGACTGTAGTTTCAAAGGTTCGATGAAATGCCTAAATGACTTGAAACATGTGTATAGCTGTTAACATGAGTTCCTATTATCGTTATTGTGTTTGATCGCCATGATATGCAAAGGATTCAAATCAAGGTAACCTCTCAGTAATACTTTTCCTCTTATATGAGTTCATCAGATTCAAGAGGATTTAAAAAGAAATAAGTTGAGTATATAAGATATTCAGAATAAGTTGATGTTTTGAGATTCACAAGATTCTTCTTTATTATATAAATAAATGAAAGATACCATTCTTGAGAAAAACACACCACTTTCTTCTCTCCTGTTTTTTAAATATTTTTCACGAGAAATTTCATAAGAGAAATCAAGATGATTTAAGTAATTTGAATGCTCAAATTACAAATCATAAGGCTTCAAATTATATCAAGAAGTTTCATGAGAAAAATTGTTATGAGTCTTTGGCTATATGCTGGATTACCTCTAATTAGATTGCCTCCTCCTCCAAAAATCTCGAGTTAATAAGGCAGCAACAACAGCTTAATTATTATTAATTTATTATTATGTGTTCTTGTATGTATGTGATTTATATTATCAGTGTAATTTAACATGTTATCATGATATAAGTTATCATTTATAAAGATCACCAAACAATATTATAAAATTGTGTTGTATGCAATTACCTTTTAATTGATTTGTTGGATAAATATTTCTAGACAATCAGTGCACATGAACTTAGCTGATGTTATTGTATAGGACTTAATTTATACTTCTTTCAGTTTCAATTTATATGTCACACACTACGTACCATATCAAAGCGTCTTTAATAGATTAATCATAATATTTTGCTCCGAACTCAAATGGACAAACAATCACTGGCGTTGGAAAAAGAAGGCTCATAGACCTTTAACTTGATAGGTCTTATGGCACCTAACTCTTTATAATCTGAAAAATATGGTCGTTTGAAGTTGACTCTTATATCATCTCATGCAAAAAACTTAGCTAGTAGAAAAGTCATGAACTTTTCTTAGTGCTAGAGGCCCATTATGACCATAAACCACATCTGATACACTTTCTCCATATAGAAATAAGCCTTGATATACATGATATACAATTAGAAATCATCGATTCGGACCGATATACATGGAGAATAGTTCAAATCTTTACTAAGAAGTTGTGGTGTTACTTCATATTTCATGGAATACAGAGTATACAGCAATTTTCAAGAAATACCAAAACATATTGGTATAATTAATATATTATGATGGACATATATTCCTCATATATAATTCAAATTTGCTAGAGTCATATTGATTTAAATATATACTTATATTATTGTAGAAAGTTGTATAGTAATTAATTGAAGTGTAAATAGTTGTTCGATATTTAATTGACATTTTCATAATTCAACTTTTTCAATTTAGAGGTTTTTCACTTTTAAAATATGATGATGACGTGTTGATCACAATTCATAATCAGTAATATTATAGCAAGTAAAAATGAAAAAAAATTCATATAAAATATGGAACATAATCTATTTCAAAATATACAATTTCAAAGATATTTAAAAAAAAGTACATTTTTTTAGTAGTATATATCATAGCAAATAAATAATTTTCCATACAAAATATGGGATATAAATCTACTTCAAGGTATACAATTTCAATAATATTTCAAAAAATACAATTTTGTAGTAGTATCATAGCAAGTAATGTATTAGTTTCCAAACAAAATATGGAACATAATCTATTTCAGATACACAATTTCAAAGATGTTTCAAAAAGAGTACATTTTTAATAGTATCATAGTAAATAAATAAATAAATTTCCATACTAAATATGGAATATAAATCTACTTCAAGGTATACAATTTCAATAATATTTCAAAAAGTATAATTTTCTAGTAGTATCATAGCAAGTAATATATAGTTTCCATACAAAATATGGAACATAATCTATTCTAAGATACACAATTTTAAAGATATCCATATTATTTTTTTTTTGTATAAATAGACCTTCCTAGACATACATTATTGTACACAAAACATTACCAGAAGAGAAGCACGTCAGTCTAGAAACCTTTGTATATTTGATAAAAATGGTGGCCACTAAGAAATCAGTTTTTTTAATTGGATTGTTTTGTTTAGCTCTTCTAATTATGATTTCAGGTACTGAAGCTCTTAATCAAGCTGTTAATATAGGAAGATGTTCTGATTATCCAGATTGTAATGCAGCTTGTATTCAAGCATTGTTTAAGAGTGGTGGTTGTTTGATGGTTAAAGGCACATACAGTTGTTTTTGTGAACCTAAATCATAATTAATTAGGCAAAAGTTATTGCCAGTTATTGGCTTATGTTGTTTGATTATTAGTCAACTTTTATGATTTGGGATTATTTCAAAATTACTTTATATGATTTATCGAAGTAAACTCTTATCTTTTATGTGTCCGATTTTAATTTATGTCATATCAAATTCTTATTTTTTACTATTATTTGTTTTTCGATTTCGATCCTGCTTTAAACAGAACTAAAAATGATGTTGATGACTTCTTCACCTATAAAATCTCCTCAATGTTTTTTTTAACATTATATATTACTCTTAAAGTGTTAAAAGGTAAATTTTATCGCATATTTTTGAATTGTTTAATCTCTTATAGTAAATAAAAAGTCAAAAAAGAATTACATTTTTTAGAATTAAAGAGGTTGAAAAATAGAAATGCATATGACCAAAATTCAAACCAACATGAAAAATCACATAAAAGGATCAAAAAATAACTTCGAATTAAAAATTAATTGTAGATATAATAAGGAATACATGATTTAGTTGGCACAATTAAGCTACAAATAATATAAACACACAAAAAATTAGAAATATTTATAATATATATATATATATATATATATATATATATTAGAAGTACTATATTGTTTTGAATGTATTTTAATATTTTTGTATAAATTGTTATGGGAGTAATAATTAATTGAAAGGTAAAATAATTATTCAATATTTAGTTTAAATTTTGATAATTCAATTTTTCAATTTAGGGGCTTCCACAACATTTAAAACAATAAGATGCTAATTAGTTTACTCTAATAATTGCAGTTAACTACTAATCAATGTAGATTAGAATAGCATCATAGCAAGTAATAAATAATTTTAATACAAAATATGAAACATAATTAATCTCAAGATACAAAATTTCAAAGAAGTTTCTAGAGAATACATTTCTTTTATTATAAAATAGACCTTCCTAGACATCCATGATACATAAAATATTATAAACGATTCAAAACGTGTCAGTCCAGAAATCTTTGAATATTCAACAAAAATGGTGGTCACTAAGAGATCAGTTTTACTAATTGGATTATTTTGTTTGGCTCTTCTTATTATAATTTCAGGTACTGAAGCTCTTGATCAAGCTGTTAATATAGGAAGATGTTCTGATTATCCAGATTGTAATGCAGCTTGTATTCAGGCATTTTTTAAGGGAGGTGATTGTATGATGGTTAAAGGCACAAACAGTTGTTTTTGTGAACCTAAATCATAATTAATTAGGCAAAAATTATTGTCAATTATTGGCTTATGTTGTTTGATTATTAGTCAACTTTTATGATTTTGGATTATTTCAAAATTACTTTATATGATTTATTGAAGTAAACTCTTATCTTTTATGTGTCCAATTTTAATTTATGTCATATCAAATTCTCATTTTTTACTATTATTTATTTTTCGATTTCGATCCTGTTTTGAACAGAATTAAAAATGATGTTGATGACTTCTTCACCAATAATATCTCCTCAATGTTTTTTTGTAACATTATATATTACTCTTAAAGTGTTAAAAAAAGGTAAATTTTATCGCATATTTTCGAATTGTTTGATCTATAAAAAGTAAAAAAAAAAATTTTAGAATTAGAAAGGTTGGAAAATAGAAATGCCTACTTGTAGATATAATAGGAATATGTGTTTGTAGATCAAAATTCAAGCCAACATGAAAAATCACATAAAAAGTTCACAAAATAACTTTGAGTAAAAAATTATTTGTATAAATATAATAGGAATACATCCGATTTAGTTAGCACGATTAAGCTACAAATAAAATAAACACACAAAAGAATTTTAGAAATAAAGAAAAACTAACATATATAATAGAAGTACTATATTGTTTTGAATGTACATTCATATTTTTTTATAAATTGTTATGGGAGTAATGATTAATTGAAAGGTAAAATAATTATTCAATATTTAATTGAAATTTAGATAATTCAAAATTTCAATTTATGGGCTTCCAACTTTTTAAATAGATTTAGGGGCTTCCAACTTATAAAATAATAAGATGCTGATTATCTTACTGTAAACTAATCAATGTAGATTAGAATAGCATCATAGCAATTAGCAAGTAATAAATAAATTTTAATACAAAATATGAAACATAATTAATTTCAAGATGCAGAATTTCAAAGACATTTCTAGAGAATATATTTTTTTAAAATTATAAATAGACCTTCCTAGACATACATGATACATAAAATATTATAGACGATAAAAAACGTGTCAGTTTAGAAGTCTTTGAATATTCAACAAAAATGGTGGCCGCTAAGAGATCACTTTTACTAATATGGATTGTTTTGTTTGACTCTTCTAATTTTGTTTTCAGATACTGAAGCTATTAAGTAAGATATTAATTTAGGAAGATGTTCTGATTATCCAGATTGTAATGCAACTTGTATTAATGCGAATTATAAAAGTGGTGATTGTTTGTTTGTTGAAGGGGTTAATACTTGTTTTAGTGAACCTAATTTTTAATTAATTAGTAAAAAATTAATGCCAATTTTTGGTTTATTATGTTGTTTTATGAATAATGCTTTTTATTCAATTTGAAGGATTTTGGATATTCCAAGATTACTTCATATGATTTATTAAAGCAAATTCTTTATCTAATTCTATGTGTCCAATTTTATATATGTCATGTCAAATTATTATCTTCTACTACTATTTGTTCTTTATTTCTTATGGGTGATCCATAGATTTTTAATAACTTAAAAATTAAAATGGGAGGTCTCGATAATTTTAGCTCAAATTGTGTATACGTGTCAAAGCACGACTAAATAGGGCATGTTAGAATTTTGAACTTGAACTCATAAAGTATGAATTTTGAATCTACTTCTAGGTTTTGTGCTTATTGCAAGACTATTATAACACGAAAATTGGGCTTGGGAGTTGGTGTATATTATGTTCATTGTCAAGAGGATGAAATGTACTAAGTTCACGAGATACCTGTCACCTCTAACCAGTGTCAGGTACCTGGTAAACATCGACATCAAGACTAGGACAGATGAAAAGAAAACACTTTATACTTGTTACTTCATGGCGTTCATAATTTTCGCTTGACATTTTTCAGATATTATGTCATGTTACCGATTAAAAGTTACCCAAAAATAAGAAGAATGATGAAATAATTGACTGAGTAGATCACATTTAATGAAAAATATCATGTTACACTGTAGAATGATTACAAATATATTCAGAAAAAGAAAGGAAAAAATTCCTATATCTAAGCTATTGTGTAAATATTTTGTCTACAAAAGCTAAGGGGGAATTTCGATACAATCGCGATGGAATGAAGAAAGAATTGAATCTTATAGATTATCTTTTCTACAAACGTGGACTACCTGCACCTGGACAGAAAGACCCTATGAAGCTTTACTATTCTGTGGGATTGGCTTCGAGGCTTTGTTCAAGCTCCCTAGCTTAGATTGAACATTGAGTTCTCATATGGTTGTTCATTCTCCAAGAGGGATTCCCATTGAGAATGAATTAGTGTTTGTGTCCAAAGGTGAATAAAGCCCTAGCTTCTAGACTTCTTTTTCTACGATAGTCATCAAGATTCACTCCTTAGAAAGAAGACTTCTCCCAAGGCAACGAACCAGTTGATAAATCAGCAAAGTTTGACAAAACAAAGTCTCAAAATTCCTCCCAAGATAAAACGGATTAACCATTAAATAAGTAGCGGTACCTCAAACTTCAATAATTTCAACGAACTCAAAATGGCAGCAACAAATCACACATACAGACACGATCAATCGATTTTATTTTGTAAGAAATATATGCAAGAAAAGGAAGAATTCAATGCTGAAAAATGAGAGAATCTCTCTATTTATAGCCAACAAAGGGTAAAAGTCACAACACTTAGGAAAGAAGACAACTTTCCAGAAAGGTCACAACACTTTGGAAAAGGCACAACCTTTCAAACGGTTACAACCCTTTAAAAAGGACACAACCTTTCATAAAGGTCACAACCCTCCGACAAAGTGACAACCCTTCAGGAGAGTCACAACCCTTCATTTCCTGTTCATACCTTTAAAACCCAACAATCCCCCACATGAATAGGGAATGACTATTTTTTTTAAAACTTATGCATGAAAAACTGTGTGATTCGTAAGTAAGGGCTAATCGCATCTGGATAAGTAGGTTTTCCTTTAAACTTTTCGTAGTGAACATATATCGGATATACTCGGTTAATCGGTAGATTTGATATCTTTGAACCGTCGAGCTTTAGTGTATACCTAGACAACATAAGTCACACAATCAACCCTTGAACTGTTTTGATTCTCATTGTTTTGTTCGTTTCAGCCATGAACACATCTCGGTTAATAAGTGCTTAGAGAACTGGCCTTACCGAATTCTCGTTAAAGCGGCTTACACTTCACACTTAGATAGGTGATTTCTAAATGTGTTATCCCGTAGATACACCATTTTATATACCATGTATCAAACTTAGAAACCATTAAAAAGTCCTAATGTCTTTATCCTTGTTACTGAACATTGTCTCATCATGAGAATGGACCATAAAATAATTTTTGACAATGTTGAACCGTCATTAATGACTTTGTTTGATCTCTTTGAACCTAGATCTTGGGATCTCCAGTCTTCTAGGTAGAGTTACTGCCACAATGACTTGTTCTCGGCCATAGTCTCGTTCCCTTTGATGATCTATCAACTTCATCTCTAGTTAGGCCTTTTATAAGTGGATCCGACACATTATCCTTTGACTTTACATAGTCAATTATGATAAATCCACTAGAGAGTACTCTAACGATATTATGTCTACGTCATATATGACGAGACCTTCCGTTATACATCATGCTCCATGCCCAACCTAGTGTATGCATACATAAGCTAAAGGTTTGGGCCAAAAAAATTTCAAGAAATTTCGGAGTCATTCAAATTCTTCACCGGTCTTATCTAGAGAGATAAACTCAGATTTCATAGTAGAGCGAGCGATACATTTTTGTTTGGAAGATTTTCAAGAGACTGCTCCTCCACCAAGAGTAAATACATATCCAGTCGTGGATTTTATTTCATTTGACCTGGTGAATCAATTTGCATCAGTATATTCTTTCGATACTGTTGAATACTAGTTATAATGCAAAACAATAGTTTGTTAAGTGTTATTTATTTATTTTTTAAAATAAATACTCAAAACTCTTTTCATTGTCATCCAATGAGTTTGATTAAGATTACTTGTGAACCGCCTCAGTTTACTAATAGCACATGCTATATCTGATCGCGTACATTTCATGACATATATCATACTTCTCAACAATCTAGCATAATTCAATTGTGTGTCATCTTTTCCTTCATTCTTTTGAAGTACAAAGCTCACTTATTGGAGTCTAGTCAATATTGAAATCCAACTACTTGAAATTTTCAAGTACCTTTTCAATCACATCAGTAACTTTATTTCTTTCATATCGAAATTACTTTCTAGAATATGTTTAGTATCATTTATATCATATGTATGTCTTTTGATGATCAACATGTCATCAACATAAAAACAAATAATGACCTTGTGATTTAGAATATTTTTAATGTAAAATATTTATCACATTCATTAATATAGTATTCATTTGCCAATGTAGTTTGATCAAACTTCGCATGTCATTATTTGGACGCTTGTTTTTAGTCCATAATGTGACTTAACTAGTTTACACATTTTTTTTACTAAGAACCACTAAGTCCTCAGGTTGTTCCATGTAAATTTCTTTCTAAAAAAAATATATATTTTTACATCCATTTTGACAAATTCGCAACTAGCGCAATTTACATATGAATTGATGTAATCCTAGTTAGACGCTATTATATGTCAAAATAAACAAGGATTTGTCATTGTCTAAAGCCTATGACAACAAATCTTGCTTTGTATTTATCAATAGTTTCATCAATTTTTTTTCTTTTGTAGATCCACTTTGAACCCAAAAGTTTATTTCCTGAAGGAAGATCATTCAACTCTCAAGTATGGTTACTCAAGATTGAATCTATCTTACTATTAACAGGCTCTTTCCAAAAAGTATGAGTCCATAAAAGACATATCTTTTTCAACTATATGGACTCATTTTCAAGAAGAAATATTACAAAATAAAACCTGGAGGAAGTAATTTGTCCATTGACATTTACTACGCCTCTAAGTCTCCTTATTAAGTACATTCTCCTTTGGTTCTTTCCAAGGTCATTTGGACCCTTTACATGACTATCGGTGTTTCAAACTTATGAACCATAAATCAACATGCTTTACTATTTGTAGCATATTCAATGAACATACAATCCACAGTCTTAGGTCCTATTTTGACCTGTTTGGGAATAGTTCCCTCATTTCCATTTCTTATATGGAATAAACTGTATTGAAAATTGGTAGATCAATACCTTTCAAGAGTTATTGCTTGTATATACTCTAAGGGACGACAAACAATTTTCTATCAGGATACAACGAAGTCTGATAAAACTTTTTGTTGCTCCCTTTCTTAACAAATAAAAGTTTTCTATTTGTTGCCCCCTTTATTAACAGATAAAACTTTTTGTTTCTCTCTTTCTGAACATACAAAAAAAAAAGTTGTTGTTCTCTTTTGCTATAATGATAGCATCCCCCAAAAGTTTTGTGGTAAACCTGAACTTATAAGTAGGAGATTCAACATTTTCTTTAAAGTTTAGTTTTATTTTTCTTGTCAAGAATTTCATTGAGGTGAGTATGTGCAGTAATTTAATGGATGATTTCATTTTCCAAATTTATTTCTGCAAAAGAATATTCATAT
Organism: Solanum lycopersicoides; assembly: GCA_022817965.1. NCBI lineage: Eukaryota > Viridiplantae > Streptophyta > Magnoliopsida > Solanales > Solanaceae > Solanum > Solanum lycopersicoides. The sequence continues at coordinate 76,201,206 of CM040623.1, read as the reverse complement.
TCTCCACATCTATCACTTCTAATCACAATAATCTTTTTATCCAACTGATTTTCAACTTTAGTTTTATATTACCTATATGTTTCATTGCTTTATCCGTATCATTCAGCAAATAGACATAACGATATATAGTGCAATTGTCAATAAAATCTATGAAGTATTTTTTCCAACCACGATATGGTGTTAACTTCATATCACAAATGTCAGTGTTAGCCAATTCTAAGGTATTCTAATTCATTTCAACAACACATACTTGACATTGATTTATTGCACTAGAAGTTAGGCAAAACTTCTAAGTTGATCAGGTTTTGCAAGATTTTGTGATTGACATGTCTCAATAATTTATATCACAAACAATTTGAGTCAAGTAAGTAAGAACAAACAAAAATACTAAATTTGAAAAGACCTTCTGTGAGGTAACCTTTTCCCACAAATATTTTGCTCTTTATTTTTTTTTATTTTTTATAAATTTCTCAAAGACAGACATTGTTTTAAGTCTAACACCTTGTCATATGTCGTTTTCAGAAGGAACTTTCCACAACATTCAATTTGTTATAGAATTACCCATGACCATAGTCTCATTGGTCCAATAAGAGCAATATGACCCAAAAGTATTTTTTACAACACAAACATAACATGTCACTTTTCACCAATGTTCATGTCTATAAAAAAAATATTTTAATAGACATATTTTTTCATGAAAAATCATAATATTTTAAGTGAAACTTTTTCATCGGAGAATACAATTCTTTTGAACGAGTAATATAATTTTGTAGTTTTATACTAGTTGTATCATATACTAGTGAAGAGAGACTCAACGACCACAATATCAAATATACTCCAAGAATTTTGTGGGTCTAACATAATACAAGAATGTCGTCAAATTTCGTATATTGTACTTTCAAATTTAAATTAGATAGTAAGTCAAATTTTATCTTTATCACAAGTAAAGAACCCCCACATTTTAAATATGTTCTCAAAAATATTTTTCAAATATTTGAAATTATTTTCCACATTTTTTTTCATCCTTTCGAATTGTATACCATCAAATACACATTGACAACACGAAACCTTCTTTTGGAGATTTAATCCATAGAAACACCCATTGCAGGCACAAAATCACTAGTTTTATGTTACTAGTGTTTTTTTTCCATCAGTCACAATTAGACAGACCACTTAGTATTTAGAATACTAAAAATAACGATTCAATTTTTATACAACTTGTTTCTAGTTTAACGATGAAGTTTTTATATTCTTCTAATCGTTAACCGAATGAACCTTGAATTTTGATGAAGTTTTTATATTCATCGAATCAGTTTCACATTCAGACAGAGTAGTAAACCAAAAAGGTTTTAATCTCCATAAACCTCAAATACAACACTACTTCTAGCTAACGATGAAGATTTTATGTTTTTTCAAATCATTTAGCCTTAATATTCGTGACGAAGATTTAGTACTCTTTAAGTCAGAATATTCATTGAAACAGAGTATCGAACAATTGCTAAAGTTTCTATATTCTTCAAACCACTGCACAATCTGATTTGTTCATGAAGTTCTTATATTCTTCAAAACAAAGGAGAAAAAAAATCTAAAGATTTTAGTCTCCAAAATTCAAACACAATCAAATTTTTCATGGAGTATAAAACTACAAAAGTTTTTTCCCCCATCTTAACATAATTCATATTAGTAATAATCATCACATAATGACCATCTATCCTAAAATTTATGAGATAAATATCATAACTTATAAGGGATAGGGTAAAAAAAAAATCAAGTGAAATAAGAACTTGAATTTTACTCTCATTGAATCATATTCTATTTGTCAACAATGATTTCATCCAAGTCACTTACCTTTCTATTCTTTTTTCTTTTTTCAGTTTCCATCATATTCTTATTTTTCTCAAGAAGACACTTAATTTCAACAAGAAATTAAAATCAGGTTTAAATATTTGAACATTTACTTCGTCTCATAGTTATGTAAAATCAAGAATATATATATTTTTTTTTAAATGCATATCTTAACCTTTATGCACAAAATAACTTTTCTTATTGAAAAGAAAACTAAAGGGGTGCAATGTTTGAATGCACTTGGGAAGAATATAAGTTTAGTCTTACCCATCAAAGAAAAACTTACTATAGATTATATTCTCGAACATATTAAAGTAGTATTAATTCATCTCAAATCTCTTTTATCATACGATAAAATAACTTCTTCTTTCCAATAAAAAGAACACAATAAGTAGAAGTAATTTCCTTACCACAGAAAATACCATCAATTAAATTTCTTAAGCTTGTTGTCTCCTGTATTCAAATTAGCAAACTAGAAGAAATAAAAGATGAAAAGAAAAACACAAAGAACTATCCGAGTCCATAGAATCAATTGTGTGTCCTTAAGAAATTTAATCCCCTCAAGTACCCGAGGTTACAGATTAATTTCTCCCAAGATAAAACGGATTAACCATTAAAAAAGTAGCGGTACCTCAAACTTCAATAATTTCAACTAACTCAAAATGACAGCAATGAATCACACATACAGACACGATTGATCAATTTTATTTTGTAAGAAATGTATCAAAAAAAAAAAAAGAATTCAATGCTGATAAATGAGAGACAATCTCTCTAATTATAGCCAACAAAGGGTAAAAGTCACAACTCTTAGAAAAGAAGACAACATTCCAGAAAGTTCACAACACTTTGGAAAATGCACAACCTTTCAAATGGTTACAATCCTTTAGAAAGGACACAACCTTTCATAAAGGTCACAACCCTCCGACAAAGTGACAACCCTTCAGGAGAGTCACAACCCTTCATTTCCTGTTCATACCTTTAAAACCCAACGTGGACTAGGTTCTTAGGTCCATTTTCCTCAACTAAGGACCACCATCCATGCTAACCTATGCCCTGAAATTAGTTAAAGATCATGACACAAGACACTAAATCCATCTCACTTGTTCCATTTATGATATACTTATAACATGTTTGAACAAGCTTTTCGGAAAAAAAATAAGTATTTTCGGAGTAGCAAAAGTTGTTTTCAGAACCTTAAAAAAGTAACTTTTCCTTAAAAAGTGCATCTTTGAAAAGCACTTCTGATAAAAATACACTTTTTAAAAGTTTGATCAAACGCTAACTGATGCTCAAAAATATTTTAAATTTTTTTAGTCAAACACAAACGGTTGAAAAAAGTTCAATGTACTTTTGAAGAAAACATTTCTTTTAAAAATAAGATGATTTTAAAGTTTGGCCTAACAAATTATTACTTCGTGGCAAGGGCTACTCCTTTTGAATCTCTTGTTGTATTTTCATGATGAAACCTATACATATGAATCAATTTAATTACATACTGTAGTTTCAAAGGTTTGATGAAATGCCTAAATGACTTGAAACATGTGTATAGCTGTTAACATGAGTTCCTATTATCGTTATTGTGTTTGATCGCCATGATATGCAAAGGATTCAAATCAGGGTATGTAAGGCTAAACCCTTATTCGTCTCTATGGCATGACCTCTCAGTAATACTTTTCCTCTTATATATATGAGTTCATCAGATTCAAGAGGATTTAAAAAGAAATAAGTTGAGTATATAAGATATTCAGAATAAGTTGATGTTTTGAGATTCACAAGATTCTTCTTTATTATAAATAAATGAAGGATACCATTCTTGAGAAAAACACACCACTTTCTTCTCTCCTTTTTTTAATTTTTTTTCACAAGAAATTTCATAAGAGAAATCAAGATGATTTAAGTAATTTGAATGCTCAAATTACAAATCATAAGGCTTCAAATTATATCAAGAAGTTTCATGAGAAAAATTGTTATGAGTCTTTGGATATATGCTGGATTACCTCTAATTAGATTGCCTCCTCCTCCAAAATCTCTAGTTAATAAGGCAGCAACAACAGCTTAATTATTATTAATTTATTATTATGTGTTCTTGTATGTATGTGATTTATATTATCAGTGTAATTTAACATGTTATCATGATATAAGTTATCATTTGTAAAGATCACAAAAACAATATTATAAAATTGTGTTCTATGCAATTACCTTTTAATTGATTTGTTGGATAAATATTTCTAGACAATCAGTGCACATGAACTTAGCTGATGTTATTGTATAGGACTTAATTTATACTTCTTTCAGTTTCAATTTATATGTCACACACTACGTACCATATCAAAGCGTCTTTGATAGATTAATCATAATATTTTGCTCCGAACTCAAATGGACAAACAATCACTGGCGTTGGAAAAAGAAGGCTCATAGACCTTTAACTTGATAGGTCTTATGGCACCTAACTCTTTATAATCTGAAAGATATGGTCGTTTGAAGTTGACTCTTATATCATCTCATGCGAAAAACTTAGCTAGTAGAAAAGTCATGAACTTTTCTTAGTGCTAGAGGCCCATTATGACCATAAACCACATCTGATACACTTTCTCCATATAGAAATAAGCCTTGATATACATGATATACAATTAGAAATCATCGATTCGGACCGATATACATGGAGAATAGTTCAAATCTTTACTAAGAAGTTGTGGTGTTACTTCATATTTCATGGAATACAGAGTATACAGCAATTTTCAAGAAATACCAAAACATATTGGTATAATTAATATATTATGATGGACATATATTCCTCATATATAATTCAAATTTGCTAGAGTCATATTGATTTAAATATATACTTATATTATTGTAGAAAGTTGTATAGTAATTAATTGAAGTGTAAATAGTTGTTCGATATTTAATTGACATTTTCATAATTCAACTTTTTCAATTTAGAGGTTTTTCACTTTTAAAATATGATGATGACGTGTTGATCACAATTCATAATCAGTAATATTATAGCAAGTAAAAATGAAAAAAATTCCATATAAAATATGGAACATAATCTATTTCAAAATATACAATTTCAAAGATATTTAAAAAAAAGTACATTTTTTTAGTAGTATATATCATAGCAAATAATAATTTTCCATACAAAATATGGATATAAATCTACTTCAAGGTATACAATTTCAATAATATTTCAAAAAATACAATTTTGTAGTAGTATCATAGCAAGTAATGTATTAGTTTCCAAACAAAATATGGAACATAATCTATTTCAGATACACAATTTCAAAGATGTTTCAAAAAGAGTACATTTTTAATAGTATCATAGTAAATAAATAAATAAATTTCCATACTAAATATGGAATATAAATCTACTTCAAGGTATACAATTTCAATAATATTTCAAAAAGTATAATTTTCTAGTAGTATCATAGCAAGTAATATATAGTTTCCATACAAAATATGGAACATAATATATTCTAAGATACACAATTTTAAAGATATCAATATTTTTTTTTTTTGTATAAATAGACCTTCCTAGACATACATTATTGTACACAAAACATTACCAGAAGAGAGGCACGTCAGTCTAGAAGCCTTTGAATATTTGATAAAAATGGTGGCCACTAAGAAATCAGTTTTTTTAATTGGATTGTTTTGTTTAGCTCTTCTAATTATGATTTCAGGTACTGAAGCTCTTAATCAAGCTGTTAATATAGGAAGATGTTCTGATTATCCAGATTGTAATGCAGCTTGTATTCAAGCATTGTTTAAGAGTGGTGATTGTTTATGGTTAAAGGCACATACAGTTGTTTTTGTGAACCTAAATCATAATTAATTAGGCAAAAGTTATTGCCAGTTATTGGCTTATGTTGTTTGATTATTAGTCAACTTTTATGATTTGGGATTATTTCAAAATTACTTTATATGATTTATCGAAGTAAACTCTTATCTTTTATGTGTCCGATTTTAATTTATGTCATATCAAATTCTTATTTTTTACTATTATTTGTTTTTCGATTTCGATCCTGCTTTAAACAGAACTAAAAATGATGTTGATGACTTCTTCACCTATAAAATCTCCTCAATGTTTTTTTTAACATTATATATTACTCTTAAAGTGTTAAAAGGTAAATTTTATCGCATATTTTTGAATTGTTTAATCTCTTATAGTAAATAAAAAGTCAAAAAAGAATTACATTTTTTAGAATTAAAGAGGTTGAAAAATAGAAATGCATATGACCAAAATTCAAACCAACATGAAAAATCACATAAAAGGATCAAAAAATAACTTCGAATTAAAAATTAATTGTAGATATAATAAGGAATACATGATTTAGTTGGCACAATTAAGCTACAAATAATATAAACACACAAAAATTAAAATATTTATATAATATATATATATATATTAGAAGTACTATATTGTTTTGAATGTATTTTAATATTTTTGTATAAATTGTTATGGAGTAATAATTAATTGAAAGGTAAAATAATTATTCAATATTTAGTTTAAATTTTGATAATTCAATTTTTCAATTTAGGGGCTTCCACAACATTTAAAACAATAAGATGCTAATTAGTTTACTCTAATAATTGCAGTTAACTACTAATCAATGTAGATTAGAATAGCATCATAGCAAGTAATAAATAATTTTAATACAAAATATGAAACATAATTAATCTCAAGATACAAAATTTCAAAGAAGTTTCTAGAGAATACATACATAAATATTATAAACGATTCAAAACGTGTCAGTCCAGAAATCTTTGAATATTCAACAAAAATGGTGGTCACTAAGAGATCAGTTTTACTAATTGGATTATTTTGTTTGGCTCTTCTTATTTTAATTTCAGGTACTGAAGCTCTTGATCAAGCTGTTAATATAGGAAGATGTTCTGATTATTCAGATTGTAATGCAGCTTGTATTCAGGCATTTTTTAAGGGAGGTGATTGTATGATGATTAAAGGCACAAACAGTTGTTTTTGTGAACCTAAATCATAATTAATTAGGCAAAAATTATTGTCAATTATTGGCTTATGTTGTTTGATTATTAGTCAACTTTTATGATTTTGGATTATTTCAAAATTACTTTATATGATTTATTGAAGTAAACTCTTATCTTTTATGTGTTCAATTTTAATTTATGTCATATCAAATTCTCATTTTTTACTATTATTTGTTTTTCGATTTCGATCCTGTTTTGAACAGAATTAAAAATGATGTTGATGACTTCTTCACCAATAATATCTCTTCAATGTTTTTTTGTAACATTATATATTATTCTTAAAGTGTTAAAAAAAGATAAATTTTATCGCAAATTTTCGAATTGTTTGATCTATAAAAAGTAAAAAAAATCATTTTAGAATTAGAAAGGTTGGAAAATAGAAATGCCTACTTGTAGATATAATAGGAATATCTGTTTGTAGATCAAAATTCAAGCCAACATGAAAAATCACATAAAAAGTTCACGAAATAACTTTGAGTAAAAAATTATTTGTATAAATATAATAGGAATACATCCGATTTAGTTAGCACGATTAAGCTACAAATAAAATAAACACACAAAAGAATTTTAGAAATAAAGAAAAACTAACATATATAATAGAAGTACTATATTGTTTTGAATGTACATTCATATTTTTGTATAAATTGTTATGGGAGTAATGATTAATTGAAAAGTAAAATAATTATTCAATATTTAATTGAAATTTAGATAATTCAAAATTTCAATTTATGGGCTTCCAACTTTTTAAATAGATTTAGGGGCTTCCAACTTATAAAATAATAAGATGCTGATTATCTTACTGTAAACTAATCAATGTAGATTAGAATAGCATCATAGCAATTAGCAAGTAATAAATAAATTTTAATACAAAATATGAAACATAATTAATTTCAAGATGCAGAATTTCAAAGACATTTCTAGAGAATATATTTTTTTAAAATTATAAATAGACCTTCCTAGATATACATGATATATAAAACATTATATACGATAAAAAACGTGTCAGTTTAGAAGTCTTTGAATATTCAACAAAAATGGTGGCCGCTAAGAGATCACTTTTACTAATATGGATTGTTTTGTTTGACTCTTTTAATTTTGTTCTCAGATACTGAAGCTATTAAGTAAGATATTAATTTAGAAAGATGTTCTGATTATCCAGATTGTAATGCAACTTGTATTAAGGCGAATTATAAAAGTGGTGATTGTTTGTTTGTTGAAGGGGTTAATACTTGTTTTTGTGAACCTAATTTTTAATTAATTAGTAAAAAATTACTGCAATTATTGGTTTATTATGTTGTTTTATGAGTAATACTTTTTATTCAATTTGAAGGATTTTGTATATTCCAAGATTACGTCATATGATTTATTAAAGAAAATCATTTATCTAATTCTATGTGTCTAATTTTATATATCTCATGTCAAATTATTATCTTCTACTACTATTTGTTCTTTATTTCTTATCGGTGATCCATAGTTTTTAATAACTTAAAAATTAAAATGGGAGGTCTCGATAATTTTAGCTCAAATTGTGTATATGTGTCAAAGCAGGACTAAATAGGGCATGTTAGAATTTTGAACTTGAACTCATAAAGTATAAATTTTGAATTTACTTCTACGTTTTGTGCTTATTGCAAGACTATTATAACACGAAAATTGGGCATGGGAGTTGGTGTATAATATGTTCATTGTCAAGAGGATGAAATGTACTAAGTTCACGAGATACCTGTCACCTCTAACCAGTGTCAGGTACCAAGTAAACGTCGACATCAAGACTAGGACAGATGAAAAGAAAATACTTTATACTTGTTACTTCATGGCGTTCATAGTTTTCGCTTGACATTTTTCAGATATTATGTCATGTTACCAATTAAAAGTTATCTAAAAATAAGAAGAATGATAAAAGAATTGACTGAGTAGATCTCATTTAATGAAAAATATCATGTTACACTGTAGAATGATTACAAATATATTCAAAAAAAAAAAAAAAAAAAAGGAAAAAATTCCTATATCTAAGCTATTGTGTAAATATTTTGTCTACAAAATCTAAGGGAAGTTCGATACAATCGCGATGGAATGAAGAAAGAATTGAATCTTATAGATTATCTTTTCTACAAACGCGGACTACCTACACCTGGACAGAAAGACCCTATGAAGCTTTACTATTCCGTGGGATTGGCTTCGAGTCTTTGTTCAAGCTTCCTATCTTAGATTGAACGTTGAGTTCTCTTATTGTTGTTCAATCTCGAAGACGGATTTCCATTGAGAATGGAATAGTGTTTGTGTCCAAAGGTGAATAAAGCCCTGGCTTTTAGATTTCTTTCTCTGCAATAGTCATCGGGATTCACTCCTTAGAAAGAAGACTTCTCCCAAGGCAACAAACCAGTTGATAAATCAGCAAAGTTTGACAAAACAAAGTCTCAAAATTCCTCCCAAGATAAAACGGATTAACCATTAAAGAAGTAGCGGTACCTCAAACTTCAATAATTTTAACGAACTCAAAATGACAGCAACGAATCACACATACAGACACGATCAATCGATTTTATTTTGTAAGAAATATATGCAAGAAAAGGAAGAATTCAATGCTGAAAAATGAGAGAAACTCTCTATTTATAGCCAACAAAGGGTAAAAGTCACAACTCTTAGGAAAGAAGACAACCTTCCAAAAAGGTCACAACACTTTGGAAAAGGCACAACCTTTCAAACGGTTACAACCCTTTAAAAAGGACATAACCTTTCATAAAGGTCACAACCCTCCGACAAAGTGACAACCCTTCAGGAGAGTCACAACCCTTTATTTCCTGTTCATACCTTTAAAACCCAACAATCCCCCACATGAATAGGGAATGACTATTTTTTAAAAAACTTATGCATGAAAAACTGTGTGATTCGTAAGTAAGGGCTAATCGCATCTGGATAAGTAGGTTTTCCTTAAAACTTTCCGTAGTGAACATATATCGGATATACTCGGTTAATCGGTAGATTTGATATTTTTGAACCGTCGAGCTTTAGTGTATACCTAGACAACATAAGTCACACAATCAACCCTTGAACTGTTTTGGTTCTCATTGTTTTGTTCGTTTCAGCCATGAACACATCTCGGTTAATAAGTGCTTAGAGAACTGGCCTTACCGAATTCTCGTTAAAGCGGCTTACACTTCACACTTAGATAGGTGATTTCTAAATGTGTTATCCCGTAGATACACCATTTGATATACCATGTATCAAACTTAGAAACCATTAAAAAGTCCTAATGTCTTTATCCTTGTTACTGAACATTGTCTCATCATGAGAATGGACCATAAAATAATTTTTGACAATGTTGAACCGTCATTAATGACTTTGTTTGATCTCTTTAAACCTAGATCTTGAGATCTCCAATCTTCTAGGTAGAGTTACTTGTCACGATCCAAAAATCATGAGTCGTGATGGCACCTATGTTCCCAACCGATAGGTAAGCCAACCCAATAAATTTCACCATTTCAATAAAAAACGTGAAAAGATAATATCAACTAATATCTAACATACTAAGTATTCAAGATGATTGCGGAAATTAGAAATACCACCCCCAAGATTTAGTGTCATAAGTACAAGAGCCTCTAAACTACGATAAAAGTCTGAAACTAAATGACCAACCTAAACGCAAGGAATACCCTAAATACTAAAATAAAATGATAACTAGAGACGTAGAAGGAGGTGCGGGCCACATAATAGCCAAGTAGCTCACCACAAAACTCAGCTACGAAAGATCCACGAAATGCACTTGAAGTTGAATCCAATCTGCACCACAAAAGAGTGCAGCAAGTGTAGTATGAGTACGAAACCACGTGTACCCAGTATATCTCATTGACCGACAACGAAGAAGTAGTGACGGGAGTTTATATAAGAAAAATTAATTCTTTAATTATGCAAGTCTATATTACACTTACCAGTCAAGTTTCATCAAATAGAGGTAATCAACCATCAAGTAACTTCCAACCACCAAATGAAACACATAATCATCAAGAATGAAGGATGTCATGAGATGCAATGCAATATGACACCATGAAATGATATGCCTCAGAATACCCAGTACTCTCTCAATCGTATATACATGATACTCCTCGAAAATACATCGAGAGTTCATGACCCATGGGGGACTCGCGAGGTCCATATACCGACACGGACGATCTCCACGTGTCTGTGCGGATGATCTCAACGCACTATCATAATATCAAACAATTTCCGCACGAACGGTCTCCACGTGCCCAAATTACAATCTTAACATCTCACCATCCCCAGCACGGACGATCTCCACGTGCCCAACTTATACTCAATCTCATGTCAATGCATGTACACAATATTATTTCAATAAAGGGGATGATGATGCACCTCAATCAGTCAAATATCAACATAATACACAACCACCTCAATTATCACAACTATACGGGTGTAATAAAGAAAACACAATCATACAAGGATTCCAAGTCAATAAAATATCAGCTAATGCCCATATGCTTTATCTCAATTTACAATCCACAATCTATAGTAGTAACTTTCCTTTTTATAACACCGGTACTCGTACCAATGCCCGTCACACCATTGATACGAGACCTCCATCTTTTGCCCTTACCCATTGTTTATTCAGGTTTAAATCTTTAGTTAGGAAAATGTCCTTCAAACAGTCTGAAAGTCTTAACATACCTTGAATGTCGAAAAACGTGTCACAAATTCTCAAAATTTTGCCTTTCCCTTTCGTAAAGCTTCCGAACATTCCCAATCTATAAATTATGCATAATTCGTAAGCAATTGAATCCATAGACACTCAAACTCACTCATAATTCAATTCAAACTCCTAATCTTGATATCATTTATATATCAAGAATCATATTTGCTAAATTTTCAAGCCTAGAATTAAGCCACAATCTCTCTAAATTTTCTAATTTACTAATATTGATATAATATAGGGCACCTAACGTCTACTGATTGCAAGAAAATTCAACATAACCCAAAACAATAAATTTCCACAAAAAAACAAGGGACATTACATTTACATTTTATTTTTTACTGCATAACATTTTAATTTCCTTCCAATATAATCATTAATAAGGATCCTAATAAATCCTAAAGATTCCCCCTCCACCCTAATAACTCCAGCAAAGGCACAACGTTGCAGCCATTTCAATTTTCCAATTTTGAAATCATCTTTTATCTTCTAATACTAATCTAATTGCTAACAATATAATACTAATAATTAGTCACAAACGTTGACCCATTACTTCTTATCAAGCCATTCTCATTTATTTCTAACTACTATAAATCAGTAATAATGTTATTATATTATAATATGTCATATCATTGTAAAGGTATTCATCATTCAATAAGAAATTGGGTACAAAGTTTATAATCTGTACAAATGTGTACCTGACGTTTTCATCTTGTCATGCGGCGTCGCCCTTTCCCTCTCTCTCTGTTCTCTATCTGAAGGTCAAGGTATTAAACCTACTACATAGTTTAATGCATGGGCCAAATGCTGGAGGGTATTAAAAGAATTATGGACTTAGCCCACTAACTGTTAAATATATTAATTAATTTAATAAAAAAATCATCAACTATATACTCGTAGTTATCTAATATATTCAAAATCTATTTAAATTTTACAGGAAGAGTCAAAACTGTCCTAGTTCTCAAAATGACCTAGCGGGTCGTTACATCATCTACCACTAAAAAAAATGTTCGTCCTCGAACAGTAGAATAAATAAAAGAAATTTAACCCTTAAACAATTAGGGATATAGGATCCACATGTCCGACTAATACTCCCAAGTAGGCTGTTCTACCCTTCTTTTGAACTTTTACTAAAATAACTTCTTTCGACCTTAACTTTCGAACCTAACTATCCAAGAGGGTTATCCGCTCCTTCCCAAAAGTCAAATTATTATTAAGTAACATGAATCTCATTAAATCACACAAGCTTCATCCTAATGATACTTCCTTAACATCACTTATGAAATATAGGGTGAACGTTAGAAGTGACAAATCCAACTCATAAGTTAACTAGTCAACACGTTGAACAACCTCAAAAGGACCAATATATCTTGAGTTCAACTTCTCCTTCTTTTCGAATCTGTTCAAACACTTCGGGAGTGGAACCTTCAACAAAATATGTTCTCCAATTATGAACTCTAAATCACAAACATTCCGTATGACTATTTTTGCCTATTTTGAGCTATGAGAAACCTATGTTAAATTTACTCGACTCTATCCAACGACTCTTTCGATAGATTTGTATCTCATGACCTAAGCCTCATATGTATCAAACCAACTAATCAATTATCAACATCTTCTACCATACAGAGTCTCAAATGGTGTCATTTCAATGTCGAATTATAACCAACCCTTGTTGTATCCAAACTCCGCTAAGGAAAAAAAAACTGACACTAAAATCCCCTCGAGTATCCAACATCACCTAATTAACCATTAAAAATGAAATGTAAATTGTGTGTCTCAGTCTGAAGTAATAGTGATGTGCACCTATGCAAGCGAATTATCTCCCTTATATAGATCATAGCTAACTTTTCAAAATTATAAGCAGTTTAAATTAGTATAAGATGTACGTACATGTTTTTTTGTCCCAATCTATCCACGATAATTCAGATACCTTCAAACTTACCCAAAGCATGTGGTAATCCTACCACAATGTCCGTAGCAATATGCCCTCACTTCCACTCAGATATGAACATCCTATGAGTCACACTCCAAAATTTTGTGAACTTTTTCATTTGTTTGCAATTCAAATATCAAGATATGAAATATAGTACATTCATCTTCATGTGTCACCATCAATAATTTTTCTTTAAGTTATGATACGTCCTAGTAGCCATCGAATGAATAGAGTATCTCAAACTAAGAACCTACTACATGATCAGTCTAATCAAATCACCTATTCGAGAAATACAAATACAATAATTTAAACTCAAACTATCTTACCATAAATAATCGTCTCCTAATTGGCTTCATCTTATATCACCCTTCCTCAAATCTTGCGTAAATTTACACCTTCGAACCGTTGAGCTACAATATGTCAATTTGAACGATCTCACTTCTATGTAAGTTAACTCCCTACCAAATTTTAAAATATCAAGTTTCATAAAGTTATCAAATAAGTTCGGGTCATTCATAGTCAAAGAATCTTTCTCACCTATAATAAATCTAGACTATTCGTACCTAACACATTTCGACTTAACACATTTTCTATAAATCCCAATGTTAAACGATAGTTATTCTATAATCCTTAAGAAACTCTAACCATCTTAGTTGTCTCAAATTGAGATTTCTATAGTTGAATATGTATTGGAGACCACAATGGCCCTTAGACACCTCACAATGCACACCATAAGTAATTTCTTCAAATTTTTAGTACAAACACTATAACCACCAACTCTAAGTAATGGGTAGTATAGTTTTTTTTTTCTTTTTTTTTCATGAGCCTTCATAACCTTAAACATAAACTATCGTATTCTCCTTCTACAACAATACCCAACCAATCTCAATCCAAAAAGTATCTTAATATACGATAAAATCCTCTCCCAACTCTGGTAAAGTCAAAGTAGTAGTAAATAAGGTCTTAAGCTTTAGGAAGCTCATTGTCACTTATTTTTAAGTCAATCTAGTCAATATAGATGCAATGAATGAGAACATCACCGATAATAACCAACAAAGCTTAAGAACTATAAATATTGTAACTATAGTAGATCTGACCCAATTTCGAATTCGTAATTCACCATAAACCCTTCCTTTAACACTGTATATTCCAAATATGTCACCAAACTAACCAAAAAATCATACTTAAATTTTTTTCATACATCTTAATCTTCTTTAAATTTTAAAGGACAATCCTCAAATAACGCCAATGATCCTCCGTACAATAGGAATATACTACTATATATTATCAAAGTCATTGTGATCTAATTCTAATTATTTAGAAAGAATGTCCCTAACAATGTTCTCTTATATTAGAACCATGATTAGCAAATCCAGCATTGTTATACTCATAACACTAGATGGTAATATTTATTTATATTGATAATTATGAGTTTGATTTTACTTACATGTTTTCTTATTCAATAGCTTAGATCTTGTATATATAAAAATATTATTACTATAAAAAAATTAAATAATTTAATTTAAATTCTAAAGTATTTCAACTACTAAATTTAAATGAAAATCTTGGAACATTTAGAAAGAGATTTACTACGCTAGCTTTTAGTTTCACCATACAAAAAAAATGTTAATTTCACTATACTTGATCTAACAAATTTTCTTGCTCAACCTATCTTGTTACTGGTATTTCAATTCCACGGGAGCATCCCAATAAGAAACGATAGAAATAGGTCAATTGTCCAACTCTACGCCAATTCTAAATTCAATATCACCATAAGTTGAATCATGTTCAAGAACTCTTTTATCACTAGAACCAATTCTAAAAGAGAATACCACACTAGTATCACATACATAAGTCTAATACTTGATACATCGCCTTATCTTTTACTAGATGAGACTTCACAGTCGAAGATATCCTTCTTGGATAAGTACTGGATTTTTTCCGCTACTTCATCTTAGGAATACAAAAAAATAATTAGGTAATTACTTGGCCTAATAGCTGAAAATGCATGATATGGAGAGATTCAATTTATATCCAACAGAACTAAGTTTGTCCACATGTCATGTACTATCAAGTCAATAATATAAGATCGATGTAATCGATCTACCACTAAAACCATCTACGGGTGTAGAAATATGTATAGTCATAAAAGAAGAGTCACAAAATATGTTTCAATCCAAAATGAGGTACGTACTCGTAAAATGAAATAGATCCACACTCAATGAAATGGTAGTTAATCGAGAGCATATTGTATGATACTTTGAACAATCTTGGCTACCCCACTGCAGTTAATTATTTACTAATGTAATTATTTCAATCATCACTTGTTGATCTATGATCTATATATCAATTCATATCGTATAGCTTCATACAATCTGAATTCCAAAATCCCTTAATTAAAGAATCTTTCCCCCTTCTTATTTTCAATTATTATTATTAATCCTCAATTCAATATCTGAAAAGTTCCTCACAATATGTATTTTTCACTATTTATCAATAACCCTCTATTTAAATGTCTTTACTGACTGATATTCAATTTAAAATTTTATAACTTTTTGATGTATTAAACTTAACTCACCTTGTGGATTTTATCCAATGAATATCAATATGGTCATCGTGACATCCTACTTATAATGTTTAAATTATCTTCAGTATACCTCCACTACAAAGGATAAAAAGGAGATCCATCATACAAATTTATAACCAGTCTTACCCTCTCAAACATTATTAGAAGCAATCAAATTATATGTCCTTGTCCTAACTCAACTCCTACACATAGCCTTAATGTGATCATTATCCTCTTATTTGATCAACTAATATTTCTACTCTTACATTTCTCTTAAACATATCAACATTATTCCATTTCATTAGTGAATCATTTGTCAATCATAAACACGGATTATAAGAGTGTCCAAGTAAATTCAAATAAAATTCAAGTATCCTTGTCTAAATCAAACCTTAAGCAAACCGTTCTTACTATTCCCAACCTCGTCAATTTCATTATTAAAATTCAAAATGCTCAATACTAAGTTATTTTATTAATCACACAACTTATGCACTATACCGCATAATATCATCCCCTACCACAGATGTCAAATTTGAAAATTCATCCTCACCATTGGTGAGAGAACCTTAAACCAAACCATACACGCACGATTAGGAATGAAAGAATAAATCTTCCTAAAGTCCTATAGCCTCTCGAAGATAAGTAACGGACGTCTCCGCACCGATCCGCAAGACCCTACTAGACTCAGCTCTTGTACTCGTGAGACCGATGAACCTAGGGCTCTGATACCAATTTGTCACGATCCAAAAATCATGAGTCGTGATGGCACCTATGTTCCCAACCGATAGGTAAGCCAACCCAATAAATTTCACCATTTCAATAAAAAACGTGAAAAGATAATATCAACTAATATCTAACATACTAAGTATTCAAGATGAATGTGGAAATTAGAAATACCACCCCCAAGATTTAGTGTCATAAGTACAAGAGCCTCTAAACTACGATAAAAGTCTGAAACTAAATGACCAACCTAAACGCAAGGAATACCCTAAATACTAAAATAAAATGATAACTAGAGACGTAGAAGGAGGTGCGGGCCACATAATAGCCAAGTAGCTCACCACAAAACTCAGCTACGAAAGATCCACGAAATGCACTTGAAGTTGAATCCAATCTGCACCACAAAAGAGTGCAGCAAGTGTAGTATGAGTACGAAACCACGTGTACCCAGTATATCTCATTGACCGACAACGAAGAAGTAGTGACGGGAGTTTATATAAGAAAAATTAATTCTTAATTATGCAAGTCTATATTACACTTACCAGTCAAGTTTCATCAAATAGAGGTAATCAACCATCAAGTAACTTCCAACCACCAAATGAAACACATAATCATCAAGAATGAAGGATGTCATGAGATGCAATGCAATATGACACCATGAAATGATATGCCTCAGAATACCCAGTACTCTCTCAATCGTATATACATGATACTCCTCGAAAATACATCGAGAGTTCATGACCCATGGGGGACTCGCGAGGTCCATATACCGACACGGACGATCTCCACGTGTCTGTGCGGATGATCTCAACGCACTATCATAATATCAAACAATTTCCGCACGAACGGTCTCCACGTGCCCAAATTACAATCTTAACATCTCACCATCCCCAGCACGGACGATCTCCACGTGCCCAACTTATACTCAATCTCATGTCAATGCATGTACACAATATTATTTCAATAAAGGGGATGATGATGCACCTCAATCAGTCAAATATCAACATAATACACAACCACCTCAATTATCACAACTATACGGGTGTAATAAAGAAAACACAATCATACAAGGATTCCAAGTCAATAAAATATCAGCTAATGCCCATATGCTTTATCTCAATTTACAATCCACAATCTATAGTAGTAACTTTCCTTTTTATAACACCGGTACTCGTACCAATGCCCGTCACACCATTGATACGAGACCTCCATCTTTTGCCCTTACCCATTGTTTATTCAGGTTTAAATCTTTAGTTAGGAAAATGTCCTTCAAACAGTCTGAAAGTCTTAACATACCTTGAATGTCGAAAAACGTGTCACAAATTCTCAAAATTTTGCCTTTCCTTTCGTAAAGCTTCCGAACATTCCCAATCTATAAATTATGCATAATTCGTAAGCAATTGAATCCATAGACACTCAAACTCACTCATAATTCAATTCAAACTCCTAATCTTGATATCATTTATATATCAAGAATCATATTTGCTAAATTTTCAAGCCTAGAATTAAGCCACAATCTCTCTAAATTTTCTAATTTACTAATATTGATATAATATAGGGCACCTAACGTCTACTGATTGCAAGAAAATTCAACATAACCCAAAACAATAAATTTCCACAAAAAAACAAGGGACATTACATTTACATTTTATTTTTTACTGCATAACATTTTAATTTCCTTCCAATATAATCATTAATAAGGATCCTAATAAATCCTAAAGATTCCCCTCCACCCTAATAACTCCAGCAAAGGCACAACGTTGCAGCCATTTCAATTTTCCAATTTTGAAATCATCTTTTATCTTCTAATACTAATCTAATTGCTAACAATATAATACTAATAATTAGTCACAAACGTTGACCCATTACTTCTTATCAAGCCATTCTCATTTATTTCTAACTACTATAAATCAGTAATAATGTTATTATATTATAATATGTCATATCATTGTAAAGGTATTCATCATTCAATAAGAAATTGGGTACAAAGTTTATAATCTGTACAAATGTGTACCTGACTTTTTCATTTTGTCATGCGGCGTCGCCCTTTCCCTCTCTCTCTGTTCTCTATCTGAAGGTCAAGGTATTAAACCTACTACATAGTTTAATGCATGGGCCAAATGCTGGAGGGTATTAAAAGAATTATGGACTTAGCCCACTAACTGTTAAATATATTAATTAATTTAATAAAAAATTCATCAACTATATACTCGTAGTTATCTAATATATTCAAAATCTATTTAAATTTTACAGGAAGAGTCAAAACTGTTCTAGTTCTCAAAATGACCTAGCGGGTCGTTACATTACTGCCACAATGACTTGTTCTCGGCCATAGTCTCGTTCCCTTTGATGATCTATCAACTTCATCTCTAGTTAGGCCTTTTATAAGTGGATCCGACACATTATCCTTTGACTTTACATAGTCAATTATGATAATTCCACTAGAGAGTACTCTAACGATATTATGTCTACGTCATATATGACGAGACCTTCCGTTATACATCATGCTCCATGCCCAACCTAGTGTATGCATACATAAGCTAAAGGTTTGGGCAAAAAAAATTTCAAGAAATTTTGGAGTCATTCAAATTCTTCACCGGTCTTATCTAGAGAGATAAACTCAGATTTCATAGTAGAGCGAGCGATACATTTCTGTTTGGAAGATTTTCAAGAGACTGCTCCTCCACCAAGAGTAAATACATATCCAGTCGTGGATTTTATTTCATTTGACCTGGTGAATCAATTTGCATCAGTATATTCTTCCGATACTGTTGAATACTAGTTATAATGCAAAACAATAGTTTGTTAAGTGTTATTTATTTATTTTTTAAAATAAATACTCAAAACTCTTTTCATTGTCATCCAATGAGTTTGATTAAGATTACTTGTGAACCGCCTCAGTTTACTAATAGCACATGCTATATCTGATCGCGTACATTTCATGACATATATCATACTTCTCAACAATCTAGCATAATTCAATTGTGTGTCATCTTTTCCTTCATTCTTTTGAAGTACAAAGCTCACTTATTGGAGTCTAGTCAATATTGAAATCCAACTACTTGAACTTTTCAAGTACCTTTTCAATCACATCAGTAACTTTATTTCTTTCATATCGAAATTACTTTCTAGAATATGTTTAGTATCATTTATGTCATATGTATGTCTTTTGATGATCAACATGTCATCAACATAAAAACAAATAATGACCTTGTGATTTGGAATGTTTATAATGTAAAATATTTATCAAATTCATTAATCTAGTATTCATTTGCCAATGTAGTTTGATCAAACTTCGCATGTCATTATTTGGACGCTTGTTTTTAGTCCATAATGTGACTTAACTAGTTTACACATTTTTTTTACTAAGAACCACTAAGTCCTCAGGTTGTTCCATGTAAATTTCTTCCTAAAAAAAATAATATATTTTTACATCCATTTTGACAAATTCGTAACTAGCGCAATTAACATCTGAATTGATGTAATCCTAGTTAGACGCTATTATATGTCAAAATAAACAAGGATTTGTCATTGTCTAAAGCCTATGACAACAAATCTTGCTTTGTATTTATCAATAGTTTCATCAAATTTTTTTCTTTTGTAGATCCATTTTGAACCCAAAAGTTTATTTCCTGAAGGAAGATCATTCAACTCTCAAGTATGGTTACTCAAGATTGAATCTATCTTACTATTAACAGGCTCTTTCCAAAAAGTATGAGTCCATAAAAGACATATCTTTTTCAACTATATGGACTCATTTTCAAGAAGAAATATTACAAAATAAAACCTGGAGGAAGTAATTTGTCCATTGACATTTACTACGCCTCTAAGTCTCCTTATTAAGTACATTCTCCTTTGGTTCTTTCCAAGGTTATTTGGACCCTTTACATGACTATCGGTGTTTCAAACTTATGAACCATAAATCAACATGCTTTACTATTTGTAGCATATTCAATGAACATACAATCCACAGTCTTAGGTCCTATTTTGACCTGTTTGCGAATAGTTTCCTCATTTCCATTTCTTATATGGAATAAACTGTATTGAAAATTGGTAGATCAATACCTTTCAAGAGTTATTGCTTGTATATACTCTAAGGGACGACAAACAATTTTCTATCAGGATACAACAAAGTCTGATAAAACTTTTTGTTGCTCCCTTTCTTAACAAATAAAAGTTTTCTATTTGTTGCCCCCTTTATTAACAGATAAAACTTTTTGTTTCTCTCTTTTTGAACATACAAAAAAAAAGTTGTTGTTCTCTTTTGCTATAATGATAGCATCCCCCAAAAGTTCTGTGGTAAACCTGAACTTATAAGTAGGAGATTCAACATTTTCTTAAAAGTTTAGTTTTATTTTTCTTGTCAAGAATTTCATTGAGGTGAGTATGTGCAGTAATTTAATGGATGATTCCATTTTCCAAATTTATTTCTACAAAAGAATATTCATATTCTCCACATCTATCACTTCTAATCACAATAATCTTTTTATCCAACTGATTTTCAACTTTAGTTTTATATTACTTATATGTTTCATTGCTTTATCCGTATCATTCAGCAAATAGACATAACGATATATAGTGCAATTGTCAATAAAATCTATGAAGTATTTTTTCCAACCACGATATGGTGTTAACTTCATATCACAAATGTCAGTGTTAGCCAATTCTAAGGTATTCTAATTCATTTCAACAACACATACTTGACATTGATTTATTGCACTAGAAGTTAGGCAAAACTTCTAAGTTGATCAGGTTTTGCAAGATTTTGTGATTGACATGTCTCAATAATTTATATCACAAACAATTTGAGTCAAGTAATTAAGAACAAACAAAAATACTAAATTTGAAAAGACCTTCTGCGAGGTAACCTTTTCCCACAAATATTTTGCTCTTTATTTTTTTTATTTTTTTTTATAAATTTCTCAAATACAGACATTGTTTTAAGTCTAACACCTTGTCATATGTCGTTTTCAGAAGGAACTTTCCACAACATTCAATTTGTTATAGAATTACCCATGACCATAGTCTCATTGGTCCAATAAGAGCAATATGACCCAAAAGTGTTTTTTACAACACAAACATAACATGTCACTTTTCACCAATGTTCATGTCTATAAAAAAAATATTTTAATAGACATATTTTTTCATGAAAAATCACAATATTTTAAGTGAAACTTTTTCATCGGAGAATACAATTCTTTTGAACGAGTAATATAATTTTGTAGTTTTATACTAGTTGTATCATATAGTGAAGAGAGACTCAACGACCACAATATCAAATATACTCCAAGAATTTTGTGGGTCTAACATAATACAAGAATGTCATCAAATTTCATATATTGTACTTTCAAATTTAAATTAGATAGTAAGTCAAATTTTATCTTTATCACAAGTAAAGAACCCCCACATTTTAAATATGTTCTCAAAAATATTTTTCAAATATTTGAAATTATTTTTCACATTTTTTTTTATCCTTTCGAATTGTATACCATCAAATACACATTGACAACACGAAACCTTCTTTTGGAGATTTAATCCATAGAAACACCCATTGCAGGCACAAAATCACTAGTTTTATGTTACTAGTGTTTTTTTTCCATCAGTCACAATTAGACAGACTACTTAGTATTTAGAATACTAAAAATAACGATTCAATCTTTATACAACTTGTTTCTAGTTTAACGATGAAGTTTTTATATTCTTCTAATCGTTAACCGAATGAACCTTGAATTTTGATGAAGTTTTTATATTCTTCAAATCAGTTTCACATTTAGACAGAGTAGTAAACCAAAAAGGTTTTAATCTCCATAAACCTCAAATACAACACTACTTCTAGCTAACGATGAAGATTTTATGTTTTTTCAAATCATTTAGCCTTAATATTCGTGACGAAGATTTAGTACTCTTTAAGTCAGAATATTCATTGAAACAGAGTATCGAACAATTGCTAAAGTTTCTATATTCTTCAAACCACTGCACAATCTGATTTGTTCATGAAGTTCTTATATTCTTCAAACCAAAGGAGAAAAAAAATCTAAAGATTTTAGTCTCCAAAATTCAAACACAATCAAATTTTTCATGGAGTATAAAACTACAAAAGTTTTTTTCCCCATCTTAACATAATTCATATTAGTAATAATCATCACATAATGACCATCTATCCTAAAATTTATGAGATAAATATCATAACTTATAAGGGATAGGGTGAAAAAAAAATCAAGTGAAATAAGAACTTGATTTTTACTCTCATTGAATCATATTCTATTTGTCAACAATGATTTCATCCAAGTCACTTACCTTTCTATTCTTTTTTCTTTTCTCAGTTTCCATCATATTCTTATTTTTCTCAAGAAGACACTTAATTTCAACAAGAAACTAAAATCAGGTTTAAATTTTTGATCATTTACTTCGTCTCATAGTTATGTAAAATCAAGAATATATATATATTTTTTTAAATGCATATCTTAACCTTTATGCACAAAATAACTTTTCTTATTGAAAAGAAAACTAAAGGGGTGCAATGTTTGAATGCACTTGGAAAGAATATAAGTTTAATCTTACCCATCAAAGAAAAACTTACTATAGTTTATATTCTCGAACATATTAAAGTAGTACTAATTCATCTCAAATCTCTTTTATCATACGATAAAATAACTTCTTCTATCCAATAAAAAGAACACAATAAGTAGAAGTAATTTCCTTACCACAGAAAATACCATCAATTAAATTTCTTAAGCTTGTTGTCTCCTGTATTCAAATTAGCAAACTAGAAGAAATAAAAGATGAAAAGAAAAACACAAAGAACTATCCGAGTCCATAGAATCAATTGTGTGTCCTTAAGAAATTTAATCCCCTCAAGTACCCGAGGTTACAGATTAATTTCTCCCAAGATAAAACGGATTAACCATTAAAAAAGTAGCGGTACCTCAAACTTCAATAATTTCAACTAACTCAAAATGACAGCAATGAATCACACATACAGACACGATTGATCAATTTTATTTTGTAAGAAATGTATCAAAAAAAAGAAAGAATTCAATGCTGATAAATGAGAGACAATCTCTCTATTTATAGCCAACAAAGGGTAAAAGTCACAACTCTTAGAAAAGAAGACAACCTTCCAGAAAGTTCACAACACTTTGGAAAATGCACAACCTTTCAAATGGTTACAATCCTTTAGAAAGGACACAACCTTTCATAAAGGTCACAACCCTCCGACAAAGTGACAACCCTTCAGGAGAGTCACAACCCTTCATTTCTTGTTCATACCTTTAAAACCCAACATGGACTAGGTTCTTAGGTCCATTTTCCTCAACTAAGGACCACCATCCATGCTAACCTATGCCCTGAAATTAGTTAAAGATCATGATACAAGGAACTAAATCCATCTCACTTGTTCCTTTTAAGATATACTTATAACATGTCTGAACAAGCTTCGGAAAAAAAAATAAGTATTTCGCAGAGTAGCAAAAGTTGTTTTCAGAACCTCAAAAAAGTAGATTTTCCTCAAAAAGTGCATCTTTGAAAAGCACTTTTGAAAAATACACTTTTTAAAAGTTTGATCAAACGCTAATGATGCTCAAAAGTATTTTAAATTTTTTTAGTCAAACACAAACGGT
The DNA here is from genome assembly GCA_022817965.1 of Solanum lycopersicoides. NCBI lineage: Eukaryota > Viridiplantae > Streptophyta > Magnoliopsida > Solanales > Solanaceae > Solanum > Solanum lycopersicoides. Next base: position 76,176,811 of record CM040623.1, on the reverse strand, counting down.
TGAAAAAAGTTCAATGTACTTTTGAAGAAAACATTTCTTTTAAAAATAAGATGATTTTAAATGTTTGGCCTAACAAACTATTACTTCGTGGCAAGGGCACTCCTTTTGAATCTCTTGTTATATTTTCATGATGAAAACTATACATATGAATCAATTTAATTACATACTGTAGTTTCAAAGGTTCGATGAAATGCCTAAATGACTTGAAACATGTGTATAGCTGTTAACATGAGTTCCTATTATCGTTATTGTGTTTGATCGCCATGATATGCAAAGGATTCAAATCAAGGTAACCTCTCAGTAATACTTTTCCTCTTATATGAGTTCATCAGATTCAAGAGGATTTAAAAAGAAATAAGTTGAGTATATAAGATATTCAGAATAAGTTGATGTTTTGAGATTCACAAGATTCTTCTTTATTATATAAATAAATGAAGATACCATTCTTGAGAAAAAACACCACTTTCTTCTCTCCTGTTTTTTAAATTTTTTTCACAAGAAATTTCATAAGAGAAATCAAGATGATTTAAGTAATTTGAATGCTCAAATTACAAATCATAAGGCTTCAAATTATATCAAGAAGTTTCATGAGAAAAATTGTTATGAGTCTTTGGCTATATGCTGGATTACCTCTAATTAGATTGCCTCCTCCTCCAAAAATCTCGAGTTAATAAGGCAGCAACAACAGCTTAATTATTATTAATTTATTATTATGTGTTCTTGTATGTATGTGATTTATATTATCAGTGTAATTTAACATGTTATCATGATATAAGTTATCATTTATAAAGATCACCAAACAATATTATAAAATTGTGTTGTATGCAATTACCTTTTAATTGATTTGTTGGATAAATATTTCTAGACAATCAGTGCACATGAACTTAGCTGATGTTATTGTATAGGACTTAATTTATACTTCTTTCAGTTTCAATTTATATGTCACACACTACGTACCATATCAAAGCGTCTTTAATAGATTAATCATAATATTTTGCTCCGAACTCAAATGGACAAACAATCACTGGCGTTGGAAAAAGAAGGCTCATAGACCTTTAACTTGATAGGTCTTATGGCACCTAACTCTTTATAATCTGAAAAATATGATCGTTTGAAGTTGACTCTTATATCATCTCATGCAAAAAACTTAGCTAGTAGAAAAGTCATGAACTTTTCTTAGTGCTAGAGGCCCATTATGACCATAAACCACATCTGATACACTTTCTCCATATAGAAATAAGCCTTGATATAAATGATATACAATTAGAAATCATCGATTCGGACCGATATACATGGAGAATAGTTCAAATCTTTACTAAGAAGTTGTGGTGTTACTTCATATTTCATGGAATACAGAGTATACAGCAATTTTCAAGAAATACCAAAACATATTGGTATAATTAATATATTATGATGGACATATATTCCTCATATATAATTCAAATTTGCTAGAGTCATATTGATTTAAATATATACTTATATTATTGTAGAAAGTTGTATAGTAATTAATTGAAGTGTAAATAGTTGTTCGATATTTAATTGACATTTTCATAATTCAACTTTTTCAATTTAGAGGTTTTTCACTTTTAAAATATGATTTTAAAATATGATGATGACGTGTTGATCACAATTCATAATCAGTAATATTATAGCAAGTAAAAATGAAAAAAATTCCATATAAAATATGGAACATAATCTATTTCAAAATATACAATTTCAAAGATATTTAAAAAAAAGTACATTTTTTTAGTAGTATATATCATAGCAAATAAATAATTTTCCATACAAAATATGGAATATAAATCTACTTCAAGGTATACAATTTCAATAATATTTCAAAAAATACAATTTTCTAGTAGTATCATAGCAAGTAATGTATTAGTTTCCAAACAAAATATGGAACATAATCTATTTCAGATACACAATTTTAAAGATGTTTCAAAAAGAGTACATTTTTAGTAGTATCATAGTAAATAAATAAATAAATTTCCATACTAAATATGGAATATAAATCTACTTCAAGGTATACAATTTCAATAATATTTCAAAAAGTATAATTTTCTAGTAGTATCATAGCAAGTAATATATAGTTTCCATACAAAATATGGAACATAATCTATTCTAAGATACACAATTTTAAAGATATCCATATTATTTTTTTTTGTATAAATAGACCTTCCTAGACATACATTATTGTACACAAAACATTACCAGAAGAGAAGCACGTCAGTCTAGAAACCTTTGTATATTTGATAAAAATGGTGGCCACTAAGAAATCAGTTTTTTTAATTGGATTGTTTTGTTTAGCTCTTCTAATTATGATTTCAGGTACTGAAGCTCTTAATCAAGCTGTTAATATAGGAAGATGTTCTGATTATCCAGATTGTAATGCAGCTTGTATTCAAGCATTGTTTAAGAGTGGTGGTTGTTTGATGGTTAAAGGCACATACAGTTGTTTTTGTGAACCTAAATCATAATTAATTAGGCAAAACTTATTGCCAGTTATTGGCTTATGTTGTTTGATTAGTAGTCAACTTTTATGATTTGGATTATTTCAAAATTACTTTATATGATTTATGAAGTAAACTCTTATCTTTTATGTGTATTTTAATTTATGTCATATCAAATTCTTATTTTTACTATTATTTGTTTTTCGATTTCGATCCTGCTTTAAACAGAACTAAAAATGATGTTGATGACTTCTTCACCTATAAAATCTCCTCAATTTTTTTTAACATTATATATTACTCTTAAAGTGTTAAAAGGTAAATTTTATCGCATATTTTCGAATTTTTAATCTCATATAGTAAATAAAAAGTCAAAAAAGAATTACATTTTTTAGAATTAAAGAGGTTGAAAAATAGAAATGCATATGACCAAAATTCAAACCAACATGAAAAATCACATAAAAGGATCAAAAAATAACTTCGAATTAAAAATTAATTGTAGATATAATAAGGAATACATGATTTAGTTGTCACAATTAATCTATATATATATATATATATATATATATATTAGAAGTACTATATTGTTTTGAATGTATTTTAATATTTTTGTATAAATTGTTATGGGAGTAATAATTAATTGAAAGGTAAAATAATTATTCAATATTTAGTTTAAATTTTGATAATTCAATTTTTCAATTTAGGGGCTTCCACAACATTTAAAACAATAAGATGCTAATTAGTTTACTCTAATAATTGCAGTTAACTACTAATCAATGTAGATTAGAATAGCATCATAGCAAGTAATAAATAATTTTAATACAAAATATGAAACATAATTAATCTCAAGATACAAAATTTCAAAGAAGTTTCTAGAGAATACATTTCTTTTATTATAAAATAGACCTTCCTAGACATCCATGATACATAAAATATTATAACGATTCAAAACGTGTCAGTCCAGAATCTTTGAATATTCAACAAAAATGGTGGTCACTAAGAGATCAGTTTTACTACTTGGATGTTTTTTTGGCTCTTCTATTATCATTTCAGGTACTGAAGCTCTTGATCAAGCTGTTAATATAGGAAGATGTTCTGATTATCCAGATTGTAATGCAGCTTGTATTCAGGCATTTTTTAAGAGGGGTGATTGTATGATGGTTAAAGGCAAAACAGTTGTTTTTGTGAACCTAAATCATAATTAATTAGGCAAAAATCATTGTCAATTATTGGCTTATGTTGTTTGATTATTAGTCAATTTTTAGATTTTGGATTATTTCAAAATTACTTTATATGATTTATTGAAGCAAACTCTTATCTTCTATGTGTCCAATTTTAATTTATGTCATATCAAATTCTCATCTTCTACTATTATTTGTTTTTCGATTTCAATCTTGTTTTGAACAGAACTAAAAATGATGTTGATGACTTCTTCACCAGTAATATCTCCTCAATGTTTTTTTGTAACATTATATATTACTCTTTAAGTGTTAAAAAAAGGAAAATTTTATCGCATATTTTTGAATTGTTAGATCTATAGAAAGTAAAAAAAATACATTTTAGAATTAGAAAGGTTGGAAAATAGAAATGCCTACTTGTAGATATAATAGGAATATCTATTTGTAGATCAAAATTCAAGCCAACATGAAAAATCACATAAAAAGTTCACGAAATAACTTTGAGTTAAAAATTAGTTGTATAAATATAATAGGAATATATCCGATTTAGTTAGTACGATTAAGCTACAAATAAAATAAACACACAAAAGAATTTTAGAAATAAAGAAAAACTAATATATATAATAGAAGTACTATATTGTTTTGAATGTACATTCATATTTTTGTATAAATTGTTATGGGAGTAATGATTAATTGAAAGGTAAAATAATAATTCAATATTTAATTGAAATTTAGATAATTCAAATTTTCAATTAGGGGCTTCAACTTTTTAAATAGATTTAGGGGCTTCCAACTTTTTAAATAATAAGATGCTGATTATTTTACTGTAATAATCACAGTTGACTACTAATCAATGTAGATTAGAATAGCATCATAGCAATTAGCAAGTAATAAATAAATTTTAATACAAAATATGAAACATAATTAATTTCAAGATGCAGAATTTCAAAGACATTTCTAGAGAATACATATTTTTAAAAATTATAAATAGACCTTCCTAGACATACGTGATACATAAAATATTATAGACGAAAAATATGTCAGTTTAGAAGTCTTTGAATATTCAACAAAAATGGTGGCCGCTAAGAGATCAGTTTTACTAATATGAATTGTTTTGTTTGGCTCTTCTAATTTTGATTTCAGATAGTGAAGCTATTAAGTAAGATATTAATTTAGGAAGATGTTCTGATTATCCAGATAGTAATGCAGCTTGTATTAAGGCGAATTATAAAAGTGGTGATTGTTTGTTTGTTGAAGGGGTTAATACTTGTTTTTGTGAACCTAATTTTTAATTAATTAGTAAAAAATTAATGCCAATTTTTGGTTTATTATGTTGTTTTATGAATAATGCTTTTTATTCAATTTGAAGGATTTTGGATATTCCAAGATTACTTCATATGATTTATTAAAGCAAATCCTTTATCTAATTCTATGTGTCCAATTTTATATATGTCATGTCAAATTATTATCTTCTACTACTATTTGTTCTTTATTTCTTATGGGTGATCCATAGATTTTTAATAACTTAAAAATTAAAATGGGAGGTCTCGATAATTTTAGCTCAAATTGTGTATACGTGTCAAAGCATGACTAAATAGGGCATGTTAGAATTTTGAACTTGAACTCATAAAGTATGAATTTTGAATCTACTTCTAGGTTTTGTGCTTATTGCAAGACTATTATAACACGAAAATTGGGCTTGGGAGTTGGTGTATATTATGTTCATTGTCAAGAGGATGAAATGTACTAAGTTCACGAGATACCTGTCACCTCTAACCAGTGTCAGGTACCTGGTAAACATCGATATCAAGACTAGGACAGATGAAAAGAAAACACTTTATACTTGTTACTTCATGGCGTTCATAGTTTTTGCTTGACATTTTCCAAATATTATGTCATGTTACCGATTAAAAGTTACCCAAAAATAAGAATGATAAAATAATTGACTGAGTAGATCTCATTTAATGAAAAATATCATGTTACACTGTAGAATGATTACAAATATATTCAAAAAAAGAAAGGAAAAAATTCCTATATCTAAGCTATTGTGTAAATATTTTGTCTACAAAAGCTAAGGGAATTTCGATACAATCGCGATGGAATGAAAAAAGTGAATCTTATAGATTATCTTTTCTACAAACGCGGATTACCTGCACCTGGACAGAAAGACCCTATGAAGCTATACTATTCCGTGGGATTGGCTTCGAGCCTTTGTTCAAGCTCCCTAGCTTAGATTGAACGTTGAGTTCTCTTATGGTTGTTCATTCTCCAAGACGGATTCCCATTGAGAATGGAATAGTGTTTGTGTCCAAAGGTGAATAAAGCCCTGGCTTCTAGACTTCTTTCTCTACGATAATCATCGAGATTCACTCTTTAGAAAGAAGACTTCTCCCAAGGCAACGAACCAGTTGATAAATCAGCAAAGTTTGACAAAACAAAGTCTCGAAGGCCAATTTGGTGGCTCAATGGCCTCTGTCCCTAAACCAGGTGCTCTATCCCTTGATCCTTCATTTTGATTGTTCTGCCAATCAAACACATATGTAGCTACTCGTCTTAGTATATATGATAATCTCTTTGCCTCCAGTCTTCATAATAGTTATTATTCACAGAGTCAAATGTTCTGTATGTGACAATTTCAATAAGTTTTAGGTTGTCTATTATCATATTCAACATTGATCGGACTACATATGTTACCTACAAAGTTTTACTTAAAGTTGATCTAAGATACAAATTTGATTGATTCGACTTTTATCATTGAAAACAGCTAAAATTCTAAACTCATATGTCTAAAATAAAACGCTTAAGTGTTACCAACAACCACTTAGGGAGGTGTTACCCAATTTAAGAAAAGAAAAAAAAACAAGATAGATATAAAATTCAAATTTCTAACCTACTTCGAGTGGTGCACACAATCATCATCACATTATATGATACTTCGAGTGTGGGTTCACACATCCATATTTAAGTTCACATCACTATAAGAAAACTGTTAATTCACAAAACAGATTTGATTCATGCAATTAAGTTCCACCATAAAAATGTCTGCTAAATATAGCATTCTTTATAAATGTCTCTAAAATTTAGAGCAATATTATATATAATGTCAATCAATTAATTCTGATAAATACTTTAATTATTTTTTTTGCGTTGATATGTATATTTATTGTCGCTAACAGAAAGCCAATGAATGCCTAGGAAAGTGGCATCTTCTTGGAGTCTGAAAGGGACAGAGTTGACAGCAGTTGAGTTACATAATTTATCAAGTAGCAGCAAATAAGGTTGAAGTTGTGAGCCCTTAAATAAAACAAGTTGATTCATCATTGCATTGATTCCTAACGTATGACAACAACTCACATGTATACCTCATCTTTGTCTCTTCTTTATATTTCAACACTTAATTTAATTAACATCAAATTTACATATTCTTAATTACTAATCTTAAGATAAATATCCATAACTAACAAGTCTTCCTTCCTTCCTTCAAAATAAGTAAACACAAAGAGAGACTCTGGGATACTAAACCAGAAATTTAATTAGGTGCCTTTTTAAAAAAATTAAAGTTAATAGGTTCCATTCACATGAGAATTTGCTTAATTTTCACAATTAGAAAAATGAGAAATGAGCCACAAACAAAATTTCGCATTTAAATGATCTCATTGTGTTACGAATAAATGATGAATTATAAGAAAAATCAATTAGCTAGGAGTGTTTAAGTGACGAATAGCTAGAAATTGTCGATTAATTCCATATTTTGTTGTTCAACCAACCCACCTGGTCGTTTTAAGACAGGGGCAATTTATAGGTTCGACATAATTCAATTGTTTTGATCAAGTTTTGTACTTATATTAAAAAATCAGTTAACTTGTAAATATCCAATTAGCTGTTTTTTTTTTTTTAGAATTTTAAAATTTATAAACTCAAAATCTTAACTCTCCTCCACTTCGAGAAGTCCAATACAAAAATTAACAAAAATAAAATTTAAAATAATAATGGTAGCATATAGTATAAAACTAATATATCTCATTATAAGGTACTCAGATGACACATGGAATAGTGTCTAAAGAAAACGACATGGTTAATTAATTAAAGACAGAAGTTAACAGCTTGCATATAATCAGGTCATTATTAATCGAACCAATAGATAACGTTGACACAATTTTATATGTATTTTTCATCTTGATTACCTCAAATTTCCATGTGCAATACAAGAGCAACTCCTTGACTTCTATCATAGCTGTTTTGAGGAAGTTTGTGAAGAGACAGTCAAAAATTTTAGTTTATCATTATAAATTACTATTATTAGTTTTTCAAGCTATGAATAATTTTTTTGTATATATTTTTTAAATATAAATATAAATTTGAATCGAAGTTAATGTATTCGGTCGATCCGGTAATTCGCATTTTGGCTCAGTGCATATACTTGTGTGGCCACTAGGCGGCACCACCAAAATCAGCTAAAGTTAGCTAATACTGGCTCTCATTAAGAAATATTTCTGATTTTGTAATTTTTTTAATATGCAAGTCTAAAGAAGTTCTATGATGGTTTATGCCAAATTAAGAGTCTGTTAAATTAATTTAAAAATAATTTAAGTTAAAAATAAAAATAAATTGAAATAATTTTTAAACAAAAAATAAAAGATACAAAAGATCTCGTTTGATTAATTTTTAATCAATCCAATTCCCTTTAAATTCATAATAAATATATGATATGTGTCATTTTCTTACCTATAAATATTTAATCACTTGCATTAAATGGAAGTCATGGACATTGTGGGGTTTGAGTGTGTGATTCATGAAGCATTTGTTGTTGAAGGAAATGTCATTCTCAATTTTATTTTATTTTTTTTAATAAATAGACACAAGTGTACTATATGACATAATACATTTAGGATGTCACGTATGATACAAAATTACCATATAAAACGAATGTGTCTATTTACTCAATTTTATACAAATTTAAGTATCTACTTATGCATACCCTAATTAAAAGTCATAATTTCTAATTAACGTCAAATGAAGAGTCGTGTTTATATATCATGCCTATTAAAAAATCTAAACTCTTGACACTTTTCATTAAGAATGAAAGAGTTCTACCACTACACCAGAATTCAATTTGTGAAACTTTTGTATGTCATAGTTAAAGAGAAAGATAGGGGAGCAGACAAAGAGCATCTTTACTTGGATTGAGTGGGGACACAAGAGAAAAATAAAAGTTTTAAGTAAGAATAGCAGAGTTGCAAAGCCAGTGAGCAGTATAGGGAAAGTACAAAAAGAAGAGTGTTGTAGATTTGTCCTTATTTTTGGCCGATCCAACATAAGTGCAAGTGCCCCTAATTACCTGTCAGCGCTAACCTCGCACCCCATCACCCCAATCGTATTTTCCGGTCAAACCATGTGCTTTTCATAAACCATTTTTTTAAAAATCATCAGAGCTAAAGTAAAATTTAAATCACAAAGAAGCGGAGTTTGAGAAAAATCTAAATTATTTTACAAAATTTAAATCACAATTGGGAATAACGCTTTCAACAAAAAAAATTCATAATCAGAGCTTAAAATTTAATGCACCAAAATCCATATTGATCCGTAACTTTCATTAAAATGTCTTGTTTGACATTAGGAAAAATTCAGGAGAACTTCTTTTGAATCCTGAAATTCAAATTTTGACTCAGCTTATGAAATGATTTGGTCAAAAACAGCTCAACTTTACATTCAAATTGTGGATTTTGTACTTTAAAAAGAGTCAATAGACACCGCTGGTCAATGTTTATTCATATATGATGTACTTGGAAAGTAATGTTAATTTTTATTTTGTATTAATCATCATAATTCCTAGAAGAGCAACTTATATATATAACTGAAGAAATTAAACTACCAACTAGAGTTACACAGAGTTATACACAGAATAAGTAAAATAATTAGGCAACGAGACCAAAAGGCAAATTAAATGATGAGATGAAGTTACACAAGACCCGTAAAATAGGGGTATTTGACATTTTTTTGATAAATAATGGACCCACGGACCACGGTTTGCTAAAACTAAGGAAAAATTAAAGAAATTGCACATACATATTATTGGGAAGTGAAACTTCCCCCACCACTATACACATTTTTACTCTTTCAAATTATTTATCGAATTTTTCTTTCTCACGTCTATTAAAAAAAAATTAATTAAGAGAAAATCTTTTTCCATCTTAATCTCTCTTTATTGAATTTTTATTCTATTTATATGTCATTTTTTCATAATTGAGATGTTTATAGTCTTAAATGAAAAAAATTTGTCTTGAATTACTAGAATAACAAATATTTAAGACAATATCACAACAAATAATTTTGAGAGAGAGAAGTATAAATTAAACTTTCATTTATTATTGGGCTCATATTTTGGACTTTTTTAAAAAATAAATAAATAAATAGTACTACCATAAAACAAATGACAGCTAGTAAGTAGCAACATACCTATACAAGAACAAACGTTGCATGCAAATAGTTTTTTTTTTCTGTATTTATTTTGAGGTTCGACTAAATTGAATTTGCATAAAGAAATCACACTTTGGAAAGTAAATTGCTCCCTACTAAAAGCAACTAATAAAAATCCAGAAACAAAATCTTTTATAATATTTTTAATTTGAGATAAATAAGTATTTATCACTACATCGGTAATAAGTATCAGTCAAAGATATATAGTAGGAATATTTAGTTTTAAAGAAAAAATGGAAAAGCTTAACCAATCAAGCATAGTATCAACGCATGTGAGGAAGAGAAGGTTTTTGTTTTCTTGTTAGTCAAACAAAATGAAGAAAGTTTATGGGTCAAGACATGCCAACGAAATGGACACGAGGTATATTAAATACCAAGTGAGGGATCTAGGGTTTCTACAACTAAACACCATATGATAATTTGAGAAATATTAAACTCCAAAAATAAAAAGAAATATTTTAACTAAGGACATAGAATTAATAAACATTTTTTGTTCTCAGTTGGTGTTTGATAAGCGTATAAGAATCTTGATTAATTTAAATTTATTGTGTAAGGTTCATTATATTAAATTAAAGGAGGAAACACTTTATATTTGTCTTTTTTTGTTTTATATATTTAAAATTTAACACAAACCGTTAATTAAAGATGAAAGAACTTTTATTCATCCGCCATAACCAAATTAAACATGTCAAAATCACTCTAAGAACGATAATAAGAGACTCAATAAAATAAGCAATTCATATAAAACAATCTTAATCCTTTTTAAAAGAGTCAAAACATAAAATAATGCCGTGAAAAGATAAAGAACCAAATGAGTAAACCTGAATTGATTTCCTAATTGTATACACCACATAGAGGGAGCTAGAAACAAAGACAATACTCACTATAACATGTAATATTTACCCCAAACAAATAATTTCACTTGCTACAATTGTGATTAAATATATATTTTTTACGTTCAATATCCGCATTAGAATCCGATTATTTTAAATCTATATCATAGAGGACCCTCATTCGGAGGTAAGTGCTCCCTTTCCAAAAAAAAATTAATCATACCCAAGACCTGAATTATTGTACATATATAATAAAATAAAATACAAAATGATTAAATAACATATTTTGGACAACCTTATCATAACAAGCTGTTATTTCTGGATATCCTTTAAATAATTCCTGGCTCCGCCACTTACCACATTGTTGGTGGTTAAATATGTGCATAAAATAATATGTATCTAAATTGAATGCAAAATAAATTATTTATGGGGGGAGAGAGAAGGGAGGACCCATATTCCACCGCCCATTAGCACGCAGAATATATCACCAAAACCAAACACACATAACCCATTGTATCATATATGGTCCATCTAACTCTCTTTCTCATTTTCTTCACCTTACATTGCTAAACCCTAACACAAATATTTGTACTTCAATTTTCTTAGCTTCTTCATTCCTTTTTCTTTTAAGAAATTAAGTATAGAATTGAAGTAAAAAAACTATGGATGATGAAGGAGAGATGTCAAGAAGGCCAAGAGGAAGACCATCTGGATCAAAAAACAAGCCAAAACCACCCATTATTATCAATCGAGACAGCGCCAACGCTCTCCGAACACATATAATCGAAATCGCGGATGGTTGTGATGTAATGGAAAGCGTATCCAATTTTTCGAGAAGAAGACAAAGAGGAGTTTGCATTATGAGTGGAACGGGAAATGTTACTAATGTGAATTTAAAACAACCAGCTTCATCCGGTGAGATTGTAACTCTACATGGAAGATTTGAGATCTTATCTCTATCCGGATCATTCCTCCCACCACCCGCTCCCCCAGCTGCTTCAGGGTTGACTATTTATTTAGCTGGGGGACAAGGTCAGGTGGTGGGAGGAAGCGTGGTTGGCGCCCTTATGGCGTCAGGACCTGTTGTTATTATGGCTGCTTCGTTTAGTAATGCGGCCTATGAAAGGCTACCGTTAGAAGAGGATGATCAGAATCATCCTCTTCCAATGCCAGGAGGTCCTCTCGGATCTCCTGGTGGACAACAACAACAATTACTAGGCGGTGACCCATCAATGTTTCATGGGACACCGCCACCAAATCTTCTCAACTCATCAATGCAATTACCTCATGAAGGATATTGGTCAACGGGACGACCTCCTTTCTAACTTGAAAGAAATCTATGCGCGTAGGTATTATTTTTTGTTGAGTGTTTTTTTCTTTATATAACATTAAGAGATCAGGAAAGTGGAAGGGGATTAATTATACGAATTGAACTCACACTTATTATATCGAAGAATTAACTCCTTCCTTCCCTCTCTACTTCTTAGGAAATATTTTTAGGAAGAGGATTTTTTTTTTCAGGCCGTTGACCATTTGAAGTAAGTTTAATTTGTAGCTTTGAATATTTCTTAGTTTTAATTTACATCCTTTTTTGAACTAGGTCTTTTTGTATTGTTATTGGTTTAATTAATGATGAAATGCTTGTACTTTGATCAAATTAACTTATTGTAAATTTGATGTTTCTTGGTGAGTTGTCTCTTGAGCTAATAATAGAATTTTAATTCTTTCAGACTAAAGCAAGTGTAAAATAGTTGGGATTTTTAATTTGTGAAGGCTGTATATCTTATAAGAGATTTATTTACTTGAACAGAAAATTAAGTATACTGCTATTAATTCCATAATCATGATATACTAAATTATATTGAAGTAATGATAACTATTGAATTAAGAAGTACTCATTTCTCAATCTTGTGTTCGGTACCATGAAAAATGTCATTTTAGAAAACAAATTATTTCTTACTTATTTTACTTATTTTAAGAAATTTGATTTTCGAAAAATCTTGACTGATGAGGTCTTTAGCCAATTTTGAAAAAAAACACAGTAAATTTTATGTTTTCAAACTGAAAACATGATAGTATTTGAATACTAAATTGTATTTGACCATGAATATATAAATTGAAACTGTTTCTAAACTATATTGTGAGTAATTTGAAGTGAAAAAATAAAAACTATTTTTATTGTCTTTTCAAATGTCCAAAATTTTGTCATCAAACATATTATTCGGAGTTTAACTAAAAAAAAAAAAAGTTAAAAAGTTTGATGGTCAAACCCAATAAATATGTTACAACTAGTTTGAAATTATCTGGAGGTACTTTCGTTGAGTCATGAGTTGTGGGACTACTTCAACGATGTGTGCTACCAATTAATTAGGAGGATTTCAGTTCATAATAGGCTTTATTAGGGATTAGGTGAGTGAGTATTTAACTGGCACTAGAATTTTTAATTGCTTAATTGATTACTATTTGAACTCAGCGGCGGAGCCATTATTGGTTTAGGGAGTTCATCAAAACCCCTTCGATGCAAAATTATATTATTTATATAAGGTTAAAATAATTTTTAAAGTATATATAGTAGATGTCGAACCCTCTTTGACTACTTCGTGTGTCTATTTCTTCAAATTTTGAATTCCTTATTGAAAATTGTGACTCCGCCTCTGTTTGAACTCAAAATTTTATTCCTCCCATTTCCCTTTCCTAACCCATTTTTCCCCCAAAAAAATTAGGGCCTAGTCTATTGTCAATACACACCGATACATGAAATTCATGTGAATAATTCTGACTCAACAAGAAATTCAATATATAAACGGTCCAATAATTAAGACATGTTCATCAATTAAGTTGGTTTAGCCCATTTTATTGGATTGGATTTTTCTCTAACTCCAACCCAAGCTAAATAGGTGTGGTGATGGAATTACAAATCTCTCTAGAGAAGTAAATTCCGCGTTTATTTTTTTTCCTATAAAAGCACAAGTTTGACTATTTGGAGCATTTAATTAGGTAGGTATATAAAGATATTTCATTTACAGATCATTTAAAAGTGGAAAATATAGCTAGATATATACATTAGAAGCACTTTCAACTGACTGATCAACAAGAATTTTGTTGGGTTTTATTTATTCGGATTTCTTACCGTAAATATGTTTTCCTTTTAGGAAAAGGTTTTGAATTGACAAATCATTTTTCTTGTAAGAAAAGATTTAGTACTCTATAAATAGAGGTTGTTCTTTTTAACTTAATCAGCATTCACAATTTAGTTTTAGGGCTTTGAGACTTTTGATTAGGCGGATAATTTGTGGTCACAAGCTTGATACGTTATCACTTGTGAACCTCTCATGTATTTCGAGTGAATTGGTTGAGGTTATTTTCCTCTGTATTTTGTACTCTCATATTTATAGTTGATTGCTCATCTCCTTTGTGGACGTAGGTCGATAGACCGAACCACGTTAAATCTGTCTCTTTTGGTGTATTTCTCTTTGTCTTCTTATTCATTAACTTTCGAGGTTTGCTTTGCTAACTTTTGCATCACACCTGTTTATTTTCGGCCCTAGTCGTAATGCAAACACAAGTATGTGCTTTTTCACCATTAAAAGAACACGGTGTAGTTGATAAGGCTTCGTCTTCAATAGAGGTCTTAAAGTTGAGCCCGATATATAAAAAAATCTTTAACAAGTATCGTTTTTCTTCGAATGGAACCCTACATACCGTAAAAACTAAAATGACACCATAGACAAAGAGGATCAAGATTACTTGAGATTTAATATAAATATCGAATATCCGATTAAAAAAATTTATGTGTTGTTAGCTTGTACATGATGTGTGACAGTTTTGGGGTTGGCCCATGATGATGAATTTTGGACTAATTATCTCAACTTTTTGAAACATCTGATTTTATTTATTTTGTACTTTGACATAAAAGTCAGTCACATTTTAATTAGAAAAAAATGAATTGATGCAGGTTTACTTTTTTAATTTCTGTGATATTATTTTACGTCGGTGACTATATGTTAAAGTCGTTTAACATTATTATATGATAAAGTTTCCAAAAGAGAAGCTATGGTAAAGAAAAATGAAGTTTAACGGATCTTGTGAATCTTCATTCTTTTCTTTTTCTTTCATTTTGTTGACATTTTCTCTTCTTATAATGTCAATAAAAGTCAATAAACCTTTTCTGCATTATTATTTTCTTTGGAGTAGATTTAGAGGTCATTTAGTTTAAAAAATAAGTTATACAAAAATTAATTAGTGAAACAAAAATTAATAATAAGAGAATTAGCTATATTAATATAGGAATAAGTGATACATGAATTATTTCACTGTGTAAGTGGTAAAGTTGTACAACATTATGTATAAAATTATATGTCTATTACATATATCAAAATTGAAACTACAACCAAATATAGTATAGTATAAATTACACAAGATTATGTAATGTTTTATATACTTGATTTTTTTAACATGGTATTGGAGTAGGATTGTAATGAAATTTTTCAAGTTCATTTGAAACTAAGACTTATAAGTTCAGTCCATATAAGTCTTTGCCCTTTGATGCTTGATCAGGGCTGAGCCGGGGTCAGCCCATAGGTCAAAACTTTTTTATTTAAGAGTAACTTACAATAATCTCAATATAATATAATTTTTTAAATACACGTTATGTTGTAATATTATGAATCTTACTAGATTTTGATACGTCCAGATACATGTATCTCGAAATATATGGATTCAAAATCAAGTTAGTTTGTTCTGGATACACTCTATTCAGGTAGATTCACGTGTATCTAGGATTCATAGATTAATCTCGTTTCCTCACCTCCCTCCCGTCTTGCCTGTCACTCTCTTATCTCGCTCGCATAACTACTATGTGAGATACATGCTACTTACTTTAAATTTTTTTGCTAGTGTTATTGAAACAAACCAGTGTTTGTCATATTTGATTTGAGAATCTTCAAATTTTCTTGATGTTATAAAGTATAAGTTTGAAAAGAAAAAAAGCAGGGCTAGCCCGCTCCAGCCCTCAGCCCTTCTAGGATTGAGTTGGATTGAACATTTTCAGGCCTTTTAAATGAAGGGTCAGTCCGCCCTAGCCCTTCAAGTTCCTTGACCCACGATGTTTGGGCCGGGTAGAGCTAAGCCGACCCTATTTGACAACTCTATCAAATATACGTTAAACATTAGTTCAATAAAGCTCACAACAACAAAAAAAAGTAATCATTATATTTTGCCATCAATTTTAGCTTGTAGATCGATATGTTGTTGGCATGGGATCAATGGAATTTTACCTTAAAAGTATGTGAATTATGTCCTTTGTCCTACTTATATACTTAAATTAGTATATACTAAGTAATTCATGTGTAGTATTTATTATTCACGTAGTATACATTGACGATACTCTATATAATATTAAGACGGGATTGGTTTGTTAGTCTACTTGCTAAAAAAAAATTAAGATAGAAAAATTAGATAAAATAATTTTTCTTTTAGATCTAAAATACTTTAATCAGTATTTATTTACCTAAAATAGTCATTCGGTCCACCCTTTTTTCTTCTTCGAAACTTTGGTCAGCGCACTTTGTTCCATTTTCTTTCTTTGTCATCTGATGAAGCTATTGACATTATCAATGTAACAACCCTAAAAATGAATAGGATCAATGCTTAGGTGTTTCAAGAATGCTTGCGATTAGACCAAGGTCCACACGTATTGATACGCGAAGAACCAGACCTCAGAATCCTTACTACGACCAAGCCAACTAACTTGGGGAATTAATTGAGCTTGGAAAGGTTGGAACCAACCATGTGAGGCTCACGAAAACAAAGGTATGGGTCTTCTTACTCTTGGTCCCTTTCCCAAGAGACCCCTAGGACTCAGTATATTCGGCTCAAAAACTAAGGTTGATTCCCCTGTTGCATGTCCCTGTCATTAGCTCCCAACGAATGTAGGTTGGTATGAATGCTGGTAGACTTAGGATTATGTGATGTTTGTGCTGAATGTTAATGTATTGGATGTACGTTGAAGCATGAAAAGACAACAATGTGTATGTTCGAATTAAGAAAAGAAAAATGTATTGCATGTTGAGTCTCGGCCTAAAGGCTTAATTTTGTTAATATTTTGTTTGTTGTTTTATGTACATTAATTGAAGTAAAATGTGATGTTCATGTGACATGAAGTGTGGCTGAATTGAGGAGTAAACATTTTGGTTAAGAATTCATGAAAGAAATTGAATTAAAGAACGTACCAAACGAACTATGTATTGTCCTATGAATTTACTAACAAATGAAGATAAAAAAAAAATGAGTAAAGGAGTTACTTGAATTTCCAGCAATTGGTTGATATATCATTGCCAAATTAAGATGTTTAGAATGCCAAGAAAAATAAAGAAAATTAGGTGAGGTCATTGAGGGTTGAACCCGAGACCTCACCCCTTTAAAATCAAAAGAAAAGTTTAATTAAAGAAGAGGAAAATTCGTGTGGTGGGGGGGATTCAAACTTGTCTTGGTTGAGAAATAAGGGTGAAGAAAAGAAAATAAGAAATGAGAGGGGTGGGGTTCGAACCCACACCCTCTCGGTTAGAAACCAAGGAAAGGAAAAATGAAGAAAAAGTTTAGAGAGGCGTGGGATTCGAACCCACAACCTCTATGCGGATGAGGGAGATAATATAAAAATAAAAATGAGGCTGTGGGGATTCGATCCCACAACCTCACAGTCAACTCAAATAAGTCAACTTTTAAAAAGGAGAATAATAAAGAGGTTGTGGGGGTTCGAACCCACAACCTCTCGGCCTAAGCGAATGGAAGGGAGGGGAAATTAGAAGATAATTTAGTGTGGCTGAGGGGACTCGACCTTGGGTCCCAAAGCCTCACATGAACCGAAATAAATTAAAGAAAAACGAAAATGGGGTTGTGGGGGCTTGAACCCACAACCCCTCGGCCAACACAAGAGGGATTTTTAGTAGAAAAGTAAACCTTCAATGTAAATATGGTGATTTGACTTAGAGTTAAAATTTCATGACTATTAGTATAAAATCTATTAATAATGTAAATGACATTCAATTGATTCAAGACTTGGGATTCCTTGCCCAAACTTCCGTTTGATACATAAGTCATACGTGAACAAATCATCCAAGAATAATGCCACCTATTTAGATCAAATTCAAGATCTTGGCATAATTACAAGATACATAAGTCTTGTACTACATAATCTTAGGAATGTAAAAATTACTTAATGAACTACGAATGAAGCCTCATGGCTTGTGTGTATAGACTCATAAGTCTAACATACGTTCAAAAGTAAGTGATCCTAAGAAGTATGAAATGAAATGATGAACCCTAGAAGGGTTAAGTATGAGTGTAAATACACTAAATGGCCATGTGAATTGGCATATGATGAGATGAACAATGAAATGATGAAATGAACATTCACATAATAAAAGGTGAGTAACTATGAAAAGCAAAGATGCTAATGATAATGAATGAGGTGACAACATGACATGAGGCTAATGTAAATAATGAGAGTAATCTCAAATGAGCCTAAGTAAATGTTACCAACACATACTCACCTATGAGAGTGTAAGATAATGAAGAGACAATTCTCTATGAACACTCTAATGAGAGTATTGAACTTAACACACTCAATACGAATGATTAGATGAGAAATCATCTAATAAGCTATGATGTCCTCATACTAGAAGCTAGCTTCCATGACGTATGAGATGAATGAAATGGAACTTTATACTGAGCACCGATAGACTAGCTATGAGCGGTGATGCCTTCTTTCGGGAAGGGCGGAGGTTCACGTAACTCTCATGAGATGAAACTGTCCGGCTTGCCGGGTATGGGTTTCCTTAAATCTCCTAGTCTTCGAACCTATACTGCCAATATAGGGATCTGGCGGGGTTAAATTCCCATGTACGCTAGCATGTTATTGGATCACTTTGGCCGGTGATTCCACCTCTTTTCAGTGTGGGGGAGACACTGGATTTCATGATGCTCACATGATCTATGTCGGTTAAAGTTAAAGTTCCCAATGAACGAATGAGGCCAGCCTCAAATGATGCACATAATGAAATGAATAATACCAAAGGTGTTATGATAGGATAATCAAAAGGGGAGTTAGATTCAAGTAATGACATTAGGTCATTCTTGGTCATTGCACAACGAACCTAATGAAAGTCTTAAACTACATCCTAGGTATAACTGGTGGTTACACTGGACTATGAACGAAATGAAATGAAGTACGTATGAATGAATGAAGCAGACTCTGTGTTTGCTAACGAAGACTCCCAGTTGAGGTCCCATATGTTGAGCCTTCATTTCTGGGATGTCTTAATGTCAAGTCCATGATTCCAAGGTCTCATGGCATATGAATGAATGATATGAACGAAGTTATGTGCTATGTGTAAATGTTATGTGCTGTGTGCAAATGTGAAAAGTATGATTATGTATGTTATTCTCATGGCATAACTTTCCTATTCCAAATTTGGAAAGCTCACTGACTTTCCTAATCCAAATTTGGAAAGATCATTTACTTTCCTAATCCAAATTAGGAAACTTTCCTAATCTCAATTTGGCAAGTCCACTGACTTGACTTCCAACAATCATGTTGTTAGGAAAGAGCTATTATTTCTCATGCATGTCCTTGGTGTGTGCTTGCATATACCCATACTTAGTACAAGTGTGTACTAACCCTATACAAACTCTACTATTTTAGGTGCAGGCATAGGTGGACGGTAGAGCTACAGGATCATCGCTGCAGTTATCCGGACGTCCAGCATTCATCCGGTTTTGGTAGGTCCTCATGCTTTCGAGGATGCTACTTCTTATGTTCTAGCTTAGTTTAGGAGTTGAGCTAGTGGAGCATGTTCCACTAGCGTTTCTTTCTTATTTTATTCAGACTATGTATGGGTGCCATTTTGGCAATTATACGATTATGTTATCGAACTATTCCTTTCATTTGATTATCTCTTAATGTTTAGATGGTTGATGTTGAACGAATTACGAATGTATTAGAAGTGTTTAGTAAGTAATGTTTAGAAACAAAAAGTTTCAAATTTTCCCGCTAAAATTAACCTATGTAAAGTAAAAATGACGTAAGTAGGCTTGTCTGCGACCTCTGAGAGGTCAACGACGCCGGTTTCGTCTGGGGTCTAGATTCCATTCGTGACAATCAAGATGCACAAGGTAGGAAATTAACATAGAAAAAGGAAAAAAAGTCATTGAAGAAGAAAATTGGAAAATAGATACTTAAATTATAATATAAAAATGTGAATTATTTCGAATAAATAATATATCAAAATATACAAAAATTATAAACAGTATTTTATAACTAAAATTTGAAATTGTATAGAAGAGATTTGAGTTGATCGAAGTTATTATAATATATAAAGATTACATAAAACATTGTATATAAATATATACTCAACTATAATATATAATTATACATTATATATATACGATTATACACTATTTACACAACAAATATATTAGATATACATATGGCTATTGTACTTCACATATTATAATGTATAAGTGAAATACACCTGAATTTGAATTTTTAAATATATTACAATGTGAAGGGAAAAAAATTACTTACTATTAAAATAATATGTAGTTCTAACCGACTGACCCATCGTCGAAATTCTTTTCCTGCTATTCCACCACCATATCGCTGTCCATTCTAATTCTTTAACATTATTTAATAACTCCGGCGACCGTAAAATCTCCAATAATTTTAAGCATGAATGCTTCAAATTGTACTTCACATATTAACATAAAAAAAAAGATATAACTTTCTTATTGCCTTATCCTTTTAGATTATTATTATGCTGCATTAATTGAAGAACAAAGAGAGAGTAAATTAGAGAATTTTACTTCGGAAAAAGCGTCAAGGGCATACGAGAGCTCGAAAGAAGAAGGGTTGGGGTTGAAAAGGGGTTTGTGATGATTATGTGGAATTTCATTATCTTCGTCTTCATCGGTGTCGTACTGGGGTTCTTATTCTTGTTCTTCTTTCTCCGGCGAAGAGTAGCCTTTATGAGTGAAAAACTCCTCGTCACCAACTGATAGTATTCAAATAAGCCTTTCAAGTTTCTTTTACCCCGCCATAAGTCTCCCAAAGTAAGATAAGTTACAAGTTTGTAAGTTTGTTTGCTTTCATAAATCAACAATATGACAAAGAGTCAAAAAAAATATGAACAGCAGTGGCATTAATGGAAGAGGGGGCGTCGGTTGCTGCTGGTTGGTGGTAAGGTGGAAGAAAGAGATTTTTTTATTTTAAAAAGTGTAATTAGATGCTTTCACGTGCTCTTTGTCCGTGCATTACGGTTAAAATGCCATGTAGGCAAAAAATATTTAAATGATTCAAATTTGAAAAGGTAGACATTTTCAATAGGAACAAGCTTCAGTTCAAGTGTCTAAGTGAATTATGCGAACAACTTTAAGTGTATATGGATGACTTAAGTCATGCATTAAAAATAACATTTATTATATATAAAAAAATTATTTACAAAGATACCCTCCACTATTTTGGTAGAAAAGATGTAAAAAAAGATTTAGAGCAACTGGGTCTTTTATCAATTTGTGCATGCATTAAAAGCATTAAACTGCTAATACCTAGAATCCATGATAGTAGCAATGAACACTCTAATACATAATTAGGGGTGTGTATTGGTCGTTTGATTCGATTTTATGTATTATCGATTTGGTTTATCGGTTTTTGATTTTTAAATATGCTAATCCAATAACAAACCAATAAGATATTCTTTATCGATTTTTTGGTTTATCGATTTTTTATCATTATTGATTCGATTTACCCAATAAGAAAATGTCCGTAAAATATTATATGTCTTCTCACTTCTCTAAATGCTTTGATATAGTGAAACAAGAAAGATAATGAGAAATTGTGTCAATAAGAGAAAATATAGTATGAAGACTATAATTACATGTTACCACCAAAACATAGTATGAAATTTTTATGTTAATCAAATTACGGACCTTTACAAACTTGCAAATGCTACAACCTACAATTACAAACTAAAACTAAAACATATATAGTCAAACAAGAATAAAACTAAAACTAAAATCAAATAGCTATAATTGTGAACCCCTTATTTTAATCTTTAGATTTTGAGTAAACAGTAAAAACTAGTAAAGCGATCTAGTGTGAAGTTGGTAGAGTACTCATAATTTGATATAGTTATAGTGTCTAATTATATATTAAATTATTAATATTTAATAATTAGGAGAGTAAAATAATAAATTATTACCGTCTTATTGGGTTATTGATTTACCTAATAACCCAATAACAAAAATCGATACCGAATCAATAACCCAATAAATTTTTTTAATAAACCCATTAGAAATTCAATAACCCAATAACATTTTTCTCGGTTTGGTTGGTTCGGTTTTTGCACACCCCTATACATAATAGAGTGTACAATGCAACCATTAGTTATACATAGATTGAAAAGGCGTAATACATAGATATGACTTTTTACTTTGCCCCATTTCACATTTATGCTCTCAAACTTTGAGCGTGTACAAGTAGACACTTAAACTTGTATAAAATTAAATAATTAGACACATACGTCCTATGTGACATCATACATGTATTATGCCACATAAGACTCATGTGTCTATTTGGTCTATTTTATAGAAGTTTAATAAGTGTTTTTTGTTCACACCCAAAATTGAAGGACTTAAATTTGAAATGAAGTCAAGTCAAAAATCATATTTATGTATTATGCCGGTTGGAAAAGAATATCAATCAAAGTACTAGTAATACACAAAACATTAACATGCGTATTTTTGTTAATACACTCGACTAGACGAATTTATTTTTATAAATTTTTTACCGCAAAACGATAGTGACAATATCTCTGTAAATTTTTATTCTGTGAATCAGATATCACACAACTTAGTTCGATAAGACCACCACAAAGTAAATATAGTTCGTGTAAAAACTTCGATTGCATTAAAATATTTAAAAATTTGATTAAAAAAAAACTATAGCTCATACTATTTTTCTATATTAATTAATACAACAAATATATATATATATATATATATATATATTAATTAATTAAAATTAATTTAAGAAAATGAATGTTTTGACAAGTTGCCCTTTACGACCTTTTCCGCCTTCTCACTGCCATTCATCGGATAAGACTACGTCACCTAAATCAAGAAAAAAGAGGAAGGCGTTTCACTTGTCGCTGACTAGCTGTAAGCTCTATATACTCTTTCAGCCGCCACCAAAATACACTTTCCTTATTCTTCTTCTTCCTTCCTTCCAAACAAACAAACACTGGGTCCCATTTCCTTCCTTCTACTGTAATTTCATTTCTGATGGACCCTAAGTTCGCCGGAAAGCCCATTCAGGCCCAATTTTATTCCGGTCAAACTGACCTTGACCAGATGCAGGATACTCCAACCCGTGGGGCACGCCACCGCCGTGCACAATCCGAAACCTTTTTCCGATTTCCCAGTTTCGATGATGATATGCTTCTAGACGACGTCGTTTCAGACTTCAGTCTCGATGTTCAGGCGCCGAACCTCATGCAGCCGGCTAATTCGCCTGATTCTTCGTCTACTGGACCAGCGTTGTCGGCTGGACCTTCCGATAACCCTAAGTCGCTGGCTCACTATCGGAGTCTGTCTGTTGATGCTGATTTTTTC
Source organism: Solanum lycopersicoides (assembly GCA_022817965.1). Classification (NCBI taxonomy): domain Eukaryota; kingdom Viridiplantae; phylum Streptophyta; class Magnoliopsida; order Solanales; family Solanaceae; genus Solanum; species Solanum lycopersicoides. The sequence continues at coordinate 76,153,210 of CM040623.1, read as the reverse complement.
GATGGACTGGATTTTGGTGGTGTGCCGACGGAGAAGAAACTGATGGGTTCTGAGCCACGTCATAGGCATAGCAATTCTATGGATGGGTCTTTTGACACGTCGTCGTTTGAGTCTGAATCGATTTCTGTCAAGAAGGCTATGGCTCCTGATAGGCTTGCTGAGTTGTCCTTGATTGATCCCAAAAGAGCTAAAAGGTTATACATTTTTAATCTATTGTTTGTTTTAACTACTTTTATTACAGTATTAGTTCAGTTTTGAGTGCAAGTAAATATATTTTTCAGTTAATAAGAATCATTTCGGGTTAGTGATAGAGGAAAAAGTAAGTGTTTTTTATTGGTTTTGGATTAGGTTTGGTGAGAAAATGGGGCAAGGTAGGTGGTAGTTGCAACTTGCAAGTCTTCGTTTTTAAGTCATTTGTTGTTTCTCTGGAATGCTGAAATATCGTAATTTTAGCTGTCAATGAATTTTTTTAGTTTAACTTATTATGGTGGATTCCTCAAGAATGGATACAATGTGTAGATATGTTATAAAAATACCCTCTTGTTCCCAAGAATAATGGTGGAGTTGGAGTGCAAAGGTCAATGAAACTAACTATTTTTTTAGAAATAAATTTAACATATTTGGATGTTAGATTAAGGTACTACAAAACACAAGACCTTGAGGAGGGAGAGTGGGAAAGCATTTTGATAAACATTTGTCACAATTCTTCCATTTTGAATTGCTGAAGTGACATATTTCACATAAACAGCAATGGGGTCTTATCACTAGCAGACAGTGTTTTTCCCAAAGAACCTGTTTCACTTGTCATAGTGTGTTATCATGTCTTGTTATATATAATGAGAGGGAAGCGGACTTAAAAAAGAGGTTTCTTGAGACCTATTAACAAAAGTACAGAATAACCCTGGAAACACGAGGAAATGGGGAAGAATGAATCGAAGTTTTGTAAGAAGAACTAACTAGCTTGTTACTTGTGTTAGGTTAACTACTTAACTAATTTTGATTTCTTTCTCATTTGGATATTAGAAGGAAAATGAAAAAGAAAAAGCTAGCTACTAAAAGAGAAGTCCACTTATTGTGTTGAGAGAGATGCTAATACACCTTTTATGGTGATACAGCATGATACAGATAACAGAGCTAAATAAGAGGTGGTGATATTTTAAGTTGCTGAGTGTTAAGAGAGTGGAGTAAATTGGGAATCATTGATGAAGTACCGAGCATCTTTTCAACATTTGGAATTTAAAAGTTTTCTAAAAAGAGGACATAATTGCATTGTTTCTTTTTTATATCTCATGGCTTCCCAGCATTTACTTTGGTGTTCTCTTTTCTTTAAACAAAATAAAATGCCTTTTGTGCCTTATTTGTTGGATAAGAACTCTAGAACCAAACTGCAAGTTTTTGCTTTTAAATGAAGTTGTTTTTTTTGTGCAATTTTGCAGGATCCTAGCAAACAGACAATCTGCTGCACGTTCTAAGGAGCGAAAAACTCGTTACACTAGTGAGCTAGAGAGGAAAGTGCAGACTCTGCAGACTGAAGCCACCACTCTATCTGCTCAGATCACAGTTCTACAGGTATGGAATTCTGCAGATATTAAATATATGACATTCATTATGTTTGTGATATTTTGTTGTCTAAAGTAACCTTACATGTTGAATAGCTTCTCGTTTTTAGCAACATATGGTCAAAAAATATAATGTGCTTATGCAATAAAGCCACACCATCACCAAGGGCGTCAGCTTTATTTGATGTCTAAACTAAGACATGATTGGCTTCACTTGATGGCCTTGATCTTTAATTTATATGTTTGTAATTGAATACACTTTTGCTGATACTTTTTCTGCTTTCTCAATTTACTATATTTAAGAAAAAGTCGTATTTACGTCAAACTCCTGGCCAAACAATTGGTCAATCAAATTTCTATGCAAAGGAACATTTCGAAACACAGACACTCTGGAGTTGAGTTGGTGGAATTTCCAAACCCTTAGCTGGCTTAGACTAGGTTGGCATAGTTTTCTTTCTAATTGATAGGTTCGATCCTCTTCCAATTGAATTCTTGAATGTCGAAAAAAGAGACTTTTCTTGATGGGATTGTTGTACAAAATGGGAACCAAGATTGCAACTTCTTAACCCCACTTATGACAACAACCTTATCGTATTTCTGGAGCTTTTGCATAACATCTTTTCTGTTGGTCAGCTGCTGTATACCACTTGTACACAATGAAATTGGTATGCTCAACATTTTTAGTTTGCATGTTAGCTCTTCAGTTGTACTCTAATTTGTTACTACTGGTATGACTTAAGAAATTGATGTTGTGGTGTGGCCTAGTGGTCAATGGTCTGGGTGGAGAACCATGAGGTCTTAGGTCCAAGTGCGAGGGGAGGCAAAAGAACACTAGGTGATTTCTTTCCATTTGCCTAATACTTGGTGGACAGACTTATCCAATACCTGTGTTGGTGAGAGATAGTTGGTACACAGTGGAATAGTCGAGGTGAGCGCATGCTGGCCCGTACACCACTAGCATTGCTTCTTTTCATGTATTTGAAAATTCCCACTGTTTCATTTGGAACTACAAATATACTATTGTTGTCGCATCTTATGCTTATATTCACTTTATAAGATATCCAATTAGTTATGGATCAACTGCTCTATTTCACTTGCTCCGCAACTCAAATTCAAATGTTATGAAAGAAGCTATAGCAACCTCTGTCTGTCATGAAGTTCATGATTTAAGGGTGGTCAAATATTGAGTTTGAAGTCAAAAGGGCGACAAAATTGACCAAAAATTCTAAAAGGGTAAACAAATTACGAAGGTAACCTAAAGGGTAAAGGCGAAAGGGCCCATGCGCCTTACCCTTTACACCGTTAACAGTCAAAAAAAGGGAAGGTGTCTGGAAACTTGCGCCTTACATTGTCCTGACAAAAGAAGAAAGACACATGATATTTTGTGCCTTATATGCTCTGTCAGACTTCCTTTCTCCTTTTTCATTCGTTAGTTATTTTAAGATTCTTTTTTTCTTATTCATTCTTTAGTAATGATAATTATATATCTGAAATTTATTAAAAGACATGACTATATATAATTTTAAAAACTTTAGTGCTGAATCAAATCGAAATTAGTATAAATTATAAGAATGAAAAAAGTAAGGTGCATGTACATATAAATTGGAAAGGATGTTAAAATAACTACAACTATAAGTATAAAAGAATGTTAGAATAACTAAAGAATGAAAACGGAAAGAAAATCTTCTAATAACTAAAGAATGAAAAAGGAAGTCTTATAGGTAAGGCATAAAATGTCATGCGTCTTTCTTCTTTGTCAGGCCACTGTTAGGGGCAAGTTGTCAGGCACCTTTCTTTTTTGTCGGTTAACGGCGTAAAGGATAAGGTGTGAGGCCCCGTGTGCCTTTAGCTTTTTGGTTTCTCCGTAAATTGTTTACCCTTTTTGAAGTTTTGGTCAATTTTGTTGCCATTTCGGCTCCAGACTGGTCAGATACTTTGCTGTTCAAATATCTCCATATGCCTAGTTCACTGCAATTTGAAAGTTTGTGGGTAATCTGAAAAGCTAGTTACTTGCAGTTCTGTCTTGTCCCTCTTGGGAAGTAGATAACTTATTTTATGATTATGGAAAAAGGTTTTAGCTATTCCTTTCATATTTGCCCACTAGTGTGTCTTGCAATCTGGTGTTTCTAAGTGGAAGCATGCCTCAGTGAATCTTTCTTCTCTAGGATAGTCATCATAAATTAATTATTCCTCGGTATATTTTTGGTCTAGCATTTTTTCGAAATCCTTGTGGCTGCTAATACTAACACTCTAGTGGAACCAATTGCACTTGTTAACATTAACAATGCATCAGTTTGCTATTCTTATTTCCTGTTTTCTTCTCTTGTAATCAAAGGTGAGTATGAGTTTAACTTAACAGCACCATGTATCTCACGCTAGTTTGTACTAGAAAAGCTTCCATTGACCTATTGATTGTCCGTGATACCTCTGTAGTATTCTACTTCATTTTTGTCTCTTTCTATTGGGGATGACTTAATGGTGCTTTTCAACCCTTTTACTTGTTTTTTCTTTTCTAGGACTAACATATAATAGGGTACTTTCACATGATGTAGAGTTTTCTTTGTGCATAACAGCCTTTTCCATTATATTTGGTTTATCTTCACGTGTATTCGCTTGCACTATAAGTATATTGCTGGGGAACATTCTCAAGAGATTAACAATGGTAAGTGCCAACACATTGTTGGTAAAACCAACAGTGGGTCATTTCCACAAAGTAAAACATGTAGTAGAATTTTGAACTGTCAATCTTTCATTCTCATTTTCGCTCAATTTTGGATGTTGATGCAGAGAGACACTTCTGGACTAAATGCTGAAAACAAAGAACTGAAATTTCGGTTGCAAGCTTTGGAACAACAAGCACACCTTAGAGATGGTATGTCTTTACTAGATATGAACGTTCACTCTTATAATAGATAGTTAAAAGTATCCTCCAAAAAACGGAGTTTTAAGATACATTCTTATTATGTTTTCTTCAGTCTAATATGGTTTCACCTAGCACCTAATAAGAGTGGCAAACCTAATGCTACTTTTAATAGATTTATATTACTGTCTTACTCGTAAGCGTTCCTACCTGTATCTTCTCCTTTCTGCTATTTGTCTTTACCTTGTTGTGTTTCTCACCAAGTCTGCCTTCCTACTTGACGCCCAGAAGATCTTCCTCACTCTTTCACACATCGACACAACCATTTATACCCATATCAAAGGAGACGTTATTTTTCAAATAGTTTTTAATCTCTATATATGGTGGGTCTAGAGTTGTCTTTTCCTATATGACTATATCTAACTTTTGTTGGGTTTGAATGTGCGTTTCAATTTTCAGCTCTTTATATCGAGTACATACCTCTATATTCAAAATCTTTTGTTCGCTACGAGTAGGTTCTGTTTTCAACTCTTTGTATCAGTCTAGTAGTTTTGAAGTTTATCATTATTATTTCCCTAAACAATTCTTCGAAATGAACCAGAATTTGTAATTTGCTCCGCCCTCTTATGATAAAGATCCTCTTGATAGGGGAAAGTTTCTCAAAAATATTATTGCCTATACTATACTAACATCATTGGCTTGCAAGGTTTTATGTTCTTCCCCTTTCAACGGACTTGCCTACTATCGTATTCTTCAGTACTATTATTTGTTTGTCCACGTCTTATCCAAGCTTGCTTAATATATGCTAGGTCATACACAAATGTGATATGATACTGAAGTATAGAACTATAGTACTAAAGCATAAATTTCAGCTCTAAATGATACGTTGAGGGAAGAACTGCAGCGGCTTAAGATTGAAGCAGGCCAACTTCCAGCTGCAAACGGAAACAGAGGAATGCGTCCTCATTTACCTCCCCAACCAGAGTCCTTCGTTCCATGCGGTAATCTCCATGCACAACACCAGCAGCCACACATTCCCCGTTCACCTGCAAGTAACCAAACTGTCCCCGCGCAATCTCAGAATAGCTTCTTCAACTTCAACAGGGCTTGAACATTGTGACTGGTGGTGTGGTTGGTAATTTATCAAGTAGAGGGGTTTGTAAATACTGATATATGTAGATTGTAGATTGTTAAAAGGGTTACTGAACGGCGTTGTTCAGCTCAATATATTGTAACTTATCAATATTTGTCATATCTTGTTAAAACATCAAATATTTGAAATTATCACAAACAATATGTTCTTTCGATAATTCAGTGGCTATGATGAGGTTGGAAGATCTCAACAACTATTTGTCGTTCCTTAATAGATAGTTTTCAATTTTTCATGTTTGATTGGTTAATTTTTGGATTTTTCTTTTTAGGAAAATAAATGAAGAAAATGAATACTCTATATTGATTACTTCTGCCTTCAACACCCCTCATTTTTATCTCACCTCTACCCCACATTTATCATATTTAAATATTTTTAGGATAATATTTTTTATTTTCTAGCATAAAGAAAATAAGTAAATAATCATCTGACAAGAATATTCTTCGTAGAAAAGATTGTCCTTCGTGCCGAAAACACCCTTAATCTGGCCCATTTCCTCCTAAATTCTGATAATGGTGCATTGATGAGAAAAACAAGTCTGGTTAATATCTCTAGATTACTATAATATGTTTTATTTTATTTTTATTTCATTGGTTTATGGGAACTGGAAAAAGATGCTATGCTACTACTGATGAGTTTGAACCCTTGATCTTAACTGTGAAAGGCATAGGCATGAGACTAAGGAGTATCTTAATTAGAGATTTCGAGTTTAAATTTTTTTGTCACATTTATTAAGGAGCGTTTTATCTATAATGTCAGAGTAAATCCTATTTTAATTGAACTCATGTGGAAAGAGTCTTTAAAGAAATGAAATAGAAGTTAACCAACATTGGAGGATATTATAAATATCTTTTTGTATTACCATGTTATTAATAAAATATACATAAATAATGATTTATAATATCTATAATAAGTCAAATTATCTACTACAACAAGTCAACAAGCAAGAAATAAGTGATTGATATTTTGATAGTCTATTTGAATTTAGTCTTATTAATGAAGGTTTGATTCTCAGATCATAATTTCTTCCTAATTTTTTGATTCCCTACCCCCGTTTTAGAGGGAAGAAAGAAGAAATAAAAGTTGATTATATTGATGGTACAATTCTTTTAAAATTTTATCGATGTAAATCAAAATTTATCTTTAATGTAGATAAATCTAAGATAAAGTAAATTCGACTTATCACTATTTTTGTTTTTATTTACTCCTTTAATTCACTTTATTAAAAATAAATATTTATTTATATTATGAGAATACTTTTTTCTCCGTGTTTCTTACCTCAACACTATTTATTTGTTTTTTAAAATAATTTCCCATCAGCTAAGACTATACATGAATTACCATTAATATATGATAAAAGTAATATTAACTTATCTGTATTATAGTGAAAGTCTATCATATTCATTATTATTATTAACATATATGTGTTATAGTGAAAGTCTATTACGTAAAATATCTAGTATATAAATTCATTTGCAAAAAAAATAGGAATCCTGCTCAGGAACCAAATTAATTTTGTATTATAATCAAAAGGAAATATACAAAAATAAAAATATTTATTTTTTATTTAGCTTGGTGCGTTTAAGGATTATTGAAAAGCAGTTATAAATTGAGCGTGTGTTTGAAAATGCTTAGAAGACGTGCTTATCCATTTTCCCATCTTCTTCTCATCCTTGCTCAAAAAGTAACCCTAAAACTCTCTTTTAATTAAATAAATAACTAAAACTGCTCCCCTAATTAACACTATACACACTAGTGAATCAAGTATTAACCGCTTCTCTCTTCACAAAAACTGTCTCCACATATAACAAATCAAACCCTTTTTTTCAACTTTTTCCCCCAAATTTAGTCATGGAAAATCATCCTTTCACTAGTACTTCCCATTGTTATCATCCATTTTCTAACAATTTCGTTATCGATCACGTAGAACGCCACGAAGAACACGATGAAAAACCTATATTACCTGTTCATCAATCAGTCGATAATTTTCACAGTAATCCAAAAAGGAAAAGAAGTAGATTTGTTAAAATTGGTGGTGATGCTGCTTCTACTTCAACTTCTTCTTCTGCGACTATAAGTAAGCCTAAAATTACCAAAAAACCACCAGACCCAACTGCGCCCAAAATTACTCGTCCTTGTACGGAATGCGGCAAAAAGTTTTGGTCATGGAAGGCGCTTTTTGGTCATATGCGTTGTCATCCTGAACGACAATGGCGTGGTATTAATCCTCCTCCTAATATCAGGGCGCGGCACGATGTTAAATCTCATAATTTTGGTGAACTTAGCCCTAGAAAAAAACCCAAATCGGTTTTTGATGCGATTATGACCGAAGAGGATGAGGAGATCGCGTCATGCTTGTTGCAATTGGCTGGTGGATCATCAAAATCTGAGGAATTACCTGATAATGAAAATGAAAATTTTAGTATTGTTGCATCGGAAAACCAACATTGTTCATCTTCAGGCGGAGGAGGGAGGGATTTCGATTTGAGTGTTCGGGTTGTAAGAAGGTGTTTGGATCACATCAGGCATTAGGTGGACACAGAGCGAGTCATAAAAACGTCAAGGGTTGTTTTGCATCAGGTACTTCAGGATTAACACAAGCTGTTAATAATAATACTAATTTGGATCTAAATTTTCCTCCTTCAGTTACATGTCATCATGAAGATCACCATGATTCTTCCTCCTCTTATTCCTCAGGTTCACCGTTGGATTTGAGGTTGAAGCTATAACTAACTATATATACATAGATAGTAACATAGGTAGGCTAAGTGTATATAATGAATTAATTACTGGGATATTGCTATATTGTAGAAGCTATTAGCAAATTCATGTTCCATATACAGTTGTGGTTGCTACTGATAAATAACACTACTATTACTTTCGTATGAGTAGTTATTATGTTACTTTTAGCTACTTCTTGGTGTTGTGCATATGTAACCTGAAATATAATCACTAGTTAAGATTCTATTTAGATTCATTTATTTTAGGTGTTTTTAAGCGAGCTTTTTAACGCATTTTGTACTGTTTGTACAAAATAAAAAGTATTTTAAAAGATTTCTTTTTAAGTTTATATAAGTTCTAGACATGGTTAAACAGGTTCTAAATTAGGTCAGTAGTAAATTTCATGTTATACTTGACTTTATCTCTCCATGTTTTATACTATTGAGCTTGCATAGTACACTCTATTGACTTGTGTTTTTCAATGTTTGTTAATTGAGTCAAAGATATAATATTATTACATATATATTATGTACATTTACTTGGAATAAGTACTAATACATAAATATTATTACATATATATTATGCACATTTACTTGGAGTATAATCTTATGTTAATCAGCTAATTAACTTATTAATTTTATCATTTTGCAAATCTTAGTCTATAACTACAAAAATACACCTTTATTGGTGTTGTAAGAAATATGTGTTGCATCACCTAAGATATAGAAAAAACTTAATAAAGCATCGTAAACTAATATTTACAATTAAATGCTACGATCTATGGTGGTGGATTGATCCACTTTCAAAAGCTTGGGATTAAAAATATATAGAGTCCGCATGTAGAATTATTATCATTTGAAAAAAGTATAAGAAGGCGCAAATGGTCAAATGTGATTGAATTTTAAATCAATTGTACACTCCCATTGTCCACTATTAATTATCATATTCAATTTTTAAATTTAAATTAAATAACATAAATTCGATATTATAAGTATAAATTTAGATATTCAAAATCTATACGAAAAGTATTATAATGCAATTTTTTTTATTCAAATCAATATGATGAAAAATACATCATAAAATGTAGTTAAAATTCGTACTCCCTCCTTCCACTTTTGATTATCATGTTGCGCTTTCCAAAAGTCAATTTGACTAATTTTCAAAGTTAAATTAGATTACATCAATTCGATATTTTAAAGAAAAAATTTAGATTTTCAAAAACTATATGAAAAGTACTATAAATTGCAATTTTTTGCATATGAATATGATAAAAAATACATCTTAAAATATTAGTCAAAGTTCTCATAGTTTAACTCTAAAATAAAAATCATAAAAAGTGGACGAAGAAAATCTTATTTAATTCTATTAAAGAAAACTATAACAATTAATGTATTATAATATAAACAGTTTATAAGTTGTTGGTACTTGATTTTCAAGTTTCTATTTAGAGTAGTCGTAGCTCCCACATGTCCTCATTAATGACCATCTGTTATTTGTTACCCAAATAAACAACATTAACTATCAACTGAAAATGATAGCTTTTAAGTACATTTCAATTGTTTTGTTTATTTAAGTGTTTTTTTGCTTGTCATTAATTAATTAATTCCAATTGCTAGGTCAATATGTTAGTCAAACAAGTCTACTTTCGTAATTTTCTCCATGTTCCAACTTTCATATCAATTAAATAAACCAGAAATGCATCAATTAAACTAATATTTCCCTTGAAAATTTTGTGACGCTGGGTCGGAGTTTGATGAACCTATTAATCACTCCTTTAGTTGTAGTATTTGCACCCTTTTTACTTTGCCTAGGTTTACACCTTTGGAATATTCACTAGGCAGACATACAAATTTGATCTTTTCATAGCATACTTTCTCCATACATTTGTCTATTATACTTAACATAAATTAAAAGCTAAATGATAAATTATTTTTTAATTTTTTAAATAAATATATATTAATTTACTCCAAAGATTGGAATTATTATTAGCAAAATCTCAAAATTTAGCAAGTAAAAAGATACAACACTCGTACACGTCGAACTAATAGTTATCCAAATCTTAAATTCTTAACATTGACTTATAGACTATTTAGATCGATTTATTTTAAATGTTTTTAAATTAATTCTTTTAAAGCATTTTACTTCAACAAATTGTAGACTCATCCAAACAGACTTTTATTTTACTTAAACAATATTTAAAAAATAAAAAAAACTGATTAAAGTATTTCTTTTATTTCTTTTAGTTATCATGTTATATTTTTCGAGAGTCAATTTGACTAATTTGTAATGCTAAATAAGATTATATTTTTTTAATATTTTAAAATAAGTCTTTGATATTTAAAAGTTATACATACAGTACTATAAATTACATTTTTTATATTAATATGATGAAAAAAAACATCTTAAAATATTAATCAAAATTTATATCGTTTAATTCTCAATAACAACTAAAAAAAGAACGAAATGAGTATATAATGGTTGGTCTAATTCAATTTGAGGCATGTATGCATTTATTTTGTTAATTAGGTTATAAATTGATCTACAAAGTCCACATTGAAATTTTCAACATAAGTTTCGTAAGCAAGCAAGACATTATACTATGTGTGGTACCAACCATCTTGAAAATTTTGGTCTTCCAAAAACCAAATTTCAATCTTTTATTGAACGGCCTTTGACATCTATTTTTTATTGAATGAATGACTTTTGACATAATTATTTCAAAAGAGGCAAAATATGATAATTTAATACTAGGAACATGCATACAATTCATCTTCTTTTTTAAGAGCAAGATAATAGTCTACAACGTCGAAAAATGTACTACTTGAATAGCTACTCGTACAACTAAATGTAACATGAAATAATGCCAAAAATTTACCTAAATTTGTCCTTCCAAACTGCCACTTACGTATAGTAGTAATTTTGTATAACTGAAAAAACATTTCAAATCTCATGATCTTCCCTTTTGAGACTAATTCTACTTTCTTATAAAAGTGTGACGTATGATGATTTAATTTTTTAAATATAAAGTGATTTTCAAGTTAAATATTTTTTATTTCCGGAGTTTTGTCAAGTAGATATTTGACTCGTGGAATTAATTAAGCATTTAAAAATCATAATTTTCTCAAATTCTGGAGACTGATATGGAGGTAGGATTGACCAACGAGGCTTCATGATCTGAACACCAAAAAAAAAAAACTATTTATATATATAATAAATATTGAATTTTCTGATTACGCCACTATTATTTATTTTTTTTATTTTAATTTTTCTTAGTGAAAATCCTAATTACTAGTATTATTTTATTTTTGAAAACCCCGAAACACACAAATCCCCCTTGCCCAAACCAAACACATTTCATGACTTGTTCTTCTGTTTTGTTAAAGAAGAAGTCAAATAGTAGTTGGGTTTTCTCCCACTTCTTAGAAGTTTGTTAGAGACCTTGATTCTGTGTTAGTACTAATACTACTAAATATTCATGTCCACAGTTGAAATAATTAAAGAAATTGAGGAGGAAAATAATCATATATAAGCGAGAAATTATAAAATAAAATAAATAAAGATAAAATTAAAAAAAAATCATGCATGAGAAAACAAAGAACAACCATGTTGTATATAGACAGGCCGCGGACCTAGCTAGAAATAGATTTAGTAGCTAGAAATAGATTTAGTAGAATTCAGTAACTTTAACCAAGATATTCTATTTGTGTTAATTAAGAAATTTCACTTAATATATACAAAAAAATTATTCATAACACAACTATAAAGTAGGTTAAATTCTAGTGTTATTGATAATATATCATTTCATAGTCATACAAAATAGGTCATGAATTGATCTAGAACTTAACACAAGAAAAAAAGAACCCAAGATATAAGAACCACAACTTAAAAAAATATCAATGGGTTATAAATAGCTTCTCTTTACAAAACTTAAGAGAAGTAATCAATAATTCCACAAAAGTATAAGATAATATATGAAAATGTTTACTCACTAGTGAACCATGTACAATTGGAGGCACCTTCAAAATAATCCTCACAACATATATTAAAAGGAAATCTTTAATAATTTAATTTCCCTTCAATAATTTCTTCATGGTCTTCATATATTGATTTGATTGTGCCTTTTGGAAGGAGCAGAAGGTGGAATAGGGACTCCTTTTGGCAAAGATTGAGAAAATGATGATTTGGAATTGTTATTACTAGGTAATAAGGGCTTAACATTAACAACTTGTGAGTCTTTTTTTGCATTAACATGGTGATCATGATGATCAACCACCAAAATCACAAGAAGTAAATAAATTAATAGTGTTGTGTTGTGATTTTTTTCCAACATTTCTTGTAGTTTGAGAAAGTTTAAAAAAAGGGGTGGTAGAGGGAGACTAATATTAAGTGTTGAAACAGAAAAAGAGAGGGGTGATGTTTGCTGTGGAAATTTTTCTTATAGTAGTAGTATTAGTTGGTGGAGAAATGACTTAGTTTCATTCTGAGTTTAAGTTATATACATCGACTTAGTGAGCTAGAAAAACAAGTTTACTCTCTACTTTTGAGGTATAAGATAAAGTCTGCATACACTTTATTTTTTTCAAATGTCATGTTATGGAAATGCATTGGATATTCTCATGGACGGAACCAGGCAGGATAGATGTTTGAACTTGGTCCTTTCGACTTCTTTATATCTTTCTTCTTAGTATTTTAAATTCTATTAGTGAAAACTGTGACTCAATTACCGAATATTGTGTTGTTGTTATTGATATTATAATATAAAGTACTATAACTTGTGTATTTTTGTGTGGGGTAGATGGGTTGTCGTGTGGGGATGACTTGTGCCTGAAGTTTACTTTTGAAGATAACGGATTTGGCTGTTTCTCTTTAGTTTCCTACTTCAATTTAATAGCCAAAATATATTTGTGGACATAGTGAATGCTCATCAAACAAGCTCTCGAGTAATGAATATAGACGGATTCAGTATTTAGAATATCAAATTTATATGAATTCAATATTTTTATATCGCGTAGATATGAATTTATAATTTTAAAAAATGTAATGAGCTTAATGTCAAAAGGTTAGAATCCATATAACATACAACTATTATGTATTCTGACTAGGGTGTAAAAAATGAACCCAAACATAGGTAATTCGTCCAGAATTTTAGGAGTTGGGTCAAGATAATTTGAATTGGTTCAATATCAACCATTCAAGTTTTAATCCATTTGAAAAGAATTCTCAATTGAGCCCAATTTAATCTTCAATTTCAAGTCGTTTTAAAACTTTTTATTAAGATATGTTTCTATATTGAAGAATTGAATTATTATCTATTTAACATCTTTTAGGATTTACCCATTAATTTATTACTTTTTTAACAAAAAATACTTGAACTGAAATTCAAATTGTGATTATAAAAGTTAAATATCAATATGTTAAATTATTGAGATTAATCGGGTCAAATTGGACGGGTCAAGACCCAACCCATTTTTTAGCCCATTTGAATCCGACCAATTTGAGCACAAAGTAAACTTGGGCGGGTCAAGACCCAACCCAATTTCTATTCAACCAATTTTAATATTTTCAATTTCAACCCAATCCGCCCATTTGACACCCCTAATTCTGATCCGCCTCTACAATTAGACAATGAAAAAGTAACTTTATGCTAACATATATACTACATTTGTTATTCATTTTTACTTGTTTAAACACTAGTATATGTTTTGTGCTTATTATAATTAATTAACGGTTTATTTGTTTTTTAGTTGTGGTAAAATCAACGGTACTGTCCAAGTTGCCTCTTGGGCCTTAGCAATTTTTTATGTTTGAAGCAAGATGTGTGTAATTAGAAAATTGAACTACAAATGGATACTACCTCCCTTTACTTTTATTTATTTATAATATATAATAATAGACATTGTATATGTTAGTCCAAATTGCACATATTTTATTAAAATATTATAATATTTATATTAGTTGATGTATATATATTTAATAAATTTAAGAAAATGTCTTTTTTATGTGTTAAAGAGGACAAATAAAAATAAAATTATTTTTAATATATTCTCCTCTGTCTCATTTATGTCGCATTCATTCTTTTTTTAGATGTCACATTTATTATATTTCGAAATAATTTACTTTAATTTTTTTTATACTTAATGAAATAATTTAATATCACACAAATATCTATTAATTGTTTTAAATTATAAATTTCAGAAGTCTTCTTCTTCTCAATCATCATATCAAATTAAATAGTGTGGAAATATGAGCATTAAATGCAAAATATATATTAAAGCAATAATGTGGAGAGGTATGAAAACACGGAACATTAAATGCAGGGAGGGCAAGAACACATGTTTTCTTGGACTAACTTCCCTTTAAATATGGAGAAAATAAACAATATCCATCTTACTTTTAATTCCAAAAAAAATTCATGTAAATTCTTAATAATATAATAATAACAACAACAACAATAACAATAATATATATTATTAACATTAACCATCTTTGTAAAATATGATATTCTAATTTTCCAAATGATTTTACTTGTATCTCAAGTATATGTACCAAAGATATAAAAAGGTGGGAACATGGAGCATTAAACGGGCGTTTGGCAATGTTGACATAAATTCTAAAAATCAACTTTATTCAGAATATTAAATTGGAGTTGTGTTTGATCATATTTATTAATAAATATTAAAATAAGATTATTTATAAAATAAGTAATTTAGTTAAAATAAATTTTGAATAAAATAATCAAAAGGCTAACAAGATTTTAGGTATATATATATATATATATATATATATATATATATATATATATATATATTTTTTTTTTTTTTTTTTTTTTTTTTTTTATGATTAAACAGCAAATTACAGATAAATTTTGAGTTCGACTTATATATGGTCTATTTCCATATTAGAATATGATTCATTGTTGAAAAGTGTTGGTAGGGACATTTTTTTAATTAATTAGTCAAGTGTTCTAAAGTATCAATTATTTAGCATGGCTATGAAATTTAGGGTGTGTTTGATATTTTCCATTTTTTTTTTTCAATTTATCATATTTTATTAGTTAAAAATTTGATGTAAAATATTTTCCTCAATATTACACCCTTTTAAGGACAAAGGCAAGCAAATTCTGTTGGGAATAAACTCGTAACAGAAATAATTTTTGCGGTGATAAAAGCAATAAAAGCGGAACACAACAATACGGTTAATCAACGAGATAAAAAGAGAATAATGACACCAAGATTTTACGTGGAAACCCTCCTAAATAAGGGAAAAATCACGACCCGAGAGGAGCAACGAATATCACTATAGTAAGGATTTTTACTCTTGTAGGTCTGAGTAAAACTCCAAAGACCACTACACACTCAAAAGAAATAACTCTCTTTTGATTTTTCCACCTCACTACAATATCGCTCGCACTCTCTATTTTTTCCTCACAGATTATTTTCTTCTGTGATACCTCACTCTTCTTTTCTCTCCTTTGTAATTTTTCTTGTACATTGAGCATGAAGAATTGTCCTCCCTTTTATAGAGAACAAATACACTACCTTCCAAATGTGCTACAGAAGAAAAAACAATTTTTTCTTCTTCATAGCTTATCAACTCTTGCCAAACTTTGAAATTAAAGAAAAAATAATTTTTTCTTTACCAACTCTGCCAAACTTTGAAATTGGCAGAAAACAATTCAAAGTTCGGTACATGGGGATGGACCCCACAATCTCCCCCTCTAGACCCATTCACCTGAAGGAGGTAGCTCTAGGTTTCTAGCTTGAATGCATGCCGACAAGTTCTTTGCATAGCTCAAACTTGTCTCTTGATACCACCATGGTCAGCATATCTGAAGGGTTTTCACTAGTAGGGATCTTCATGACCTACATAGATCCGTCCTCTATCTTTTCACGAATCCAGTGACATCTCACGTCGATATGCTTCGTCCTTGCATGATACATGGTGTTCTTACTCAAGTCTATTGCACTTTGACTGTCACAATAGACGACATACTCCTTCTGATTCAATCCAAGTTCTTGAAGAAATCGTTTCAGCCATACCATCTCTTGCCAGCTTCAGTAGCTGCAATATACTCTGCCTCAGTTGTAGAGAGTGCAACACACTTCTGCAACTTTGACTGCCATGATATAGCTCCCCCTGAAAATGTAAACAAATATCCAGTAGTGGATTTTCTATTATCGAGGTCACCTGCCATATCAGCATCAGTATAGCCTTCAAGATTGGATCAGATCCTTCAAAACACAAGCAATCTCTTGTGGTACCTCTTAGGTACCTGAGTATCCACTTAACTGCCTCCATTGTTCTTTTCCAGGATTTTCAAGGAATCTGCTAACAACACCAACTGCATGAGCAACATCAGGTCTTGTACATACCATTCAATACATCAAACTCCCACTGCGAAGAATAAGGAACTTTAGCCATTCCTTTTTCTCCTCTTTTGTTGTAGGACACATCTGTTTGC
>CM040623.1:76118215-76135459 GCA_022817965.1 Solanum lycopersicoides | reverse complement strand
AAAACAAGTAAAAGGGTTGAAAAGCACCATTAAGTCATCCCCAATAGAAAGAGACAAAAATGAAGTAGAATACTACAGAGGTATCACGGACAATCAATAGGTCAATGGAAGCTTTTCTAGTACAAACTAGCGTGAGATACATGGTGCTGTTAAGTTAAACTCATACTCACCTTTGATTACAAGAGAAGAAAACAGGAAATAAGAATAGCAAATTGATGCATTGTTAATGTTAACAAGTTCAATTGGTTCCACTAGAGTGTTAGTATTAGCAGCCACAAGGATTTCGAAAAAATGCTAGACCAAAAATATACCGAGGAATAATTAATTTATGATGACTATCCTAGAGAAGAAAGATTCACTGAGGCATGCTTCCACTTAGAAACACCAGATTGCAAGACACACTAGTGGGCAAATATGAAAGGAATAGCTAAAACCTTTTTCCATAATCATAAAATAAGTTATCTACTTCCCAAGAGGGACAAGACAGAACTGCAAGTAACTAGCTTTTCAGATTACCCACAAACTTTCAAATTGCAGTGAACTAGGCATATGGAGATATTTGAACAGCCAAGTATCTGACCAGTCTGGAGCCGAAATGGCAACAAAATTGACCAAAACTTCAAAAAGGGTAAACAATTTACGGAGAAACCAAAAAGCTAAAGGCACACGGGGCCACACACCTTATCCTTTACGCCGTTAACCGACAAAAAAGAAAGGTGCCTGACAACTTGCCCCTAACAGTGGCCTGACAAAGAAGAAAGACGCATGACATTTTATGCCTTACCTATAAGACTTCCTTTTTCATTCTTTAGTTATTAGAAGATTTTCTTTCCGTTTTCATTCTTTAGTTATTCTAACATTCTTTTATACTTATAGTTGTAGTTATTTTAACATCCTTTCCAATTTATATGTACATGCACCTTACTTTTTTCATTCTTATAATTTATACTAATTTCGATTTGATTCAGCACTAAAGTTTTTAAAATTATATATAGTCATGTCTTTTAATAAATTTCAGATATATAATTATCATTACTAAAGAATGAATAAGAAAAAAAGAATCTTAAAATAACTAACGAATGAAAAAGGAGAAAGGAAGTCTGACAGAGCATATAAGGCACAAAATATCATGTGTCTTTCTTCTTTTGTCAGGACAATGTAAGGCGCAAGTTTCCAGACACCTTCCCTTTTTTTGACTGTTAACGGTGTAAAGGGTAAGGCGCATGGGCCCTTTCGCCTTTACCCTTTAGGTTACCTTCGTAATTTGTTTACCCTTTTAGAATTTTTGGTCAATTTTGTCGCCCTTTTGACTTCAAACTCAATATTTGACCACCCTTAAATCATGAACTTCATGACAGACAGAGGTTGCTATAGCTTCTTTCATAACATTTGAATTTGAGTTGCGGAGCAAGTGAAATAGAGCAGTTGATCCATAACTAATTGGATATCTTATAAAGTGAATATAAGCATAAGATGCGACAACAATAGTATATTTGTAGTTCCAAATGAAACAGTGGGAATTTTCAAATACATGAAAAGAAGCAATGCTAGTGGTGTACGGGCCAGCATGCGCTCACCTCGACTATTCCACTGTGTACCAACTATCTCTCACCAACACAGGTATTGGATAAGTCTGTCCACCAAGTATTAGGCAAATGGAAAGAAATCACCTAGTGTTCTTTTGCCTCCCCTCGCACTTGGACCTAAGACCTCATGGTTCTCCACCCAGACCATTGACCACTAGGCCACACCACAACATCAATTTCTTAAGTCATACCAGTAGTAACAAATTAGAGTACAACTGAAGAGCTAACATGCAAACTAAAAATGTTGAGCATACCAATTTCATTGTGTACAAGTGGTATACAGCAGCTGACCAACAGAAAAGATGTTATGCAAAAGCTCCAGAAATACGATAAGGTTGTTGTCATAAGTGGGGTTAAGAAGTTGCAATCTTGGTTCCCATTTTGTACAACAATCCCATCAAGAAAAGTCTCTTTTTTCGACATTCAAGAATTCAATTGGAAGAGGATCGAACCTATCAATTAGAAAGAAAACTATGCCAACCTAGTCTAAGCCAGCTAAGGGTTTGGAAATTCCACCAACTCAACTCCAGAGTGTCTGTGTTTCGAAATGTTCCTTTGCATAGAAATTTGATTGACCAATTGTTTGGCCAGGAGTTTGACGTAAATACGACTTTTTCTTAAATATAGTAAATTGAGAAAGCAGAAAAAGTATCAGCAAAAGTGTATTCAATTACAAACATATAAATTAAAGATCAAGGCCATCAAGGGAAGCCAATCATGTCTTAGTTTAGACATCAAATAAAGCTGACGCCCTTGGTGATGGTGTGGCTTTATTGCATAAGCACATTATATTTTTTGACCATATGTTGCTAAAAACGAGAAGCTATTCAACATGTAAGGTTACTTTAGACAACAAAATATCACAAACATAATGAATGTCATATATTTAATATCTGCAGAATTCCATACCTGTAGAACTGTGATCTGAGCAGATAGAGTGGTGGCTTCAGTCTGCAGAGTCTGCACTTTCCTCTCTAGCTCACTAGTGTAACGAGTTTTTCGCTCCTTAGAACGTGCAGCAGATTGTCTGTTTGCTAGGATCCTGCAAAATTGCACAAAAAAAACAACTTCATTTAAAAGCAAAAACTTGCAGTTTGGTTCTAGAGTTCTTATCCAACAAATAAGGCACAAAAGGCATTTTATTTTGTTTAAAGAAAAGAGAACACCAAAGTAAATGCTGGGAAGCCATGAGATATAAAAAAGAAACAATGCAATTATGTCCTCTTTTTAGAAAACTTTTAAATTCCAAATGTTGAAAAGATGCTCGGTACTTCATCAATGATTCCCAATTTACTCCACTCTCTTAACACTCAGCAACTTAAAATATCACCACCTCTTATTTAGCTCTGTTATCTGTATCATGCTGTATCACCATAAAAGGTGTATTAGCATCTCTCTCAACACAATAAGTGGACTTCTCTTTTAGTAGCTAGCTTTTTCTTTTTCATTTTCCTTCTAATATCCAAATGAGAAAGAAATCAAAATTAGTTAAGTAGTTAACCTAACACAAGTAACAAGCTAGTTAGTTCTTCTTACAAAACTTCGATTCATTCTTCCCCATTTCCTCGTGTTTCCAGGGTTATTCTGTACTTTTGTTAATAGGTCTCAAGAAACCTCTTTTTTAAGTCCGCTTCCCTCTCATTATATATAACAAGACATGATAACACACTATGACAAGTGAAACAGGTTCTTTGGGAAAAACACTGTCTGCTAGTGATAAGACCCCATTGCTGTTTATGTGAAATATGTCACTTCAGCAATTCAAAATGGAAGAATTGTGACAAATGTTTATCAAAATGCTTTCCCACTCTCCCTCCTCAAGGTCTTGTGTTTTGTAGTACCTTAATCTAACATCCAAATATGTTAAATTTATTTCTAAAAAAATAGTTAGTTTCATTGACCTTTGCACTCCAACTCCACCATTATTCTTGGGAACAAGAGGGTATTTTTATAACATATCTACACATTGTATCCATTCTTGAGGAATCCACCATAATAAGTTAAACTAAAAAAATTCATTGACAGCTAAAATTACGATATTTCAGCATTCCAGAGAAACAACAAATGACTTAAAAACGAAGACTTGCAAGTTGCAACTACCACCTACCTTGCCCCATTTTCTCACCAAACCTAATCCAAAACCAATAAAAAACACTTACTTTTTCCTCTATCACTAACCCGAAATGATTCTTATTAACTGAAAAATATATTTACTTGCACTCAAAACTGAACTAATACTGTAATAAAAGTAGTTAAAACAAACAATAGATTAAAAATGTATAACCTTTTAGCTCTTTTGGGATCAATCAAGGACAACTCAGCAAGCCTATCAGGAGCCATAGCCTTCTTGACAGAAATCGATTCAGACTCAAACGACGACGTGTCAAAAGACCCATCCATAGAATTGCTATGCCTATGACGTGGCTCAGAACCCATCAGTTTCTTCTCCGTCGGCACACCACCAAAATCCAGTCCATCGAAAAAATCAGCATCAACAGACAGACTCCGATAGTGAGCCAGCGACTTAGGGTTATCGGAAGGTCCAGCCGACAACGCTGGTCCAGTAGACGAAGAATCAGGCGAATTAGCCGGCTGCATGAGGTTCGGCGCCTGAACATCGAGACTGAAGTCTGAAACGACGTCGTCTAGAAGCATATCATCATCGAAACTGGGAAATCGGAAAAAGGTTTCGGATTGTGCACGGCGGTGGCGTGCCCCACGGGTTGGAGTATCCTGCATCTGGTCAAGGTCAGTTTGACCGGAATAAAATTGGGCCTGAATGGGCTTTCCGGCGAACTTAGGGTCCATCAGAAATGAAATTACAGTAGAAGGAAGGAAATGGGACCCAGTGCTTGTTTGTTTGTTTGGAAGGAAGAAGAAGAATAAGGAAAGTGTATTTTGGTGGCGGCTGAAAGAGTATATAGAGCTTACAGCTAGTCAGCGACAAGTTTCCACAAAATAGGGGTAGAACTTGTCAAAACATTCATTTTCTTAAATTAATTTTAATTAATTAATATATATATATATATATATATATATATATTTGTTGTATTAATTAATATAGAAAAATAGTATGAGCTATAGTTTTTTTTTAATCAAATTTTTAAATATTTTAATGCAATCGAAGTTTTTACACGAACTATATTTACTTTGTGGTGGTCTTATCGAACTAAGTTGTGTGATATCTGATTCACAGAATAAAAATTTACAGAGATATTGTCACTATCGTTTTGCGATAAAAAATTTATAAAAATAAATTCGTCTAGTCGAGTGTATTAGCAAAAATACGCATGTTAATGTTTTGTGTATTACTAGTACTTTGATTGATATTCTTTTCCAACCGGCATAATACATAAATATGATTTTTGACTTGATTTCATTTCAAATTTAAGTCCTTCAATTTTGGGTGTGAACAAAAAACACTTAAACTTCTATAAAATAGACCAAATAGACACATGAGTCTTATGTGGCATAATACATGTATGATGTCACATAGGACGTATGTGTCTAATTATTCAATTTTATACAAGTTTAAGTGTCTACTTGTACACGCTCAAAGTTTGAGAGCATAAATGTGAAATGTGGCAAAGTAAAAAGTCATATCTATGTATTACGCCTTTTCAATCTATGTATAACTAATGGTTGCATTGTACACTCTATTATGTATAGGGGTGTGCAAAAACCGAACCAACCAAACCGAGAAAAATGTTATTGGGTTATTGGATTTCTAATGGGTTTATTAAAAAAAATTATTGGGTTATTGATCGGTATCGATTTTTGTTATTGGGTTATTAGGTAAATCAATAACCCAATAAGACGGTAATAATTTATTATTTTACCCTCCTAATTATTAAATATTAATAATTTAATATATAATTAGACACTATAACTATATCAAATTATGAGTACTCTACCAACTTCACACTAGACCGCTTTACTAGTTTTTACTGTTTACTCAAAATCTAAAGATTAAAATAAGGGGTTCACAATTATTGCTATTTGATTTTAGTTTTAGTTTTATTCTTGTTTGACTATATATGTTTTAGTTTTAGCTTGTAATTGTAGGTTGTAGCATTTGCAAGTTTGTAAAGGTCCGTAATTTGATTAACATAAAAATTTCATACTATGTTTTGGTGGTAACATGTAATTATAGTCTTCATACTATATTTTCTCTTATTGACACAATTTCTCATTATCTTTCTTGTTTCACTATATCAAAGCATTTAGAGAAGTGAGAAGACATAATATTTTACGGACATTTTCTTATTGGGTAAATCGAATCAATAATGATAAAAAATTGATAAACCAAAAAATCGATAAAGAATATCTTATTGGTTTGTTATTGGATTAGCATATTTAAAAATCAAAAACCGATAAACCAAATCGATAATACATAAAATTGAACCAAACGACCAATACACACCCCTAATTATGTATTAGAGTGTTCATTGCTACTATCATGGATTCTAGGTATTAGCAGTGTAATGGTTTTAATGCATGCACAAATTGATAAAAGACCCAATTGCTCTAAATCTTTTTTTACATCTTTTCTACCAAAATAATGGAGGGTATCTTTGTAAATAATTTTTTTTATATATAATAAATGTTATTTTTAATGCATGACTTAAGTCATCCATATACACTTAAAGTTGTTCGCATAATTCACTTAGACACTTGAACTGAAGCTTGTTCCTATTGAAAATGTCTACCTTTTCAAATTTGAATCATTTAAATATTTTTTGCCTACATGGCATTTTAACCGTAATGCACGGACAAAGAGCACGTGAAAGCATCTAATTACACTTTTTAAAATAAAAAAAATCTCTTTCTTCCACCTTACCACCAACCAGCAGCAACCGACGCCCCCTCTTCCATTAATGCCACTGCTGGTTCATATTTTTTTTGACTCTTTGTCATATTGTTGATTTATGAAAGCAAACAAACTTATAACTTATCTTACTTTGGGAGACTTATGGCGGGGTAAAAGAAACTTGAAAGGCTTATTTGAATACTGTCAATTGATGACGATGAGTTTTTCACTCATAAAGGTGTTGGGTTATCCCACATCGGAAGTGGAAGGTGCTGATGGTCAATTTATAAGTGTGAGGGAAAGCCTCAACCTTTGAGCTAGCTTTTGGGTTGAGAAGGCCCAAGATCACCCAACATTGGTATCAGAGCCCAGGTTGTCAACAAGTCTCAGCCCACCGGGAGGAACTGGGTTGTCACTCTCTCCAGCCCAAGGCCCGATGTGTGAAGGGGGAGATTGTTGGGTTATCCCACATCGGAAGTGGAAGGGGCTGATGGTCAATTTATAAGTGTGTTGAGAAGGCCCAAGATCACCCAACAAAAGGCTACTCTTCGCCGGAGAAAGAAGAACAAGAATAAGAATTCCAGTACGACACCGATGAAGACGAAGATAATGAAATTCCACATAACCATCACAAACCCCTTTTAAACCCCAACCCTTCTTCTTCCGAGCTCTCGTCTGTCCTTGACGCTTTTTCCGAAGTAAAATTCTCTAATTTACTCTCTCTTTGTTCGTCAATTAATGCAGCATAATAATAATCTAAAAGGATAAGGCAATAAGAAAGTTATAGCCTTTTTTTATGTTAATATGTGAAGTAAAATTTGAAGCATTCATTCTTAAAATTATTGAAGATTTTACGATCGCCAGAGTTATTAAACAATGTTAAAGAATTAGAATGGACAACGATATTAAATGGTGGTGGAATAGCAGAAAAAGAGTTTCGACGGTGGGTCAGTCGGTTAGAACTACATATTATTTTAATAATAAGTAATTTTTTTCCCTTCACATTGTAATATATTTAAAAATTCAAATTCAGGTGTATTTCACTTATACATTATAATATGTGAAGTACAATAGCCATATGTATATCTAATATATTTGTTGTGTAAATAGTGTATAATCGTATATATATAATGTATAATTATATATTATAGTTGAGTATATATTTATATACGATGTTTTATGTAATCTTTATACATTATAATAACTTCGATCAACTCAAATCTCTTCTATACAATTTCAAATTTTAGTTATAAAATACTGTTTATAATTTTTGTATATTTTGATATATTATTTATTCGAAATAATTCACATTTTTATATTATAATTTAAGTATCTATTTTCCAATTTTCTTCTTCAATGACTTTTTTTCCTTTTTCTATGTTAATTTCCTACCTTGTGCATCTTGATAATGTCAATAGCTTCATCAGATGACAAAGAAAGAAAATGGAACAAAGTGCGCTGACCAAAGTTTCGAAGAAGAAAAAAGGGTGGACCGAATGACTATTTTAGGTAAATAAATACTGATTAAAGTATTTTAGATTTAAAAGAAAAATTATTTTATCTAATTTTTCTATCTTAATTTTTTTTTAGCAAGTAGACTAACAAACCAATCCCGTCTTAATATTATATAGAGTATCGTCAATGTATACTACGTGAATAATAAATACTACACATGAATTACTTAGTATATACTAATTTAAGTATATAAGTAGGGCAAATGACATAATTCACATACTTTTAAGGTAAAATTCCATTGATCCCATGCCAACAACATATCGATCTACAAGCTAAAATTGATGGCAAAATATAATGATTACTTTTTTTTGTTGTTGTGAGCTTTATTGAACTAATGTTTAACGTATATTTGATAGAGTTGTCAAATAGGGTCGGCTTAGCTCTACCCGGCCCAAACATCGTGGGTCAAGGAACTTGAAGGGCTAGGGCGGACTGACCCTTCATTTGAAAGGCCTGAAAATGTTCAATCCAACTCAATCCTAGAAGGGCTGAGGGCTGGAGCGGGCTAGCCCTTCTTTTTTTCTTTTCAAACTTATACTTTATAACATCAAGAAAATTTGAAGATTCTCAAATCAAATATGACAAACACTGGTGTTGTTTCAATAACACTAGCAAAAAAAATTTAAAGTAAGTAGCATGTATCTCACATAGTAGTTATGCGAGCGAGATAAGAGAGTGACAGGCAAGACGGGAGGGAGATGAGGAAACGAGATTAATCTATGAATCCTAGATACACGTGAATCTACCTGAATAGAGTGTATCCAGAACAAACTAACTTGATTTTGAATCCATATATTCCGAGATACATGTATCTGGACGTATCAAAATCTAGTAAGATTCATAATATTACAACATAACGTGTATTTAAAAAATTATATTATATTGAGATTATTGTAAGTTACTCTTAAATAAAAAAGTTTTGACCTATGGGCTGACCCCGGCTCAGCCCTGATCAAGCATCAAAGGGCAAAGACTTATATGGACTGAACTTATAAGTCTTAGTTTCAAATGAACTTGAAAAATTTCATTACAATCCTACTCCAATACCATGTTACAAAAATCAAGTATATAAAACATTACATAATCTTGTGTAATTTATACTATACTATATTTGGTTGTAGTTTCAATTTTGATATATGTAATAGACATATAATTTTATACATAATGTTGTACAACTTTACCACTTACACAGTGAAATAATTCATGTATCACTTATTCCTATATTAATATAGCTAATTCTCTTATTATTAATTTTTGTTTCACTAATTAATTTTTGTATAACTTATTTTTTAAACTAAATGACCTCTAAATCTACTCCAAAGAAAATAATAATGCAGAAAAGGTTTATTGACTTTTATTGACATTATAAGAAGAGAAAATGTCAACAAAATGAAAGAAAAAGAAAAGAATGAAGATTCACAAGATCCGTTAAACTTCATTTTTTCTTTACCATAGCTTCTCTTTTGGAAACTTTATCATATAATAATGTTAAACGACTTTAACATATAGTCACCGACGTAAAATAATATCACAGAAATTAAAAAAGTAAACCTGCACCAATTCAATTTTTTCTAATTAAAATGTGACTGACTTTTATGTCAAAGTAAAAAGATAAATAAAATCAGATGTTTCAAAAAGTTGAGATAATTAGTCCAAAATTCATCATCATGGGCCAACCCCAAAACTGTCACACGTCATGTACAAGCTAACAACACATAAATTCTTTTTTAATCGGATATTCGATATTTATATTAAATCTCAATTAATCTTGATCCTCGTTGTCTATGGTGTCATTCTATATTTTATGGTATGTAGGGTTCCATTCGAAGAAAAACGATACTTGTTAAAGATTTTTTTATATATCGGGCTCAACTTTAAGACCTCTATTGAAGAAGAAGCCTTATCAACTACACCGTGTTCTTTTAATGGTGAAAAAGCACATATTTGTGTTTGCATTACGACTAGGGCCTAAAATAAGCAGGTGTGATGCGAAAGTTAGCAAAGCAAACCTCGAAAGTTAATGAATAAGAAGACAAAGAGAAATACACCAAAAGAGACAGATTTAACGTGGTTCGGTCTATCGACCTACGTCCACAAAGGAAATGAGCAATCAACTATAAATATGAGAGTACAAAATACAGAGGGAAATAACCTCAACCAATTCACTGGAAATACATGAGAGGTTCACAAGTGATAACGTATCAAGCTTGTGACCACAAATTATCCGCCTAATCAAAAGTCTCAAAGCCCCTAAGACTACATTGTGAATGCTGATTAAGTTAAAAAGAACAACCTCTATTTATAGAGTTCTAAACATTTTCTTACAAGAAAAATGATTTGTCAATCCAAAACCTTTTCCCAAAAGAAAAACATATTTATGGTAAGAAATCCGGATAAATAAAACCAACAAAATTCTTGTTGATCAGTCAGTTGAAAGTGCTTCTAATGTATATATCTAGCTATATTTTCCACTTTTAAATGATCTGTAAATGAAATATCTTTATATACCTACCTAATTAAATGCTCCAAATAGTCAAACTTGTGCTTTTATAGGGAAAAAAATAAACGCGGAATTTACTTCTCTAGAGAGATTTGTAATTCCATCACCACACCTATTTAGCTTGGGTTGGAGTTAGAGAAAAATCCAATCCAATAAAATGGGCTAAACCAACTTAATTGATGAACATGTCTTAATTATTGGACCGTTTATATATTGAATTTCTTGTTGAGTCAGAATTATTCACATGAATTTCATGTATCGGTGTGTATTGACAATAGACTAGGCCCTAATTTTTTTGGGGAAAAAATGGGTTAGGAAAGGGAAATGGGAGGAATAAAATTTTGAGTTCAAACAGAGGCGGAGTCACAATTTTCAATAAGGAATTCAAAATTTGAAGAAATAGACACACGAAGTAGTCAAAGAGGGTTCGACATCTACTATATATACTTTAAAAATTATTTTAACCTTATATAAATAATATAATTTTGCATCGAAGGGATTTTGATGAACTCCCTAAACCAATAATGGCTCCGCCGCTGAGTTTAAATAGTAATCAATTAAGCAATTAAAAATTCTAGTGCCAGTTAAATACTCACTCACCTAATCCCTAATAAAGCCTATTATGAACTGAAATCCTCCTAATTAATTGGTAGCACACATCGTTGAAGTAGTCCCACAACTCATGACTCAACGAAAGTACCTCCAGATAATTTCAAACTAGTTGTAACATATTTATTGGGTTTGACCATCAAACTTTTTAACTTTTTTTTTTTTTAGTTAAACTCCGAATAATATGTTTGATGACAAAATTTTGGACATTTGAAAAGACAATAAAAATAGTTTTTATTTTTTCACTTCAAATTACTCACAATATAGTTTAGAAACAGTTTCAATTTATATATTCATGGTCAAATACAATTTAGTATTCAAATACTATCATGTTTTCAGTTTGAAAACATAAAATTTACTGTGTTTTTTTTCAAAATTGGCTAAAGACCTCATCAGTCAAGATTTTTCGAAAATCAAATTTCTTAAAATAAGTAAAATAAGTAAGAAATAATTTGTTTTCTAAAATGACATTTTTCATGGTACCGAACACAAGATTGAGAAATGAGTACTTCTTAATTCAATAGTTATCATTACTTCAATATAATTTAGTATATCATGATTATGGAATTAATAGCAGTATACTTAATTTTCTGTTCAAGTAAATAAATCTCTTATAAGATATACAGCCTTCACAAATTAAAAATCCCAACTATTTTACACTTGCTTTAGTCTGAAAGAATTAAAATTCTATTATTAGCTCAAGAGACAACTCACCAAGAAACATCAAATTTACAATAAGTTAATTTGATCAAAGTACAAGCATTTCATCATTAATTAAACCAATAACAATACAAAAAGACCTAGTTCAAAAAAGGATGTAAATTAAAACTAAGAAATATTCAAAGCTACAAATTAAACTTACTTCAAATGGTCAACGGCCTGAAAAAAAAAATCCTCTTCCTAAAAATATTTCCTAAGAAGTAGAGAGGGAAGGAAGGAGTTAATTCTTCGATATAATAAGTGTGAGTTCAATTCGTATAATTAATCCCCTTCCACTTTCCTGATCTCTTAATGTTATATAAAGAAAAAAACACTCAACAAAAAATAATACCTACGCGCATAGATTTCTTTCAAGTTAGAAAGGAGGTCGTCCCGTTGACCAATATCCTTCATGAGGTAATTGCATTGATGAGTTGAGAAGATTTGGTGGCGGTGTCCCATGAAACAGTGATGGGTCACCGCCTAGTAATTGTTGTTGTTGTCCACCAGGAGATCCGAGAGGACCTCCTGGCATTGGAAGAGGATGATTCTGATCATCCTCTTCTAACGGTAGCCTTTCATAGGCCGCATTACTAAACGAAGCAGCCATAATAACAACAGGTCCTGACGCCATAAGGGCGCCAACCACGCTTCCTCCCACCACCTGACCTTGTCCCCCAGCTAAATAAATAGTCAACCCTGAAGCAGCTGGGGGAGCGGGTGGTGGGAGGAATGATCCGGATAGAGATAAGATCTCAAATCTTCCATGTAGAGTTACAATCTCACCGGATGAAGCTGGTTGTTTTAAATTCACATTAGTAACATTTCCCGTTCCACTCATAATGCAAACTCCTCTTTGTCTTCTTCTCGAAAAATTGGATACGCTTTCCATTACATCACAACCATCCGCGATTTCGATTATATGTGTTCGGAGAGCGTTGGCGCTGTCTCGATTGATAATAATGGGTGGTTTTGGCTTGTTTTTTGATCCAGATGGTCTTCCTCTTGGCCTTCTTGACATCTCTCCTTCATCATCCATAGTTTTTTTACTTCAATTCTATACTTAATTTCTTAAAAGAAAAAGGAATGAAGAAGCTAAGAAAATTGAAGTACAAATATTTGTGTTAGGGTTTAGCAATGTAAGGTGAAGAAAATGAGAAAGAGAGTTAGATGGACCATATATGATACAATGGGTTATGTGTGTTTGGTTTTGGTGATATATTCTGCGTGCTAATGGGCGGTGGAATATGGGTCCTCCCTTCTCTCTCCCCCCATAAATAATTTATTTTGCATTCAATTTAGATACATATTATTTTATGCACATATTTAACCACCAACAATGTGGTAAGTGGCGGAGCCAGGAATTATTTAAAGGATATCCAGAAATAACAGCTTGTTATGATAAGGTTATTCAAAATATGTTATTTAATCATTTTGTATTTTATTTTATTTATATGTACAATAATTCAGGTCTTGGGTATGATTAATTTTTTTTTGGAAAGGGAGCACTTACCTCCGAATGAGGGTCCTATATGATATAGATTTAAAATAATCGGATTCTAATGCGGATACTGAACGTAAAAAATATATATTTAATCACAATTGTAGCAAGTGGAATTATTTGTTTGGGGTAAATATTACATGCTATAGTGAGTATTGTCTTTGTTTCTAGCTCCCTCTATGTGGTGTATACAATTAGGAAATCAATTAAGGTTTACTCATTTGGTTCTTTTATCTTTTCACGGCATTATTTTATGTTTTGACTCTTTTAAAAAGGATTAAGATTGTTTTATATGAATTGCTTATTTTATTGAGTCTCTTATTATCGTTCTTAGAGTGATTTTGACA
Source organism: Solanum lycopersicoides (assembly GCA_022817965.1). Lineage (NCBI taxonomy): Eukaryota > Viridiplantae > Streptophyta > Magnoliopsida > Solanales > Solanaceae > Solanum > Solanum lycopersicoides. The sequence continues at coordinate 76,121,892 of CM040623.1, read as the reverse complement.
TGTTTAATCTGGTTATGGCGGATGAATAAAAGTTCTTTCATCTTTAATTAACGGTTTGTGTTAAAATTTTAAATATATAAAACAAAAAAAGACAAATATAAAGTGTTTCCTCCTTTAATTTAATATAATGAACCTTACACAATAAATTTAAATTAATCAAGATTCTTATACGCTTATCAAACACCAACTGAGAACAAAAAATGTTTATTAATTCTATGTCCTTAGTTAAAATATTTCTTTTTATTTTTGGAGTTTAATATTTCTCAAATTATCATATGGTGTTTAGTTGTAGAAACCCTAGATCCCTCACTTGGTATTTAATATACCTCGTGTCCATTTCGTTGGCATGTCTTGACCCATAAACTTTCTTCATTTTGTTTGACTAACAAGAAAACAAAAACCTTCTCTTCCTCACATGCGTTGATACTATGCTTGATTGGTTAAGCTTTTCCATTTTTTCTTTAAAACTAAATATTCCTACTATATATCTTTGACTGATACTTATTACCGATGTAGTGATAAATACTTATTTATCTCAAATTAAAAATATTATAAAAGATTTTGTTTCTGGATTTTTATTAGTTGCTTTTAGTAGGGAGCAATTTACTTTCCAAAGTGTGATTTCTTTATGCAAAGTGTGATTTCTTTATGCAAATTCAATTTAGTCGAACCTCAAAATAAATACAGAAAAAAAAAACTATTTGCATGCAACGTTTGTTCTTGTATAGGTATATTGCTACTTACTAGCTGTCATTTGTTTTATGGTAGTACTATTTATTTATTTATTTATTTTTTTAAAAAGTCCAAAATATGAGCCCAATAATAAATGAAAGTTTAATTTATACTTCTCTCTCTCAAAATTATTTGTTGTGATATTGTCTTAAATAGTTGTTATTTTAGTAATTCAAGACAAATTTTTTTCATTTAAGACTATAAACATCTCAATTATGAAAAAATGACATATAAATAGAATAAAAATTCAATAAAAAGAGATTAAGATGGAAAAAGATTTTCTCTTAATTAATTTTTTTTTAATAGACGTGAGAAAGAAAAATTCGATAAATAATTTGAAAGAGTAAAAATGTGTATAGTGGTGGGGGAAGTTTCACTTCCCAATAATATGTATGTGCAATTTCTTTAATTTTTCCTTAGTTTTAGCAAACCGTGGTCCGTGGGTCCATTATTTATCAAAAAAATGTCAAATACCCCTATTTTACGGGTCTTGTGTAACTTCATCTCATCATTTAATTTGCCTTTTGGTCTCGTTGCCTAATTATTTTACTTATTCTGTGTATAACTCTGTGTAACTCTAGTTGGTAGTTTAATTTCTTCAGTTATATATATAAGTTGCTCTTCTAGGAATTATGATGATTAATACAAAATAAAAATTAACATTACTTTCCAAGTACATCATATATGAATAAACATTGACCAGCGGTGTCTATTGACTCTTTTTAAAGTACAAAATCCACAATTTGAATGTAAAGTTGAGCTGTTTTTGACCAAATCATTTCATAAGCTGAGTCAAAATTTGAATTTCAGGATTCAAAAGAAGTTCTCCTGAATTTTTCCTAATGTCAAACAAGACATTTTAATGAAAGTTACGGATCAATATGGATTTTGGTGCATTAAATTTTAAGCTCTGATTATGAATTTCTTTTGTTGAAAGCGTTATTCCCAATTGTGATTTAAATTTTGTAAAATAATTTAGATTTTTCTCAAACTCCGCTTCTTTGTAATTTAAATTTTACTTTAGCTCTGATGATTTAAAAAAAAATGGTTTATGAAAAGCACATGGTTTGACCGGAAAATACGATAGGGGTGATGGGGTGCGAGGTTAGCGCTGACAGGTAATTAGGGGCACTTGCACTTATGTTGGATCGGCCAAAAATAAGGACAAATCTACAACACTCTTCTTTTTGTACTTTCCCTATACTGCTCACTGGCTTTGCAACTCTGCTATTCTTACTTAAAACTTTTATTTTTCTCTTGTGTCCCCACTCAATCCAAGTAAAGATGCTCTTTGTCTGCTCCCCTATCTTTCTCTTTAACTATGACATACAAAAGTTTCACAAATTGAATTCTGGTGTAGTGGTAGAACTCTTTCGTTCTTAATGAAAAGTGTCAAGAATTTAGATTTTTTAATAGGCATGATATATAAACACGACTCTTCATTTGACGTTAATTAGAAATTATGATTTTTAATTAGGGTATGCATAAGTAGATACTTAAATTTGTATAAAATTGAGTAAATAGACACATTCGTTTTATATGGTAATTTTGTATCATACGTGACATCCTATGTGTATATATTATGTCATGTAGGACACTTGTGTCTATTTGTTCAAAAAATAAAATAAATTTGAGAATGACATTTCCTTCAACAACAAATGCTTCATGAATCACACACTCAAACCCCACAATGTCCATGACTTCCATTTAATGCAAGTGATTAAATATTTATAGGTAAGAAAATGACACATATCATATATTTATTAATGAATTTAAAGGGAATATGGATTGATATAAAAATTGATCAAACGAGATCTTTTGTATCTTTTATTTTTTGATTTAAAAATTATTTTAATTTAACTTTTTATTTTTAACTTAAATTACTTTTTAAATTAATTTAACCAGACTCTTAATTTAGCATAAACCATCATAGAACTTCTTTAGACTTGCATATTAAAAAAATTACAAAATCAGAAATATTTCTTAATGAGAGCCAGTATTAGCTAACTTTAGCTGATTTTGGTGGTGCCGCCTAGTGGCCACACAAGTATATGCACTGAGCCAAAATGCGAATTACCGGATCGACCGAATACATTAACTTCGATTCAAATTTATATTTATATTTAAAAATATATACAAAAAAATTATTCATAGCTTGAAAAATTAATAATAATAATTTATAATGATAAACTAAAATTTTTTACTCCGTCTCTTCACAAACTTCCTCAAAACAGCTATGATAGAAGTCAAGGAGTTGCTCTTGTATTGCACATGGAAATTTGAGGTAATCAAGATGAAAAATACATATAAAATTGTGTCAACGTTATCTATTGGTTCGATTAATAATGACCTGATTATATGCAAGCTGTTAACTTCTGTCTTTAATTAATTAACCATGTCGTTTTCTTTAGACACTATTCCATGTGTCATCTGAGTACCTTATAATGAGATATATTAGTTTTATACTATATGCTACCATTATTATTTTAAATTTTATTTTTGTTAATTTTTGTCTTGGACTTCTCCGAGTGGAGGAGAGTTAAGATTTTGAGTTTATAAATTTTAAAATTCTAAAAAAAAAACAAACCCAGCTAATTGGATATTTACAAGTTAACTGATTTTTTAATATAAGTACAAAGTCTTGATCAAAATAATTGAATTATGTCGAACCTATAAATTGCCTCTGTCTTGAAACGACCAGGTGGGTTGGTTGAACAACAAAATATGGAATTAATCGACAATTTCTAGCTATTCGTCACTTAAACACTCCTAGCTAATTGATTTTTCTTATAATTCATCATTTATTCGTAACACAATGAGATCATTTAAATGCGAAATTTTGTTTGTGGCTCATTTCTCATTTTTCTAATTGTGAAAATTAAGCAAATTCTCATGTGAATGGAACCTATTAACTTTAATTTTTTATAAAAAGGCACCTAATTAAA
>CM040623.1:76097026-76117339 GCA_022817965.1 Solanum lycopersicoides | reverse complement strand
TGTTTTTTGTGGAAATTTATTGTTTTGGTTATGTTGAATTTTCTTGCAATCAGTAGACGTTAGGTGCCCTATATTATCAATATTAGTAAATTAGAAAATTTAGAGAGATTGTGGCTTAATTCTAGGCTTGAAAATTTAGCAAATATGATTCTTGATATATAAATGATATCAAGATTAGGAGTTTGAATTGAATTATGAGTGAGTTTGAGTGTCTATGGATTCAATTGCTTACGAATTATGCATAATTTATAGATTGGGAATGTTCGGAAGCTTTACGAAAGGGAAAGGCAAAATTTTGAGAATTTGTGACACGTTTTTCGACATTCAAGGTATGTTAAGACTTTCAGACTGTTTGAAGGACATTTTCCTAACTAAAGATTTAAACCTGAATAAACAATGGGTAAGGGCAAAAGATGGAGGTCTCGTATCAATGGTGTGACGGGCATTGGTACGAGTACCGGTGTTATAAAAAGGAAAGTTACTACTATAGATTGTGGATTGTAAATTGAGATAAAGCATATGGGCATTAGCTGATATTTTATTGACTTGGAATCCTTGTATGATTGTGTTTTCTTTATTACACCCGTATAGTTGTGATAATTGAGGTGGTTGTGTATTATGTTGATATTTGACTGATTGAGGTGCATCATCATCCCCTTTATTGAAATAATATTGTGTACATGCATTGACATGAGATTGAGTATAAGTTGGGCACGTGGAGATCGTCCGTGCTGGGGATGGTGAGATGTTAAGATTGTAATTTGGGCACGTGGAGACCGTTCGTGCGGAAATTGTTTGATATTATGATAGTGCGTTGAGATCATCCGCACAGACACGTGGAGATCGTCCGTGTCGGTATATGGACCTCGCGAGTCCCCCATGGGTCATGAACTCTCGATGTATTTTCGAGGAGTATCATGTATATACGATTGAGAGAGTACTGGGTATTCTGAGGCATATCATTTCATGGTGTCATATTGCATTGCATCTCATGACATCCTTCATTCTTGATGATTATGTGTTTCATTTGGTGGTTGGAAGTTACTTGATGGTTGATTACCTTATTTGATGAAACTTGACTGGTAAGTGTAATATAGACTTGCATAATTAAAGAATTAATTTTTCTTATATAAACTCCCGTCACTACTTCTTCGTTGTCGGTCAATGAGATATACTGGGTACACGTGGTTTCGTACTCATACTACACTTGCTGCACTCTTTTGTGGTGCAGATTGGATTCAACTTCAAGTGCATTTCGTGGATCTTTCGTAGCTGAGTTTTGTGGTGAGCTACTTGGCTATTATGTGGCCCGCACCTCCTTCTACGTCTCTAGTTATCATTTTATTTTAGTATTTAGGGTATTCCTTGCGTTTAGGTTGGTCATTTAGTTTCAGACTTTTATCGTAGTTTAGAGGCTCTTGTACTTATGACACTAAATCTTGGGGGTGGTATTTCTAATTTCCGCAATCATCTTGAATACTTAGTATGTTAGATATTAGTTGATATTATCTTTTCACGTTTTTTATTGAAATGGTGAAATTTATTGGGTTGGCTTACCTATCGGTTGGGAACATAGGTGCCATCACGACTCATGATTTTTGGATCGTGACAAGTAACTCTACCTAGATGATTGGAGATCTCAAGATCTAGGTTTAAAGAGATCAAACAAAGTCATTAATGACGGTTCAACATTGTCAAAAATTATTTTATGGTCCATTCTCATGATGAGACAATGTTCAGTAACAAGGATAAAGACATTAGGACTTTTTCATGGTTTCTAAGTTTGATACATGGTATATCAAATGGTGTATCTACGGGATAACACATTTAGAAATCACCTATCTAAGTGTGAAGTGTAAGCCGCTTTAACGAGAATTCGGTAAGGCCAGTTCTCTAAGCACTTATTAACCGAGATGTGTTCATGGCTGAAACGAACAAAACAATGAGAACCAAAACAGTTCAAGGGTTGATTGTGTGACTTATGTTGTCTAGGTATACACTAAAGCTCGACGGTTCAAAATATCAAATCTACCGATTAACCGAGTATATCCGATATATGTTCACTACGGAAAGTTTTAAGGAAAACCTACTTATCCAGATGCGATTAGCCCTTACTTACGAATCACACAGTTTTTCATGCATAAGTTTTTTAAAAAATAGTCATTCCCTATTCATGTGGGGGATTGTTGGGTTTTAAAGGTATGAACAGGAAATAAAGGGTTGTGACTCTCCTGAAGGGTTGTCACTTTGTCGGAGGGTTGTGACCTTTATGAAAGGTTATGTCCTTTTTAAAGGGTTGTAACCGTTTGAAAGGTTGTGCCTTTTCCAAAGTGTTGTGACCTTTTTGGAAGGTTGTCTTCTTTCCTAAGAGTTGTGACTTTTACCCTTTGTTGGCTATAAATAGAGAGTTTCTCTCATTTTTCAGCATTGAATTCTTCCTTTTCTTGCATATATTTCTTACAAAATAAAATCGATTGATCGTGTCTGTATGTGTGATTCGTTGCTGTCATTTTGAGTTCGTTAAATTATTGAAGTTTGAGGTACCGCTACTTCTTTAATGGTTAATCCGTTTTATCTTGGGAGGAATTTTGAGACTTTGTTTTGTCAAACTTTGCTGATTTATCAACTGGTTTGTTGCCTTGGGAGAAGTCTTCTTTCTAAGGAGTGAATCCCGATGACTATTGCAGAGAAAGAAATCTAAAAGCCAGGGCTTTATTCACCTTTGGACACAAACACTATTCCATTCTCAATGGAAATCCGTCTTCGAGATTGAACAACAATAAGAGAACTCAACGTTCAATCTAAGATAGGAAGCTTGAACAAAGACTCGAAGCCAATCCCACGGAATAGTAAAGCTTCATAGGGTCTTTCTGTCCAGGTGTAGGTAGTCCGCGTTTGTAGAAAAGATAATCTATAAGATTCAATTCTTTCTTCATTCCATCGCGATTGTATCGAACTTCCCTTAGATTTTGTAGACAAAATATTTACACAATAGCTTAGATATAGGAATTTTTTCCTTTTTTTTTGAATATATTTGTAATCATTCTACAGTGTAACATGATATTTTTCATTAAATGAGATCTACTCAGTCAATTCTTTTATCATTCTTCTTATTTTTGATAACTTTTAATTGGTAACATGACATAATATCTGAAAAATGTCAAGCGAAAACTATGAACGCCATGAAGTAACAAGTATAAAGTATTTTCTTTTCATCTGTCCTAGTCTTGATGTCGACGTTTACTTGGTACCTGACACTGGTTAGAGGTGACAGGTATCTCGTGAACTTAGTACATTTCATCCTCTTGACAATGAACATATTATACACCAACTCCCATGCCCAATTTTCGTGTTATAATAGTCTTGCAATAAGCACAAAACGTAGAAGTAATTCAAAATTCATACTTTATGAGTTCAAGTTCAAAATTCTAACATGCCCTATTTAGTCTGCTTTGACACGTATACACAATTTGAGCTAAAATTATCGAGACCTCCCATTTTAATTTTTAAGTTATTAAAAACTATGGATCACCATAAGAAATAAAGAACAAATAGTAGTAGAAGATAATAATTTGACATGATATATAAAATTGACACATAGAATTAGATAAAGATTTGCTTTAATAAATCATATGAAGTAATCTTGGAATATCAAAATCCTTCAAATTGAATAAAAAGTATTACTCATAAAACAACATAATAAACCAAAATTGCAGTAATTTTTTACTAATTAATTAAAAATTAGGTTCACAAAACAAGTATTAACCCCTTCAACAAACAAACAATCACCACTTTTATAATTCGCCTTAATACAAGTTGCATTACAATCTGGATAATCAGAACATCTTCCTAAATTAATATCTTACTTAATAGCTTCAGTATCTGAGAACAAAATTAAAGAGTCAAACAAAACAATCCATATTAGTAAAAGTGATCTCTTAGCGGCCACCATTTTTGTTGAATATTCAAAGACTTCTAAACTGACACGTTTTTTATCGTATATAATGTTTTATATATCATGTATGTCTAGGAAGGTCTATTTATAATTTTAAAAAAATATATTCTCTAGAAATGTCTTTGAAATTCTGCATCTTGAAATTAATTATGTTTCATATTTTGTATTAAAATTTATTTATTACTTGCTAATTGCTATGATGCTATTCTAATCTACATTGATTAGTTTACAGTAAGATAATCAGCATCTTATTATTTTATAAGTTGGAAGCCCCTAAATCTATTTAAAAAGTTGGAAGCCCATAAATTGAAATTTTGAATTATCTAAATTTCAATTAAATATTGAATAATTATTTTACTTTCAATTAATCATTACTCCATAACAATTTATACAAAAATATGAATGTACATTCAAAACAATATAGTACTTCTATTATATATGTTAGTTTTTCTTTATTTCTAAAATTCTTTTGTGTGTTTATTTTATTTGTAGCTTAATCGTGCTAACTAAATCGGATGTATTCCTATTATATTTATACAAATAATTTTTTACTCAAAGTTATTTCGTGAACTTTTTATGTGATTTTTCATGTTGGCTTGAATTTTGATCTACAAACAGATATTCCTATTATATCTACAAGTAGGCATTTCTATTTTCCAACCTTTCTAATTCTAAAATGATTTTTTTTACTTTTTATAGATCAAACAATTCGAAAATGCGATAAAATTTATCTTTTTTTAACACTTTAAGAATAATATATAATGTTACAAAAAAACATTGAGAGATATTATTGGTGAAGAAGTCATCAACATCATTTTTAATTCTGTTCAAAACAGGATCGAAATCGAAAAACAAATAATAGTAAAAAATGAGAATTTGATATGACATAAATTAAAATTGAACACATAAAAGATAAGAGTTTACTTCAATAAATCATATAAAGTAATTTTGAAATAATCCAAAATCATAAAAGTTGACTAATAATCAAACAACATAAGCCAATAATTGACAATAATTTTTGCCTAATTAATTATGATTTAGGTTCACAAAAACAACTGTTTGTGCCTTTAATCATCATACAATCACCTCCCTTAAAAAATGCCTGAATACAAGCTGCATTACAATCTGAATAATCAGAACATCTTCCTATATTAACAGCTTGATCAAGAGCTTCAGTACCTGAAATTAAAATAAGAAGAGCCAAACAAAATAATCCAATTAGTAAAACTGATCTCTTAGTGACCACCATTTTTGTTGAATATTCAAAGATTTCTGGACTGACACGTTTTGAATCGTTTATAATATTTTATGTATGTATTCTCTAGAAACTTCTTTGAAATTTTGTATCTTGAGATTAATTATGTTTCATATTTTGTATTAAAATTATTTATTACTTGCTATGATGCTATTCTAATCTACATTGATTAGTAGTTAACTGCAATTATTAGAGTAAACTAATTAGCATCTTATTGTTTTAAATGTTGTGGAAGCCCCTAAATTGAAAAATTGAATTATCAAAATTTAAACTAAATATTGAATAATTATTTTACCTTTCAATTAATTATTACTCCCATAACAATTTATACAAAAATATTAAAATACATTCAAAACAATATAGTACTTCTAATATATATATATATATTATATAAATATTTCTAATTTTTGTGTGTTTATATTATTTGTAGCTTAATTGTGCCAACTAAATCATGTATTCCTTATTATATCTACAATTAATTTTTAATTCGAAGTTATTTTTTGATCCTTTTATGTGATTTTTCATGTTGGTTTGAATTTTGGTCATATGCATTTCTATTTTTCAACCTCTTTAATTCTAAAAAATGTAATTCTTTTTTGACTTTTTATTTACTATATGAGATTAAACAATTCGAAAATATGCGATAAAATTTACCTTTTAACACTTTAAGAGTAATATATAATGTTAAAAAAAACATTGAGGAGATTTTATAGGTGAAGAAGTCATCAACATCATTTTTAGTTCTGTTTAAAGCAGGATCGAAATCGAAAAACAAATAAGAATAAAAAATAAGAATTGATATGACATAAATTAAAATCGGACACATAAAAGATAAGAGTTTACTTCAATAAATCATATAAAGTAATTTTGAAATAATCCCAAATCATAAAAGTTGACTAATAATCAAACAACATAAGCCAATAACTGGCAATAACTTTTGCCTAATTAATTATGATTTAGGTTCACAAAAACAACTGTATGTGCCTTTAACCATCAAACAACCACCACTCTTAAACAATGCTTGAATACAAGCTGCATTACAATCTGGATAATCAGAACATCTTCCTATATTAACAGCTTGATTAAGAGCTTCAGTACCTGAAATCATAATTAGAAGAGCTAAACAAAACAATCCAATTAAAAAAACTGATTTCTTAGTGGCCACCATTTTTATCAATTATTCAAAGGCTTCTAGACTGACGTGCTTATCTTCTGGTAATGTTTTGTGTACAATAATGTATGTCTAGGAAGGTCTATTTATACAAAAAAAAAATATTGATATCTTTAAAATTGTGTATCTTAGAATATATTATGTTCCATATTTTGTATGGAAACTATATATTACTTGCTATGATACTACTAGAAAATTATACTTTTTGAAATATTGTTGAAATTGTATACCTTGAAGTAGATTTATATTCCATATTTAGTATGGAAATTTATTTATTTATTTACTATGATACTATTAAAAATGTACTCTTTTTGAAACATCTTTGAAATTGTGTATTTGAAATAGATTATGTTCCATATTTTGTTTGGAAACTAATACATTACTTGCTTATGATACTACTACAAAATTGTATTTTTTGAAATATTATTGAAATTGTATACCTTGAAGTAGATTTATATCCCATATTTTGTATGGAAAATTATTTATTTGCTATGATATATACTACTAAAAAAATGTACTTTTTTTTAAATATCTTTGAAATTGTATATTTGAAATAGATTATGTTCCATATTTTATATGGAATTTTTTTCATTTTTACTTGCTATAATATTACTGATTATGAATTGTGATCAACACGTCATCATCATATTTTAAAAGTGAAAAACCTCTAAATTGAAAAAGTTGAATTATGAAAATGTCAATTAAATATCGAACAACTATTTACACTTCAATTAATTACTATACAACTTTCTACAATAATATAAGTATATATTTAAATCAATATGACTCTAGCAAATTTGAATTATATATGAGGAATATATGTCCATCATAATATATTAATTATACCAATATGTTTTGGTATTTCTTGAAAATTGCTGTATACTCTGTATTCCATGAAATATGAAGTAACACCACAACTTCTTAGTAAAGATTTGAACTATTCTCCATGTATATCGGTCCGAATCGATGATTTCTAATTGTATATCATTTATATCAAGGCTTATTTCTATATGGAGAAAGTGTATCAGATGTGGTTTATGGTCATAATGGGCCTCTAGCACTAAGAAAAGTTCATGACTTTTCTACTGAAAAATTAAAATCCCACACACATTTAACATGATAAATATCAAGTTATAATCATACTTTTTAAAAATAAACTACTTATAGCATATTATTATCAAGTTATAGCATATCAATTAATTATATATTAATTAAAAAAAAAAATTCATACTCTTTAAAAATAAACTACTTATAGCATATTATTATCAAGTTATAGCATATCAATTAATAATATATTAATTTAAAAAAATTAATTCATACTTTTAAAAATAAACTACTTATAACATATTATTATCAAGTTATACCATATCAATTAATAATATATTAATTTAAAAAAAATTAATTTATTATTTAAATAATAATTAATATGTTTAAATAATTACTTTTATTTATTCACTTACCTTTTATAAATCAAACTCTTTAAATTTTTACTGATTAATTAATTACCTTTCAAAGCTTTTAATATAAATAATAAACTATTATTAATTAAATATTAATTAAACTTCACATTATATAGTTACCTTTTAAAAAACAATATCTAAATAATAGGGATTTGATTTTAATTAATTCCCTATTATACGGTTACCCAATAACTATCCACCTTCCATCTCAACCAATACACAATCATCTTCCCCCAATACACTCCATCTCTCCCCATCACGCGCGATCAATTCCCAATACGCAATCAATTTTTGATCTTACCCAAATCTGGCCTCAATCATCTTCCCCATTATCCCTCTATGGTGTCTTGGAAATAGTATCAGTAGTTGGGGTGGTGGTATGTACCCTTCTCGATGAGGACATCTTTGTCTCTTGAAAATACATGCTTAAAGTAACAGATATTCATTTTTCTGATCAACTTCTCATTTCAGTTCATGATTATTTCATTCTCGCTCGAAATGGGACCGATTCCATGGCTTATAATGTCTGAGGTACTTACTTTTTGATTTATCATGTATGCCAAATTTCTGCTTACTGTTGAATTCTCTTGGTACCTGCTTTTAACAACTTCCGAGCAATTGGAGTTGATCTACTTATCGGATACTGTTTGAATAGCAGCTATTGTTCGACCTTTAATTGGTTTGGAGACTAATGTTGTACCTGATAATTATGTGATTTCGAGTATCTTGGGTGCTTGTTCGTCGCTTGAATATATTAAAGAAGGAAAGAAAATTCATTGTTATGTGCTTAGACGGGGAGCGGAGATGGATGTTACGGTGAGTAATGTTCTTATTGATTTCTATATGAAGTGTGGTAAGGTTAAGACTGCAATTTTTAGATATGAGGGCAGTTGTGTGAAGCAGAAGACAAATTTAGAGGATGCAAAGAGGCAGTGATAAATTCAATATTCAAAGCTGTGAGTGAGAAAAAGACAACTCTTTTATGAGCTACATAATCTAGGTTAGAAATATATTTTTTTTAAGTGACTTTTTCACTTTTATCAGTTTACCTTACAAACAGGAATCTCTTTTACTTCTTTTTTTTATTCTTACCAAAGAAAAGTGAAATGTACAACTTATTGCAGAAGAGTTTCTCAATATTGTCACACTCTCAAAATAAATTGTCGTGAAAACACGAAATAGGTGGTTGTAGGTGGTTGTTTGTGTTTATATTTTTTTTATATTATTTGTCAATAGTGTACTACATGAATTTTGTATGATTTATATATCAATTGAGTATTATTTTATTTTTTCATAAGTCACAATTTTTTTTGAAATATAATATGTATTTTATTATTATATGAATTGTATATGAATTGTGTATGAATTGTGGCATATAGTTGTATAAATTGGAATTGAACTGTGGCATTTAGTTGTATGAATTGTGTATGAACTATAGCGTATAGGTGTATGAATTGTGTATGAAACTGTGATATAAAGTTGTATGCATTGTGGATGAAACTGTGGTATTAATATTGTATTTTTTTTGTTTGAATACTGTATGAAATTTTTGTACGATTTATGTATGAAATGATTTGTGGTATATAGTTGTATGATTTTTTATATATAGTTTTATAGTATATAAAAAGTAATAATTCAGTTTTACAAATTTTATAGGAGAAGAAGGTTCAAACACATTTATCTTCATGTATCAACATGAATGTGTTCGCTGATTTGTTGACCTTCCTCGGTCAAGATAAGTTCCAGCAATTTTTACCAGAAACTCCATTTGGATATTTTTATGATTTACATAACATAAAAATTCAATGTCAATTGTTGCGCCATATTTTTCTTTTTGAATCTGAAAATGGCAGGGATAATATGTTCATTATCAATGTAAATGGTACAAAGTTACATTTTGGCTTAAAAGAGTTTGTCGTTGTAACCGGTCTAAAATTTGATCCAATTTCTTATTTTGTTTCTGATCCATCTGCTCCAAATAGATTAATTGCAGAAACTTGTTGTAAAAATTTGACTTGAACATTGTTTAGAGACTTGAACATTGTATGAAAAATGTATAAATATTGTACAAATTATGAATGTCATATTGAACTTTGATATATGTAACAGAAACAAATGGTATATATATGAACATTGTATAAATACTATATAAATATTTTATGAATGACAATAAAGTTCAATGTATATATATAATGTATAAACATTTTATGAATGACAATAAAGTTCAATGTATATATATAATATATAAACATTGTATAAATTATGAATCCCATATTGAACTTGGATATATGTAACAGAAACAAATGGTACAAATATTGTATGAAAAATGTATAAATATTGTATAAATTATGAATGTCATATGAACTTTGATATATGTAACAGAAAAAAATGGTATATATATGAATATTGTATGAATACTATACAAAATTTTTATGAATGACAATAAAGTTCAATGTATATATATAATGTATAAACATTGTATGAATTATGAATCCCATATTGAACTTGGATATATGTAACAGAAACAAATGGTACATATATGAACATTGTATGAATACTGTATGAACATTATATGAATACTAAATGAACATTTTATGAATGGCAGTATAGTTCAATGTATATTTATAATGTATAAACATTGTATGAATTATGAATGTCATATTGAACTTTGACATATGTAACAGAAACAAATGATATATATATGACAATTTTTTACGAAATCAAACTTTATAAATGTCAATGATAACAACTGCACTCAATAAAACAAAACGTATTTCTAACATTCAAAACAACACAATAACAAATGTAACATTACGAAATCATTATTTTTGCACAGGATAATTTGAACATGTCTTTCAATTGTGTCCAACTTGACGGCATCTACTGCAAGTCATTTTTGTCCTTTTGAATTTCACGTCAGCAAACCCCTTCCATCTTTCAAGTTTTGGTCTACCCGCTGTACAAAATTAATACAAAATATATATTCTAATTTCATTAGAAACATATACTGTAATTTTGAAGAAAAAAAAAATGGACTTTCATACACAAATGATACACGTTTCGTATAATCTTCATACACTATTAAAAAAATTCAGACTTCAATGTTACACAGATTTATAATCCGTTCATATAATTCATACACACTTTATACACAGTTAATATATCATTCACTGTCCTATACAATACTACAATTAAACAAACACAATACATTTTCAATATAAAATTAATACAAAAACATATATTATAATTTAAATAGAAACATATATTGTACGCCAAAATTTATCAGGTTATTAAAAAATAAGAAGTGAAATATGCAGCTATGAAAATATTCTTGAATTTTTAGAAAAAAATGACTTATACGTTGAAAGCAATCTGAAAATAATAGTGAAATTTTGAAATGAATAATAATTGTAACGTTGATCCAAATTTGATTGAAAATGCAAATCTGAAAATAATATGTGTTATTATCTGGTTGACAACGTTTTTAAGGAATTAATTCAAAAAAATATATTATTTTAACTAACTAGAGATATTTAAGGCAATGATGATAATTTAAAAATGTTTAATATCCCTAAAAACGTGCTAATCATATATTTAACTTTAATTAAACTCCCTAAAAAGTGCAACTATTCATATTCACAAACGTGTCTACATGCATTGAATGTAGCAATTAATAAAGAAACAAAGTTTCATGATTTATATTTTCGTCTATATTAAGTTGAGTTATTATTGCATTAACTAAACCAATATAGAGAGTAGACGCATCATATATGATGCCCTCCATCTGAAAATCGACGTATTTTTCTGTTTGACAACATTAAAATAATATTTTAGTAAAATATAATGTATAATTGCTATATAATTAATACACAAATGATACATGTATCATATACATTTCATTCACTAATAAAATAAACTTCATACTTCAAATTAGCTATACAGAACATACTGTTTCTTTTCAAAAAAATTTTTATACAAACTGTATTACATATATTAAAGTTACCAACAAAATTAACAATGTTTTAAATATAAAAAATAACAAACGTACACTTCATAATTGAAATAAACAAATCAAAATTAAAAACTAACCCGAATAATTCCACTTTCCACCATGTTTAATTAAAATTGAAACAAAGTTATCCATCAAAAGTGAGATATGTAGCTATGAAAATAATCTTCAATTCTTGGGGAAAAGATGACTTATATGTTAGAAAGAAATTTTACAATAATAGACAAAATTTGGAATGAAGAATAATTTTAATGCTAATCATTTATCTACATTTAATATAACTCAATAAAAGATTAGTCTCTTCAAATTCTCAAATCAATTTGTCTGCACAGTAATTAGTGTGTGCAGTAATTAGCATGCGCAGTAATTAGCGTGCATAATCAATTAGTGTGCGCAGTAATTACTAATTAAAAAGCAATGTCATTTATGTTGTCAGAATTATTAGGCACTACAATTAATAACTCATTATCACTTTATCCACTTACTTTTTAATTAATTTTTAATAACAAATCCATTTAATAAATTATAATTAACAATATAATTACTAATTAAATGCTATAAAGTGAGATATTAAATGCTACAAAATGAAATTGAAACTCTAATGCCATAACTTGATAATAATACTACATATTATGCTATATTAGAAATTTACACTTTTCTACTAGCTAAGTTTTTTGCATGAGATGATATAAGAGTCAACTTCAAACGACCATATTTTTCAGATTATAAAGAGTTAGGTGCCATAAGACCTATCAAGTTAAAGGTCTATGAGCCTTCTTTTTCCAACGCCAGTGATTGTTTGTCCATTTGAGTTCGGAGCAAAATATTATGATTAATCTATTAAAGACGCTTTGATATGGTACGTAGTGTGTGACAGATAAATTGAAACGGAAAGAAGTATAAATTAAGTCCTATACAATAACATCAGCTAAGTTCATGTGCACTGATTGTCTAGAAATATTTATCCAACAAATCAATTAAAAGGTAATTGCATACAACACAATTTTATATTATTGTTTGGTGATCTTTATAAATGATAACTTATATCATGATAACATGTTAAATTACACTGATAATATAAATCACATACATACAAGAACACATAATAATAAATTAATAATAATTAAGCTGTTGTTGCTGCCTTATTAACTCGAGATTTTTGGAGGAGGAGGCAATCTAATTAGAGGTAATCCAGCATATAGCCAAAGACTCATAACAATTTTTCTCATGAAACTTCTTGATATAATTTGAAGCCTTATGATTTGTAATTTGAGCATTCAAATTACTTAAATCATCTTGATTTCTCTTATGAAATTTCTTGTGAAAAAAATTTAAAAAACAGGAGAGAAGAAAGTGGTGTTTTTTTCTCAAGAATGGTATCTTTCATTTATTTATATAATAAAGAAGAATCTTGTGAATCTCAAAACATCAACTTATTCTGAATATCTTATATACTCAACTTATTTCTTTTTAAATCCTCTTGAATCTGATGAACTCATATAAGAGGAAAAGTATTACTGAGAGGTTACCTTGATTTGAATCCTTTGCATATCATGGCGATCAAACACAATAACGATAATAGGAACTCATGTTAACAGCTATACACATGTTTCAAGTCATTTAGGCATTTCATCGAACCTTTGAAACTACAGTCAGTATGTAATTAAATTGATTCATATGTATAGTTTTCATCATGAAAATATAACAAGAGATTCAAAAGGAGTTGCCCTTGCCACGAAGTAATAGTTTGTTAGGCCAAACATTTAAAATCATCTTATTTTTAAAAGAAATGTTTTCTTCAAAAGTACATTTGAACTTTTTTCAACCGTTTGTGTTTGACTAAAAAAATTTAAAAATACTTTTGAGCATCAATTAGCGTTTGACCAAACTTTTAAAAAGTGTATTTTTGTCAAAAGTGCTTTTCAAAGATGCACTTTTTGAGGAAAATCTACTTTTTTGAGGTTCTGAAAAACAGTTTTTGCTACTCTCCGAAAATACTTATTTTTTTCTCCCAGAAGCTTGTTCAGACATGTTATAAGTATATCTTAAAAGGAACAAGTGAGATGGATTTAGTGTCTTGTATCATGATCTTTAACTAATTTCAGGGCATAGGTTAGCATGGATGGTGGTCCTTAGTTGAGGAAAATGGACCTAAGAACCTAGTCCACATACCAAGAGCTCTCTTTTGCTATTGAAAATATTTCAAGTTTGTTTGATAGAGTATATTAAGTACTCAGATAAACGATTTCACAACAAATATAGCACGCGCAAAAGCATTGCTACACAGCTTCAACATGAAGAAAATGAAAGTGAAGGTTAAACAACTTCATCAATAAACTTTCAGAAAAACGTCATACTTTCATGTTTTTTCAGTGAAATCTCATTTTGTTGTCTATTATTTAAGGTATTGATCCTCAAAGTGTCTCAAATTAGTTCATAGATGTTTGATTTGTGCTAACGTGATGCTTATACATAGCTGGTGGAGTGATTGGACTGATTCTCGTGGTGATGTGCTTTATATGGGTCGTGGTGGTAAATTGTTGGGTTATCCCACATCGGAAGTGGAAGGGGTTGGTGGTCAATTTATAAGTGTGAGGGAAAGCCTCAACCTTTGAGCTAGCTTTTGGGTTGAGAAGGCCCAAGACCACCCAACACTGGTATCAGAGCCCAGGTTGTCAACAAGTCTCAGCCCACCGGGAGAAACTGGGTTGTCGCTCTCTCCAGCCCAAGGCCCGATGTGTGAAGGGGGAGATTGTTGGGTTATCCCACATCGGAAGTGGAAGGGGCTGGTGGTCAATTTATAAGTGTGAGGGAAAGCCTAAACCTTTGAGCTAGCTTTTGGGTTGAGAAGGCCCAAGACCACCCAACATAAATGAAGTTGAATTTCACCCAGCCGGAACAACTTTAAGCATTGCAAAATTTCTTGTAACGATTGGTTCATATAGTTCCTGCTATGGTAGCCATTCAGTTCTCTACCAAAATTCTCATTCTTCTTTCTAGTATCTTATGATCCTAGTTAACGATCTTGAGCTAGCAGAATGCTTCCAATTATACTTTTCTTTTGCTTTTCTCTCTACACTTCCATTGTGAAACACAATAGTGTTAATATTAGGAGCCGTGTTGATCTTAGGACGAAAAAACTATGGCCCTGCAGTCTGCGAATGAATTTGTTCATCATAAGACGAACAGAAACTTTTATTGTATTGTCTCGTTTCGTTGTGGTATAGTTTTTACTGAACCCAAAAGAGCAGCTAATCTTGCTAGGAATCAATTGTATTGCACATTGGATATGCTCAAATAGTGCAAAAAGACAATTGCAGGGTTTAATGAGATAACAGAGATTAAAATCTCATATTATGAACCTGCAAATATTTTAGAGCCTGAATTTTGGTTTCTTCCCTTTAATGCAACATGCTACAGAGTGACCTAACACAACAAGTACGCGCATTCACGTTTTATTGAGTCAATGTATTGCAAACTAAATTTCACTCGAACACATGATCAAGCTAACAGACAAAGAAAAATTGTACTTTAGAATCGATAGATATTATGCAGTCACACCCCATTTTACAACCTAATGTATATAAAATTTAAGTTGTGTGTGTTGACATAGTGGCCATATATACACTTTTTACACTGTCAAGTTAAGCTAACTACAACAGATTACTTATAACTCATGCAATCTAGTAACCTATTAAATAAAATAAATACGAACTTGTTATAACAGATAAAGTTATATTGATATGTAAAAGTTTCTTGAAAGTTGTACCTAAGTATGCAATCCACAAAAAAATTGGTGTTGTTACTTAAAGCACATAGTCGTTCTCCAGCAACGGTCTAGTTGGACCTTCCAATGGCAATGGCACCTCTGTTTTCCCTAACAAGGCCACAACAACTGCTGCTGAATCATACAATCTCTGTCTTATTTCTAATAATCCAGACTTGTTTACAGCAACAAACAACATTCCTGTGAGAGAAAAAAATAGAAACACAGATGAAATCGTCCATGTTTTAGAGTTGATCTTTTGATGATTATTTTCATCAGGTGTAGGAGTAGGACTTGGGACAGTATCATTGGCACTAGGAGTAGGACTTGGGCAGTATCATTGGCACTAGGAGAAGGACTTGGGGCAGTATCATAGGCGCTAGGAGCAGGACTTGGGGCGGTATCATAGGCGCTAGGAGAAGGACTTGGGGCGGTATCATTGGCGCTTGGAGCAGGACTTGGGGCAGTATCATAGGCGTTAGGAGCAGGACTTGGGGCGGTATCATAGGCGCTAGGAGAAGGACTTGGGGCGGTATCATTGGCGCTTGGAGCAGGATTTGGGGCAGTATCATTGGTACTAGGAGCAGGACTTGGGGCAGTATCATAGGCGCTAGGAGCAGGACTTGGGCAGTATCATATGCGCTAGGAGCAGGACTTGGGGCAGTATCATTGGTACTAGGAGCAGGACTTGGGGCGGCATCATAGGCGCTAGGAGCAGGACTTGGGGCAGTATCATTGGCACTAGGAGAAGGACTTGGCGCGGTATCATAGGCGCCAGGAGCAGGACTTGGGGCAGTATCATTGGCACTAGGAGCAGGACTTGGGGCAGTATCATAGGCGCTAGGAGCAGGACTTGGGGCTGTATCATTCGCACTAGGAGAAGGACTTGGGGCAGTTCCATTGGCTGTAGGAGGAGGACTTGGAGCAACTTTCACCTCAGCAACTATAGAAAAATGGCCTTGCATTCTTGTTTCACAAATATTCCCATCCTTAACATGGCCAAATTGGACAAAATTATTCGAGTAGAAGTAAACACATTTGGGGAAAGACCCCTCTGGTGCTAGCTGGACATAAGGGAACTTGATGGAAATAGGATCTTCCAATGCTTGTATATCCAAGTCTCGTAGATATTTGGCATACAAATTATGTGCATCATAAGCCAAGATTCCGAAAACTGGTGCCAAATAAGTGTAACCAGGCAAAGGATAATAAAGGATGACCAATTAGCCAAGTTTTGGTAAACCAGAACAAGTTTCTTTACATAAGGCTCTTCTATGATCCCGGATGGGATGAAGAAATTTTTATAATAGCCGCAGACTTTCCGTTTTAAGCTATGTGTTTTAAGAATCATGGCTGAAACTTTAACCCCTGTCAAACTGGAAGGTACATACGCATCGTAAGGAACACCATTTCTGGTTCGTCTCCCGGTCAATTCCCTGAAAGAATATTGCAGAAGTAAGGAATCAAGTGAGCATTGCGCGGATGAATCTAAACTAGATGATTCAGATCCAAACAGAAATGGAATTAGAAACCAGATAATTATGTAGAAATAACTTGATGAATGCATCAGTCTGCTTAAAAAGGGGACTTCCATAATCCCTTCGGATCGTTGAAGAAGGGTTGACGTAATGGATAAGGGGGCGCGAAAGAAAATGGATGTTAGCTACAATGTAGCTGCAGATCTCAAGAAAGAATAAGGTGGGGGATAACTACTTAGGCCACAGCTGGACAAAAAGTCAGCATCTAGATTAATTGTGCTAGGCTGTTTGGAAGCCTTAGTTAATTAGTTACTGTATTTATTTTGTTTGGTTCTTTATTTTTGGTACAAGGAAGCTCACTTCCTTATACTTAAAGTAAAATGTTGAAAATTGGAACTTCAACACCAAGTTTAATAACTTACACTTCTAGAAAAACTTGATCAATTTACACTTTTGTGATACCAAACGTCTGTAGTGATAACACAATGTAAAGTAGAATGTACAACAGAATGGAAGGCAATGAATTGAATTAAAATATCGCAAAAAATCATTGGATTACCAGATGAAGACTTTTTTTTAAAAAAAAACGAATCAAATCTATGGGAGATATTCATTCTCTAACGAGGGTCTTGTACGAGTCTCTGAAGCTATTGGTGCCTTTGTATTCCCAATATTTGTCATAAGCAATGGTACACCTCTATCAGCTGCTTCTTCCATTCTATCAATCTTTTTCTTCTTATCATATTTGTTCAAACAAGCAATCAATAAAACAAAGAAAATCAATGTCACAAATCCACCAACAACTGATCCAAATATCACCCAATTTTTCCTACCACCACTTCTATGACCTCCACTCGCGGGTTCGAGTTCTGGTTCAGGTTCTGGTTCTGTAGTAAACTCAACCACAATAGAGAAATGTCCTTGTTTCGTCGTCTTACATACATTCCCATTCAATATATTGTCAAACTCAACTGCACCATCCAAGTTAAAGTAGACACACTTAGGCAACAACCCCATTGGCACAGGCTTCACTATACTAGAAAAATTAACCAAAATGGGATTCCTTGAAGCTCTGATATCCAACTCAGGCAAATTAATGGCTGACAAATTCGAAGCATCATAAGTTAAAATACCCAAAACTGGTGTTAAATGAATATGACCTGGTAAAGGGTAATACAAATCAGACCAATTGGCTAAATTATGATACACCAAAATAAGCCTCTCTACATAAGGTTGCTCCAAAACACCAATGGGGATATGAAATTCTTTGTATTTACTAACACCCTCTTCCTCATACTTCCACTTCTTAACCTCAGTGCAGAAACTTTGATTCCAGTGTAATTAAAAGGCACATTCCCATCATAAGGAATCCCAGTTCTTGGCCTAACAAATGCCCTAAAAGCATAATCTTGAAGAACTGAATCAAGCAGCCTTGATGAAAATTCTGCATTGGTTGATGTTAGAAAAAGAATAATCTGAAAAAATGCAACAAGAAACATCAGATCTAAAAAGGGTGTTGAAATTTCTCTTGATGAAGTACAATTTTGAAAGAAAAAAAAATCCATCCCCTTTACATTCTTGATTTATTTTTTATTTGTTATAGCAAGAGAGGAATAGATTACAATAATCTTGAATGCACCTCCATATTCACAAGTGTGGATTTTTTTCTAAAGAAATGTAGTTGTCATTAAGATATTTAAGAGGAAAAATCACTAGCACAAAGCTTACCAATTTTTTTGTAAAAGAAAAAAAAAAGATGTGGTGGAGGGGCTAATGGAGTAAATGATATTAGAGTATTTAAGATTTGAGTATATAAAATGGATAACAAATAAATGGATGCAACAACCATACAGCTAAGCCTAGAGAGTAAAGAGAAAAAGATAGTCATATTCAGACAAATCATCAAGATGAAATGGGGACCTTAACTCTTCCCTGTGGAGCATGGGAGTTTCTGCTACTACTCCACATGTGACTCGAAGGGCGGTGACAGATAGAATTGAGGAGTTCATCTGAATTTGAACGAAATTGTTTATATATTGTTAAAATTATTTTTATACATATACAGTAAATATTGAGATTACTTTGATTTCTGTTCATCTAAATCTGGACGAATTTATTGTTTATATATTATTAAAATTATTTTTATGTATATATAATAAATATTGAATTACTTTTTGCTTCATATGTATTTTGAATTAACTTTTTTGATTACTTATGGAAAAGGAAAGTCTTACCCTTTCCTTTTGTTACTTTACTCAAAAAGTTACTGAGAAAAAGATGTATCAAATCAATTTTGGAAAAAAATTTAAGAAGTACTATTACCAAATTTGCATTGTAAAATATAGCTTAAAATTTACATTAAATATGTTTAGTTGAAAACACAATCTGGTATACAACAATATATATTCGGTATATAATAATATAGAAAATTTTCTTTTACTTTTTTACAAAAATATTAAAAACTTGATATACAATATTATACCCCCAATATACAAGATGATACAAAGTTAGAATATTATACAGATCACTATAATAATTGAAAGTTTCTCTTCTGAGACAAACGCTAATAATATTATTCTTGATATAGGAAAAATGCACAAAGAAGGAGATAGGAATTACTATATGACTTATAAAAGGCAGCCCAACAATGTTTATGCGCATAATTCACAGAAATATCGGACTACTTGAGTCTATAATTTGAATTTTTTTTTTAAAATGAAATGAAATAACGTAAAAAATATTATTTATAAGTTTAAATGATAAATAATCAAGGGGAAAAAATCGACTGGTGACGATGCTTTAATTCCAGGCCAAATACATAGACAACTCTCTAACTTTTTTTTTTTTTTCTTTCTATCTTAATCTTGTTCCATTTTAATCTCTAATTCATTTTTTATGTACCATTTAAACACAAAATGTTAAATGTAGTATGAATTTTTATTTTTATTTATGCTCCTTAATGAAGTTTTGCATTTTAAAAATTGATGTCCGTTTTGTTAGTTTTCGTAAAAAAAAATTAAAAATTAATGAATGAACAGCGTATCTTTAAAAAAAATCGTTTTGAGAACTCCTTTGCATTTTTGCATGAAAAATAACCGATGAAAGTATATCACTTTTTTTAAGATTGACAACCCGATAACCCGACAATGGGGGAGCCACATTACACATATATATATTACATGTTAACACGCACAATTTTACTTCTATATATTTTGAAAT
>CM040623.1:76061254-76096026 GCA_022817965.1 Solanum lycopersicoides | reverse complement strand
TTTTTCAACTTTTTCCCCCAAATTAGTCATGGAAAATCATCCTTTCATTAGTACTTCCCATTGTTATCATCCATTTTCTAACAATTTTCGTTATCGATCACGTAGAACGCCACGAAGAACACGATGAAAAACCTATATTACCTGTTCATCAATCAGTCGATAATTTTCACAGTAATCCAAAAAGGAAAAGAAGTAGATTTGTTAAAATTGGTGTGATGCTGCTTCTACTTCAACTTCTTCTTCTGCGACTATAAGTAAGCCTAAAATTACCAAAAAACCACCAGACCCAACTGCGCCCAAAATTACTCGTCCTTGTACGGAATGCGGCAAAAAGTTTTGGTCATGGAAGGCGCTTTTTGGTCATATGCGTTGTCATCCTGAACGACAATGGCGTGGTATTAATCCTCCTCCTAATATCAGGGCGCGGCACGATGTTAAATCTCATAATTTTGGTGAAATTAGCCCTAGAAAAAAACCCAAATCGGTTTTTGATGCGATTATGACCGAAGAGGATGAGGAGATCGCGTCATGCTTGTTGCAATTGGCTGGTGGATCATCAAAATCTGAGGAATTACCTGATAATGAAAATGAAAATTTTAGTATTGTTGCATCGGAAAACCAACATTGTTCATCTTCAGGCGGAGGAGGGAGGGATTTTCGATTTGAGTGTTCGGGTTGTAAGAAGGTGTTTGGATCACATCAGGCATTAGGTGGACACAGAGCGAGTCATAAAAACGTGAAGGGTTGTTTTGCATCAGGTACTTCAGGATTAACACAAGCTGTTAATAATAATAATAATTTGGATCTAAATTTTCCTCCTTCAGTTACATGTCATCATGAAGATCAACATGATTCTTCCTCCTCTTATTCCTCTGGTTCACCGTTGGATTTGAGGTTGAAGCTATAACTAACTATATATACATACATAGTAACATAGGTAGGCTAAGTGTATATAATGAATTAATTACTGGGATATTGCTATATTGTAGAAGCTATTAGCAAATTCATGTTCCATATACAGTTGTGGTTGCTACTGATAAATAACACTACTATTACTTTCGTATGAGTAGTTATTATGTTACTTTTAGCTACTTGTTGGTGTTGTGCATATGTAACCTGAAATATAATCACTAGTTAAGATTCTATTTAGATTCATTTATTTTAGGTGTTTTTAAGCGAGCTTTTTAAAGCATTTTGTACTGTTTGTACAAAATAAAAAGTATTTTAAAAGATTTCTTTTTAAGTTTATATAAGTTCTAGACATGGTTAAACAGGTTCTAAATTAGGTCAGTAGTAAATTTCATGTTATACTTGACTTTATCTCTCCATGTTTTATACTATTGAGCTTGCATAGTACACTCTATTGACTTGTGTTTTTCAATGTTTGTTAATTGAGTCAAAGATATAATATTATTACATATATATTATGTACATTTACTTGGAATAAGTACTAATACATAAATATTATTACATATATATTATGCACATTTACTTGGAGTATAATCTTATGTTAATCAGCTAATTAACTTATTAATTTTATCATTTTGCAAATCTTAGTCTATAACTACAAAAATACACCTTTATTGGTGTTGTAAGAAATATGTGTTGCATCACCTAAGATATAGAAAAAACTTAATAAAGCATCGTAAACTAATATTTACAATTAAATGCTACGATCTATGGTGGTGGATTGATCCACTTTCAAAAGCTTGGGATTAAAAATATATAGAGTCCGCATGTAGAATTATTATCATTTGAAAAAAGTATAAGAAGGCGCAAATGGTCAAATGTGATTGAATTTTAAATCAATTGTACACTCCCATTGTCCACTATTAATTATCATATTCAATTTTTAAATTTAAATTAAATAACATAAATTCGATATTATAAGTATAAATTTAGATATTCAAAATCTATACGAAAAGTATTATAATGCAATTTTTTTTATTCAAATCAATATGATGAAAAATACATCATAAAATGTAGTTAAAATTCGTACTCCCTCCTTCCACTTTTGATTATCATGTTGCGCTTTCCAAAAGTCAATTTGACTAATTTTCAAAGTTAAATTAGATTACATCAATTCGATATTTTAAAGAAAAAATTTAGATTTTCAAAAACTATATGAAAAGTACTATAAATTGCAATTTTTTGCATATGAATATGATAAAAAATACATCTTAAAATATTAGTCAAAGTTCTCATAGTTTAACTCTAAAATAAAAATCATAAAAAGTGGACGAAGAAAATCTTATTTAATTCTATTAAAGAAAACTATAACAATTAATGTATTATAATATAAACAGTTTATAAGTTGTTGGTACTTGATTTTCAAGTTTCTATTTAGAGTAGTCGTAGCTCCCACATGTCCTCATTAATGACCATCTGTTATTTGTTACCCAAATAAACAACATTAACTATCAACTGAAAATGATAGCTTTTAAGTACATTTCAATTGTTTTGTTTATTTAAGTGTTTTTTTGCTTGTCATTAATTAATTAATTCCAATTGCTAGGTCAATATGTTAGTCAAACAAGTCTACTTTCGTAATTTTCTCCATGTTCCAACTTTCATATCAATTAAATAAACCAGAAATGCATCAATTAAACTAATATTTCCCTTGAAAATTTTGTGACGCTGGGTCGGAGTTTGATGAACCTATTAATCACTCCTTTAGTTGTAGTATTTGCACCCTTTTTACTTTGCCTAGGTTTACACCTTTGGAATATTCACTAGGCAGACATACAAATTTGATCTTTTCATAGCATACTTTCTCCATACATTTGTCTATTATACTTAACATAAATTAAAAGCTAAATGATAAATTATTTTTTAATTTTTTAAATAAATATATATTAATTTACTCCAAAGATTGGAATTATTATTAGCAAAATCTCAAAATTTAGCAAGTAAAAAGATACAACACTCGTACACGTCGAACTAATAGTTATCCAAATCTTAAATTCTTAACATTGACTTATAGACTATTTAGATCGATTTATTTTAAATGTTTTTAAATTAATTCTTTTAAAGCATTTTACTTCAACAAATTGTAGACTCATCCAAACAGACTTTTATTTTACTTAAACAATATTTAAAAAATAAAAAAAACTGATTAAAGTATTTCTTTTATTTCTTTTAGTTATCATGTTATATTTTTCGAGAGTCAATTTGACTAATTTGTAAAGCTAAATAAGATTATATTTTTTTGATATTTTAAAATAAGTCTTTGATATTTAAAAGTTATACATACAGTACTATAAATTACATTTTTTATATTAATATGATGAAAAAATATATCTTAAAATATTAATCAAAATTTATATCGTTTAATTCTCAATAACAACTAAAAAAAGAACGAAAGGAGTATATAATGGTTGGTGTAATTCAATTTGAGGCATGTATGCATTTATTTTGTTAATTAGGTTATATAAATTGAGCTACAAAGTCCACATTGAAATTTTCAACATAAGTTTCGTAAGCAAGGAAGACATTATACTATGTGTGGTATGTATAATGTACCAACCATCTTGAAAATTTTGGTCTTCCAAAAACCAAATTTCAATCTTTTATTGAACGGTCTTTGACATCTATTTTTTATTGAATGAATGACTTTTGACATAATAATTTCAAAAGAGGCAAAATATGATAATTTAATACTAGGAACATGCATACAATTCATCTTCTTTTTTAAGAGCAAGATAATAGTCTACAACGTCGAAAAATGTACTACGTGAATAGCTACTCGTACAACTAAATGTAGCTTGAAATAATACTAAAAATTTACCCAAATTTGTCCTTCCAAACTGCCACTTACGTATAGTAGTAATTTTGTATAACTGAAAAAAACATTTCAAATCTCATGATCTTCCCTTTTGAGACTAATTCTACTTTCTTATAAAAGTGTGACGTATGATGATTTAATTTTTAAATATAAAGTGATTTTCAACTTAAATATTTTTTATTTCCGGAGTTTTGTCAAGTAGACATTTGACTCGTGGAATTAATTAAGCATTTAAAAATCATAATTTTCTCAAATTCTGGAGGCTGATATGGAGGTAGGATTGACCAACGAGGCTTCATGATCTGAACACCAAAAAAAAAAAACTATTTATATATATAATAAATATTGAATTTTCTGATTACGCCACTATTATTTATTTTTTTTATTTTAATTTTTCTTAGTGAAAATCCTAATTACTAGTATTATTTTATTTTTGACACCCCCGAAACACACAAATCCCCCTTGCCCAAACCAAAAACATTTCATGACTTGTTCTTCTGTTTTGTTAAAGAAGAAGTCAAATAGTAGTTGGGTTTTCTCCCACTTCTTAGAAGTTTGTTAGAGACCTTGATTCTGTGTTAGTACTAATACTACTAAATATTCATGTCCACAGTTGAAATAATTAAAGAAATTGAGGAGGAAAATAATCATATATAAGCGAGAAATTATAAAATAAAATAAATAAAGATAAAATTAAAAAAAAATCATGCATGAGAAAACAAAGAACAACCATGTTGTATATAGACAGGCCGCGGACCTAGCTAGAAATAGATTTAGTAGCTAGAAATAGATTTAGTAGAATTCAGTAACTTTAACCAAGATATTCTATTTGTGTTAATTAAGAAATTTCACTTAATATATACAAAAAAATTATTCATAACACAACTATAAAGTAGGTTAAATTCTAGTGTTATTGATAATATATCATTTCATAGTCATACAAAATAGGTCATGAATTGATCTAGAACTTAACACAAGAAAAAAAGAACCCAAGATATAAGAACCACAACTTAAAAAAATATCAATGGGTTATAAATAGCTTCTCTTTACAAAACTTAAGAGAAGTAATCAATAATTCCACAAAAATATAAGATCAATATATAATATATGAAAATGTATACTCACTAGTGAACCATGTACAATTGGAGGCACCTTCAAAATAATCCTCACAACATATATTAAAAGGAAATCTTTAATAATTTAATTTCCCTTCAATAATTTCTTCATGGTCTTCATATATTGATTTGATTGTGCCTTTTGGAAGGAGCAGAAGGTGGAATAGGGACTCCTTTTGGCAAAGATTGAGAAAATGATGATTTGGAATTGTTAGTACTAGGTAATAAGGGCTTAACATTAACAACTTGTGAGTCTTTTTTTGCATTAACATGGTGATCATGATGATCAACCAACAAAATCACAAGAAGTAAATAAATTAATAGTGTTGTCTTGTGATTTTTTTCCAACATTTCTTGTGGTTTGAGAAAGTTAAAAAAAAGGGGGTGGGAGAGGGAGACTGATATTAAGTGTTGAAACAGAAAAAGAGAGGGGTGATGTTTGCTGTGGAAATTTTTCTTATAGTAGTAGTATTAGTTGGTGGAGAAATGACTTAGTTTCATTCTGAGTTTAAGTTATATACATCGACGTAGTGAGTTAGAAAAACAAGTTTACTCTCTACTTTTGAGGTATAAGATAAAGTCTGCATACACTTTATTTTTTTCAAATGTCATGTTATGGAAATGCATTGGATATTCTCATGGACGGAACCAGGCAGGATAGATGTTTGAACTTGGTCCTTTCGACTTCTTTATATCTTTCTTCTTAGTATTTTAAATTCTATTAGTGAAAACTGTGACTCAATTACCGAATATTGTGTTGTTGTTATTGATATTATAATATAAAGTACTATAACTTGTGTATTTTTGTGTGGGGTAGATGGGTTGTCGTGTGGGGATGACTTGTGCCTGAAGTTTACTTTTGAAGATAACGGATTTGGCTGTTTCTCTTTAGTTTCCTACTTCAATTTAATAGCCAAAATATATTTGTGGACATAGTGAATGCTCATCAAACAAGCTCTCGAGTAATGAATATAGACGGATTCAGTATTTAGAATATCAAATTTATATGAATTCAATATTTTTATATCGCGTAGATATGAATTTATAATTTTAAAAATGTAATGAGCTTAATGTCAAAAGGTTAGAATCCATATAACATACAACTATTATGTATTCTGACTAGGGTGTAAAAAATGAACCCAAACATAGGTAATTCGTCCAGAATTTTAGGAGTTGGGTCAAGATAATTTGAATTGGTTCAATATCAACCATTCAAGTTTTAATCCATTTGAAAAGAATTCTCAATTGAGCCCAATTTAATCTTCAATTTCAAGCCGTTTTAAAACTTTTTATTAAGATATGTTTCTATATTGAAGAATTGAATTATTATCTATTTAACATCTTTTAGGATTTACCCATTAATTTATTACTTTTTTAACAAAAAATACTTGAACTGAAATTCAAATTGTGATTATAAAAGTTAAATATCAATATGTTAAATTATTGAGATTAATCGGGTCAAATTGGACGGGTCAAGACCCAACCCATTTTTTAGCCCATTTGAATCCGACCAATTTGAGCACAAAGTAAACTTGGGCGGGTCAAGACCCAACCCAATTTCTATTCAACCAATTTTAATATTTTCAATTTCAACCCAATCCGCCCATTTGACACCCCTAATTCTGATCCGCCTCTACAATTAGACAATGAAAAAGTAACTTTATGCTAACATATATACTACATTTGTTATTCATTTTTACTTGTTTAAACACTAGTATATGTTTTGTGCTTATTATAATTAATTAACGGTTTATTTGTTTTTTAGTTGTGGTAAAATCAACGGTACTGTCCAAGTTGCCTCTTGGGCCTTAGCAATTTTTTATGTTTGAAGCAAGATGTGTGTAATTAGAAAATTGAACTACAAATGGATACTACCTCCCTTTACTTTTATTTATTTATAATATATAATAATAGACATTGTATATGTTAGTCCAAATTGCACATATTTTATTAAAATATTATAATATTTATATTAGTTGATGTATATATATTTAATAAATTTAAGAAAATGTCTTTTTTATGTGTTAAAGAGGACAAATAAAAATAAAATTATTTTTAATATATTCTCCTCTGTCTCATTTATGTCGCATTCATTCTTTTTTTAGATGTCACATTTATTATATTTCGAAATAATTTACTTTAATTTTTTTTATACTTAATGAAATAATTTAATATCACACAAATATCTATTAATTGTTTTAAATTATAAATTTCAGAAGTCTTCTTCTTCTCAATCATCATATCAAATTAAATAGTGTGGAAATATGAGCATTAAATGCAAAATATATATTAAAGCAATAATGTGGAGAGGTATGAAAACACGGAACATTAAATGCAGGGAGGGCAAGAACACATGTTTTCTTGGACTAACTTCCCTTTAAATATGGAGAAAATAAACAATATCCATCTTACTTTTAATTCCAAAAAAAATTCATGTAAATTCTTAATAATATAATAATAACAACAACAACAATAACAATAATATATATTATTAACATTAACCATCTTTGTAAAATATGATATTCTAATTTTCCAAATGATTTTACTTGTATCTCAAGTATATGTACCAAAGATATAAAAAGGTGGGAACATGGAGCATTAAACGGGCGTTTGGCAATGTTGACATAAATTCTAAAAAATCAACTTTATTCAGAATATTAAATTGGAGTTGTGTTTGATCATATTTATTAATAAATATTAAAATAAGATTATTTATAAAATAAGTAATTTAGTTAAAATAAATTTTGAATAAAATAATCAAAAGGCTAACAAGATTTTAGGTATATATATATATATATATATATATATATATATATATAATATATATTATTTTTTTTTTTTTTTTTTTTTTTTTTTTTATGATTAAACAGCAAATTACAGATAAATTTTGAGTTCGACTTATATATGGTCTATTTCCATATTAGAATATGATTCATTGTTGAAAAGTGTTGGTAGGGACATTTTTTTAATTAATTAGTCAAGTGTTCTAAAGTATCAATTATTTAGCATGGCTATGAAATTTAGGGTGTGTTTGATATTTTCCATTTTTTTTTTTTCAATTTATCATATTTTATTAGTTAAAAATTTGATGTAAAATATTTTCCTCAATATTACACCCTTTTAAGGACAAAGGCAAGCAAATTCTGTTGGGAATAAACTCGTAACAGAAATAATTTTTGCGGTGATAAAAGCAATAAAAGCGGAACACAACAATACGGTTAATCAACGAGAATAAAAAGAGAAATAATGACACCAAGATTTTACGTGGAAACCCTCCTAAATAAGGGAAAAATCACGACCCGAGAGGAGCAACGAATATCACTATAGTAAGGATTTTTACTCTTGTAGGTCTGAGTAAAACTCCAAAGACCACTACACACTCAAAAGAAATAACTCTCTTTTGATTTTTCCACCTCACTACAATATCGCTCGCACTCTCTATTTTTTCCTCACAGATTATTTTCTTCTGTGATACCTCACTCTTCTTTTCTCTCCTTTGTAATTTTTCTTGTACATTGAGCATGAAGAATTGTCCTCCCTTTTATAGAGAACAAATACACTACCTTCCAAATGTGCTACAGAAGAAAAAACAATTTTTTCTTCTTCATAGCTTATCAACTCTTGCCAAACTTTGAAATTAAAGAAAAAATATTTTTTTCTTTACCAACTCTGCCAAACTTTGAAATTGGCAGAAAACAATTCAAAGTTCGGTACATGGGGATGGACCCCACAATCTCCCCCTCTAGACCCATTCACCTGAAGGAGGTAGCTCTAGGTTTCTAGCTTGATGCATGCCGACAAGTTCTTTGCATAGCTCAAACTTGTCTCTTGATACCACCATGGTCAGCATATCTGAAGGGTTTTCACTAGTAGGGATCTTCATGACCTACATAGATCCGTCCTCTATCTTTTCACGAATCCAGTGACATCTCACGTCGATATGCTTCGTCCTTGCATGATACATGGTGTTCTTACTCAAGTCTATTGCACTTTGACTGTCACAATAGACGACATACTCCTTCTGATTCAATCCAAGTTCTTGAAGAAATCGTTTCAGCCATACCATCTCTTTGCCAGCTTCAGTAGCTGCAATATACTCTGCCTCAGTTGTAGAGAGTGCAACACACTTCTGCAACTTTGACTGCCATGATATAGCTCCCCCTGAAAATGTAAACAAATATCCAGTAGTGGATTTTCTATTATCGAGGTCACCTGCCATATCAGCATCAGTATAGCCCTTCAAGATTGGATCAGATCCTTCAAAACACAAGCAATCTCTTGTGGTACCTCTTAGGTACCTGAGTATCCACTTAACTGCCTCCATTGTTCTTTTCCAGGATTTTCAAGGAATCTGCTAACAACACCAACTGCATGAGCAACATCAGGTCTTGTACATACCATTCAATACATCAAACTCCCCACTGCTGAAGAATAAGGAACTTTAGCCATTCCCTTTTTCTCCTCT
This sequence comes from Solanum lycopersicoides, assembly GCA_022817965.1. Lineage (NCBI taxonomy): Eukaryota > Viridiplantae > Streptophyta > Magnoliopsida > Solanales > Solanaceae > Solanum > Solanum lycopersicoides. Next base: position 76,086,662 of record CM040623.1, on the reverse strand, counting down.
TTTGTTGTAGGACACATCTGTTTGCTCAACTTCAGATGACTCGCAAGAGGCGTGCTAACAGGTTTAGCACTCTTCATGTTGAAGCGTTCTAGTACACGTTCAATGTACTTCTCTTGAGATAGCCACAACTTTCTTTTTGTTCGTTCTCGAACAATCTTCATCCCTAGAATTTGTTGTGCTGGGCCCAAGTCTTTCATGTCAAATGACTTAGACAAATCTTTCTTCAACTTTGCAATCAGCTCTTTGTCTTGTCCTACAATTAACATGTCATCCACATACAACAACAAAATAATAAAATTGTTGTCAGAAAATCTTTTAAAGTATACACATGGATCAGAATAGGTCTTTGTGTATGTTTGACTTTTCATGAAAGAGTCAAACTTTTTGTACCATTGCCTTGGGGCCTGTTTCAACCCATAAAGACTCTTATTCAATTTGCACACCATGTGTTTCTTCCAGATACTTCAAATCCCTCTGGTTTCTCCATATAAATCTCTTCTTTGAAATCTCCGTGAAGAAATGCAGTTTTCACGTCCAATTGCTCCACTTCAAGATCTAGACTAGCTGATATGCTCAAAATAGTTCGAATAGAAGTCATTTTGACAACAGGTGAAAAAATTTCATCAAAATCAATACCTTTCTTTTGTTCGAAGCCTTTTACAACCAATCGAGCTTTGTACCTGACCAACTTTCCATTTTCATCTTTCTTGAGTTTAAAGACCCACTTGCACTTAAGCGGTCTTTTGCCTTTTGGAAGTTCAACTAGCTGGTATGTGCCATTTTTCTGTAGAGATTCCATCTCTTCGTGCATGGCTTTCATCCATTGGCTCTTTTCTGGATGAGACAACACCTCCTTAAGATTTTCTGGCTCCCCTTCATCATTGATGAGGACATACTCTGAGGAAGGGTATTTGGATGACTCCACCCTTTGTCTTTCTGATCTCCTCAGAGCTTGAGATTGTTCTTCTTCTTCTGGGTACTCCATTTGCTCGGTATTATCACCAAGTTGCCCCCCTGCTCAACAATCTCATCAGGTTGCTCTTCATGCTCAACAACTTTATCGATCGTACTTTCTGCACTTATGGGATGGTTAGAAGAAGAAGGAATAGTAACAAGATTAGGGACTATACCATTCTTTTTCTTGGCCTTCTCGGATAGATCATCAGCAGTTCCAACTTCACTTTCTCGAAAGATTACATCTCTACTTCTGATGACCTTCTTCTTTACAAGATCCCATAGTCTGTAACCGAACTCTTCATCTCCATATCCGATGAATATGCAAGGAACTGATTTATCATCTAGCTTGGTTCTCTGCTCCTTCGGTACATGTGCAAAAGCTTTGCAACCGAACACCTTTAGGTGCGAGTAAGACATCTCCTTGTTGGTCCAAACTCTCTCCGGAATGTCAAACTCCAACGAAACTGATGGACTACGATTGATAAGATAACACGCTGTCCGAACTGCTTCACCCAGAATGTCTTGGGTAATTTAGCCATCTGAGCATGCTTCTCACCTTCTCAACAATGGTGCGATTCATTCTCTCAGCTATACCATTGTGTTGTGGGGTTTCGGGAATTGTCTTTTCATGTCTGATTCCATGGTTTGAAAAGTACTCTTCAAATTCTCTTGAAGTGTACTCACCTCTATTGTCAGTTCGGAGACGTTTTAGCTTCCGACCTGTCTCTCTTTCTACCAGAGCATGAAACTTTTGAAATACTTGAAACACCTGATCTTTAGTTCTCAAGATATAAACCCACAATTTTCGAGAAGCATCATCAATAAAGGTAACAAAGTATTTATTACCTCCTATCGATTCTATCTCTATTGAACCACAAACATCAGAATATACCAAATCAATTATATTCGACTTTCTTTCAGATGATGTCTGAAATGAGACTCTATGTTGTTTACCAAATAAGCAATAGTTACAAGGTTTTATCATTGTACCTTTGGCAAAAGAGATAGAGTGATTTTTTGGAAAGAATTTGCAATCCCTTCTCGCTCATATCACCCATTCTTTTATGCCATAAATCTGCAGAATTCTCTTCGTGAGCCGCATTTAATTCACCTTGGCATATTTCTGCATTTGTCCTGTACAACGTGCCACGAGCAACTCCTTTTGCAATCACCAATGCCCCTTTGGTGAGTCTCCATTTTTGATTTGCAAAGTAGTTCTCATATCCATCTCGGTCCAAAGCAACTTCCGAGATCAAGTTCATCCGCAAATCAGGTACGTGGCGCACATCTTTCAACACTAATGTGCATCAAACATTTGTCTTTAAGCAAATGTCTCCGATTCCCGCAATCTTTGAGTAACTAGTGTTACCCATTTTCACATTGCCCAAATCACCGGCTACATATCTGCAAAAAAGATCTCTTACCGGTGTGGCATGGTAAGATGCTGCTGTGTCGACCACCCATTCCGACTCTACACCTGCCAAGTGCATGCATTCTTCTTCCTCATTTATGAGGAGAACAACACTGTCATTAGTTGGCACCATGGCAGTTGTGTTGTCATCATTCTTCTGGCCGCTGCTTTCCCCTTTGCCCCTTTTTAGATTTGGACAATCTCTTTTGAAGTGTCCTGGTTGATCGCAATTGTAGCAATTTCTGGCCTTCGATTTTGATCGGACCTTGGACTTTCCACGAGCTCCGGATCTACCATAGTTACTTGAGCTCCTTTGGTAACTTCTGCCTCTACTTTCCGTGATGAGAGCTTGTCCGTGATTTTCAGGCCTTTTTCTCATCTTCTCATTAAGCAGAAGGGCTAATGTGACATCCTTCAACTCAATGGAGTCCTTACCATGTAAAATGGTTGTTGCTAAAGTATAGTAGGAAGATGGCAACGAGTTTAGGAGCACTATGGCTTTATCTTCATCCTCGATCTTTACTCCGAGGTTTGCTAGCTGCGTGATTAGTCCATTAAGTACATTTAAATGAGACAAAAAATTTGTACCTTCACCCATATGTAGCGCATATAACTGCATCTTTAGGTACAATTTATTTGTCAGCGTTTTGGACATGTATAGAGTTTCTAACTTTGTCCAAATGCCACATGCACTCTCTTCATCGATGATGTTATTAACTACATCATCTGTTAAGTGCAATCTGATTGCACTAGCAGCCTTTTCATCCATTTCTTCCCAATCCCCAAGTTTCATGCATTCGGGCTTTTTGGATTTGCCGCCTAGTGCCTTGTGCAAACCCTGTTGGATGAGCAAGTCTTTCATCCTTCTCTGCCACGTTGAGAAACCGCTATCACAGTTGATTTTTCTACCTCATACTTTACTCCAGACATTTTTTTCAATTGAGTATAGTACAATAAGCTGCAAAAAATATTTCTGTAAATGAGCAGAACCTGTGCTCTGATACCAATTGTTGGGAATAAACTCGTAACAGAAATAATATTTGCGGTGATAAAAGCAATAAAAGCGGAACACAACAATACGGTTAATCAACGAGAATAAAAAGAGAAATAATGACACCAAGATTTTACGTGGAAACCCTCCTAAATAAGGGAAAAACCACGATCCGAGAGGAGCAACGAATATCACTATAGTAAGGATTTTTACTCTTGTAGGTCTGAGTAAAACTCCAAAGACCACTACACACTCAAAAAAAATAACCCTCTTTTGATTTTTCCACCTCACTACAATATCGCTCGCACTCTCTATTTTTTCCTCACAGATTATTTTCTTCTGTTATGCCTCACTCTTCTTTTCTCTCCTTTGTAATTTTTCTTGTACATTGAGCATGAAGAATTGTCCTCCCTTTTATAGAGAACAAATACACTACCTTCCAAATGTGCTACAGAAGAAAAAACAATTTTTTCTTCTTAATAGCTTACCAACTCTTGCCAAACTTTGAAATTGAAGAAAAAACAATTTTTTCTTTACCAACTCTGCCAAACTTTGAAATTAACAGAAAACAATTCAAAGTTTGATACATGGGATGGACCCCACAAATTCCACTCATTATACCACTAACTTACCAAAATGTATCACTGAGTAAGTTACAATCAATTTTAAATTATTAATTAATGGCCATGTGAAATATATATGTACTAATTAAAATATATTTTTATTCATTTTAGGAGATGTAAATATATAATTTGATTCGTAAATCAGGAGTTTTGGGCTTGTGGAAATCTTTTAAGTCTGCCACTACTAGCAGATCCAATGAAGATCTTACAATATGATTCATTTGTCTACAAAAATATTTATTGGAGAGTGACACATTATTTGATTGGAGGCAAATAAAAGAATGATTAAAATAGTTTCTTGCGTTTGACATAGGTATAAATATATCCTCAAATGATTTTAATTTTTTCTCAATAAAAAATCACCAAATTTAACAAATTCTTTGTTAGGTGTATATACTACTAATTATATTGAATTGCCGCTAGAAAATAAAGTGATAAAAAATATAATATATATTCAGATTGAAACTCAAATATCTTACTCTCTTTAAAAAAATTTAATGAATTGTAATCAGCCATATACGTAAAGACACCAACATTCTTGCTATGAAATTTAACGAAAATTGTGAATTTTTTTAATTTTCTTATTATTTCTAACTTTTTTTGTGATTTTTTGAACCTTAATGGACCTTGTTTTTTTTTTGTTTGGAGAAGAAATTATCAATAAAAGATTAGTATATTTAAAGAAAAGAGAGGTCTTAGAGACAAAAGGGCAAAGTTGAGTGATCAAATGTTGGAATCTATTTGAAAATAGAGGGGGAAATGAACATAGTGTCATATGATTTGGTAGGCAAGTGGACCCATGCTAATAAATGGCCGACTGTTAGTTGAACTAAGTAGACGTTTGGTCCTTTCGCGATTCCAATTTAATCGAGACTCGAAGATAGAATAGATATTTGATCACGAGTTCGAGTTTTGGAGATGGAATCATATCTGGTTAATTTTTTTAAAAATAATATTTATACATTGAAGTTCAAGTATGTTAGCTTTGAATTTTTCATAATGAAAATACTGATTTTTAAATAAAGTAAAAATTATTTTTAAAATAAATAAATAATGTATATAGCCAAAAATATAATTGCTTCTTTCATACTATATCTTCTGCACTGTATTTTTAAATAGGGAATGTTGTCCATCTGCTTATCTAAGCTTGTTTCTTGCATTGTCTCTTTCTCATATTCAATGCTCAATTTGATCAACTTTGCCATAAATCAACACAGATTGCCTCCAAATACTCTCAAGCTTCCTTTCAAAATAAGTATGGTTTTAGCTTATTTTACGTTTATAAATAAGTATCGTTTTAACTTATTTTATGTTTACTGAAAAGTAAAAATCTCTTGATACATATAAACCATATTCTTATTTTACTGACTCTATATAATGTGACAAGAAGGAGCTGTTCAGATGATAAAACCCCCAATATATAGTGCAACTATTGGATAAATTAGGCCAGTAAATAAGGACAAATAATTCAATTTAATTAAAACACTGCAAACTAAATAAATAATATATATCACAAGACTATAGATAGTGATAAAACTTGAGTTTTGTTACCTTTTTTCTGATGCTTAATAGTTTGTTTGGTAAATTTTTGTGGTAATAAATGCTTATGTTTTTCAATCCGTGCTTATTTTATTTTTTTCTAAAATGATGTGTGTTTGAAGAGTACGCAACAGAAAAATATAGTTTTTTTTTTCCTGAAAATACTTTTCAGAAAAATACATTTAGAAAGAACTTTTAAAAAATTTGGTCAAACGCTAAAAGTATTTTCAAATTTACTAGTATAAAAGAATTTTCTCACCAAGAATACTTTTTTGAATATAAACTGATTTTAGAAGTTAGGCAAAACAGGTTGTTTAATAAAGTTAAGTGAATTTTTTTAAAAGTAGAATAAATGTTTTGAGTGATTATCCATAGAAGTACCATTTAATTAGTTTTATTTTCAACTTGTAAATGAACTTGATGGAAATCTATGTTCTCTAAGCTATAACAATTTAGTCTGTAACAGAATTATGAGGATTTCATACCGCCACAATTAGGATTTAGGAGTATCAAATAAACGGATTGAGTTAAATTTGAAGAGTTACAATTAGTGATGGATTCAGAATTGTTCTAAAAGATTCAAATCTGAAAAATAAACACATGAAAACATAAAATGCATTCAATATTTGATATATCTATCATAATGTATACATATTAAAATATAATCATAGTCATATTAAAGTATCCTACCTGATTCCGACCCTGATTACAATGATTTAAGTCTTGTATATATGGGTTGATACACCATGCTAATTTAGCTATGTCGAACATCATTGATATCCAAATTCTATGGAAAAAGATTGGGCTTCACCTTGGTACATGGGCTAAAAACTTTGGCAAATAGAAGAGTACAATGGGCTAGATCAAGGTGCCAAAGTTATTGTTGGCTTGTTGCTGACCAACTGTCCAACTCATCATGACTTAGTCAAGTACGTACTTACTTACTGCAATTTTTAGCGATAATAAATTAACGGTAATAGCTTAATTATCATTAAATGTGTATTTTTAATTATAATTAACACTCTTTGTATATGTTACTAAAACCTTTAATGACATTAAATCTAAACATTTAACTAATGTCGGTCAAGACTTAAAAACTCTTTATTAATACGTTTAATTATTTATTATCGCTAAAAATTATTTTCGATTAGCACTATTAGTTTAGGGTTTAGATGGTTTTTAGATTCTACTTTTCACTAAGTATGCTCATCAAAGAAAGAAAAAATAATAAGGGAAACCAAATACTAAGATATGTACTACAAGTTTACTTATAAAACTGAATATTAGTGCATACCGCTTAACAAGGCCATATGATTATATGTAGGGGTGTTCATGGGGGTGGTTTGGGTTGGTTATTGATTAAAATTAAAATTAAATTAATTTAATCTGTTTTAAAATTATCAAAAGCAAACCTAATCAAATATAATGTACATTTATCGGTTTGGTTATTTTCGATTTTGGTTTGATTTGGTTCGGTTATTAACCATACATAAAAATAAAAGAAACAATTCATTCAAAACGTGAAAAAAGTGACAACAATCCATTCAAATGAAAAAAAAAAAGTAGAATAAATGCAATTACAGAACTTTCGATCATTGAATTTACTGAATAAAACTTCAAAATTCACTATTTTGATATTACAAGAAGAGGACAATGACATTTTCAGTCCCACAAATAATTTCGATAGACACTCATATACATGAAACCAATAAGAAAAATGTTCTCACCTTGGACTTTTTTTTTTCATAAGTAAATTATAAATAAATTTTGATGAAACATATATCAAATCTTTAAAATTGTTTATGAATATAAATATTATGTACGTATTATAATAAAATCTATGTACTTGTTGGTTCAATTTGATTATTTCTTCGGGTTTTTTCGAGCGAAACCATAACTAAACCAAATACTATCGGTTGTTAATAATCTAAAACCAAACCAAATCAAAATCCAAATTAAATCGGTTTATTAAATTAATTTGATTCGATTTAAATCGGTTTTTATTCATGAACACCCTTAATTATAGAGTCCGGAGCCTAAAGGGTATAAAATATTAACAAAAATTCCAAAATGGTATATAAAATTTTATATTAACCAAAACGGCAAAATCGCTGGAACAACAGCGATTTCCTCCACCGGAAAAAGCAAAATCGCTGCTACTGCAACAATTTTGCAAAATGTGATTATTATTTTTTTTTTTTAAAAATCAACAAAATCGCTGCCTAGGCAGCGATTTTCTTGAAAAAAAATGTTATTATTTTTTTAAAAATAAAATAGGCAGCGATTTCATATTTTTTTTTTAAAAAAAATGAAATCGCTGCATAGGCAGCGATTTTCATTAAAAAAAAAATTTTTTTTAAAAAGAAATCGCTGTCCTTGGCAGCGATTTACATTAAAAAAAATAATCTTAAATGATTTTAATAAAACGCTCCAAAATTTAACAAAAAATAAAAGAATATTTTTTTTTATGAAAATCGCTGCCTTGGCAGCGATTTCATTTTTGTTTTTAAAAAAAAAAATTGTGAAAATCGCTGCCTAGGCAGCGATTTTATTTTTTTAAAAATAAAATAAAATAAAATTCAAGAAAATCGCTGCTTAGGCAGCGATTTTGTTGAAATCTGTTTTTTTTTAAAAAATAAATCACATTTTGCAAAATCGCTGCAGTGCTTTTTCTGGCGGAGGAAATCGCTGTTGTTACAGCGATTTTGCTGTTTTGGTTAATATAAAATTTTATATACCGTTTTAGAATTTTTGTTAATATTTTATACCCTTTAGGCTACGGACTCCTTAATTATATGTCAAATAAGCAACATGCACTGAATTTGAACTAAGTCAAAATTGATTAAGCTTAATAAAAATGCTTGACCTTCCTAATAATTACTTGGATAGTGATGAGTTAGGTTTAGGTAGGTTACATACTTGTATTGTTGTGTGCATGTTTCTTGTTGTTTCAAGATCGTTCCAGTTTCATTACATTCAAAATACTGTGGATTTGAGGAGATTCGATTTTGTAGTCTATTACAAATTTGATTTTAGGTTTATGTCATTTTTATACCTAAAAGTTCTGAAAAGCTCTTTTTTAAATTCAATTTGTAAGTAATTATAAGATATCATTATCATATAACCACTCCATCACATAAAAAAATATTTTATGAACATATATAGCCACTAGGAAATGTATTGCGTACTACTCTCTCCGTCCGGTATTGTTTGTCATATTGCGCTTTTCGAAAGTCAATTTGATTAATTTTCAAAGTTAAATTAAATCACATTAATATGATATTTTAAATTAAAAAATTAGATATTCTAAAACTATATGAAAAGTACTATAAATTGCAATTTTTTGCATATTAATATGATTAAAAATATATTTTAAAATTTTAGTTAAAGTTTTTATAGTTTAACTCTAAAATAGAGAAACCATTATAAACAATACCGGACGGAGAGAGTAAATTAAAGTCTTGCCAAAGTCATTTTCTGAAAATAGATTGTCTATACAAGTGGTGTACAAAAATAAACTAAACTTTAATTCAAAGGTCCGCATGACTGCGAAGTAGATGCATCTTACTTTTTCTACATTATTTATAGTCCCAACAAACTTTACCCTTTTTTTTCCTTTCCAAAAACGATACATTATTTAATTTGTCATATCGACAAATAATACTAAAGAACTTCCTAATAGTAGTGGATATAACCTAATCACAACAGGTTTATATGAACTCAGTAATTTTAACTCATATCTTGTATATGTATTTTAAAAAATTCACTAAATAAGAATAAAAGTAAATTTCGAACTCAATGAATCAAATGTAGTGTGATAGAATTTAGAACTCGAACCGTGTATAGTACAAAATCTTAAATCCTTCTCTAAAGAGAATTCTCTATTTCTCTCTATATTGGTCAAAGATGTTATTGAAAAGGTCAAAAGGAGGAGTACTTGGAGATAGAATTATTCTAGGTGAAATAAAATTTGAAGGACTAGGCAAATAATTACTACTATGTTCAAAATAATTCCTATTATTATGTAATTCAGGACTTAAATCATGAAAAAATCCAGCTGATGGAGGTGAGAAGAAATTTGATGATATAGGTTGAAGAGAAGATGGATTTGGTGACAAAATACCTTGAGGAAAAACTCCACTATAATTTCTTTCAATTTCTTCATGATTAACCATTTCCATGTCACAATTAGTAATTTGTGAATTTTTAATATTCCCTTTTGTAATTCTTGTATTCTCTATTGAAGCAAACCTAGCAGCCGGAGATATCGCGCTAATATTATTCATATTTTCTTGAAAAGGAAATGAGGAGATTGACGATGATGTTGATGATGACGACCTGGAATTTGGTCCGGTGAGTCGTTGGACTAAAGACATGAACTCACTAGGGTTTGCATGGATTACCTTTGGGGACACGGTGTATATTATAACGGGTGGTCGTGGTGGTGGTTGATGATGAGGTGGCAATTGGTAGTGCTGATGTGGCACCACCGGTGGTTTTTTAATCTTCTGTGAATCTTTACGTAATTTGAGTGGCGTTGGCCGGGGACCTTGGAGTTCTCTTTTCGGGGACTTACCGGCGGAGTTTTCCGATGAGTCCATCGTTGAAAAATGAATAAAAAATTGAATATTTGAAATGATGAAAGAAGAAGATTTTGAAAACTAGAACTAATGGAGGAGACTATGAAAGGGAGGAAAAATGCCTTGTTTTGTCAAGGCAATTTATAAGGGAGGTGACAATATATTTTAATACGTAGCTACTATTTAAAAAGAGCAAGTCAATGGAGTGTGAAAGTTGATGAAAATACAAGACAAAAGAAATACATATTTTAAACTAACATAACTGGATGAAAATACAAGACAAAAGTAATGTATACATTTTATAAACTTACATATATTTTACTTGTTTCCGTTCGAGTTGTTTGGTTGGAAATAAGTTATCACATAATTAATTATTCTGAAATAAATTATTGTATGAGATAACTTATCCATCATTATCATATAGATGGTAGATGGATAATTCAATAACTAACGAATATCTATAATCAAACACATAATACAATAATCCTCTATTTTATCCTTAAATTATTATACATCATACCTCATATCAAACGAGTAATCCAAAGTTTAAGTCAATATAAGAAGGCTTGTATTATCCGAACATCTGATGCTAAGTCACTTTAAAATATGAGTTTTGCAAATTTTAAAATAAAACACGTTATCTACTATAATAGATAAAATTGATATGCTAATATAAGAAAATATTATATTAACAATGCATATAATTTAATAATTTGTATTCGTTTGTATGTAGGATTTTTTAATAATACATAGGTCATAGGATATCATCATGTGCCAATTTTGTATTGTTAGAAAGGTTTGAACTTGTCTAAATGAAAACTGAAAAAGCTGCTTACGGGAAATAGTCAACTTTTGGTGATGCCAGTAGGCATATGTAAACCTTGAATAAATAAGAAATAAATAATTACTAGAAGACTATATATTATAATTAATTCAGGAGCCAATGATGCATTTCTGAATGCGATTAATGTCTTTTTTTTAAAAATAAAATAAAATTTGAAGGGTAAATTATGGAGGGATAACAAAGAGGGGAATAGAACTCCCATTAACAAAGTGAAATTGAGATAATTAATCAATTAAATTATTAAAATTTTACAACGCCATAAATGTCAATGCATCCATTTTCACTTTCAAACAAGTGGTATTCCCTTTAAAGGCTTTAATTTTCTACCTAACCACGTGCCCCACACGGACTGGTTCGTAGTAATTCGTACTAGTGCACGAAGGATCTTAAAAAAAATCTATATGAAAAGATTGTTTGTACTATATAAAAAGATTATATTAAAGAATATTTAGTTACTAGGAGTACTTACTACTATTAATATTGATTAGGGGGTGTTTTAAAAAATTATGTACATTTCGAAGTTTATAATCGTAGAATATAGAGATATATGATTTTATTTATGCGGTGTCATAGGATATATCAATATCTTATTTATGAATTGAATTGTGTGTTTGGACAGATTGAGAAAATTTTAACTGACGTTTTCATGTTTATGAAAAGAAAAAAATAAAATTAAAAAAAATAAAATTTCATCATCTATTAATCTGATTTCAAATGATGATTCCATATTGCATGTCTAAGAATTCTTTTACGTTGTTTTCGTTTATTTTAAAAGGTACATTGATCCTTTTCGCAAAAATAACTTGGATTATTTAAAGGGGATTCTAAATTCTTAACTTGAGATTAATTTCACGTATATATATATATATATATATATATATATATATATATATATATATATATATATATATATAATTATAGTAGTTGAAAGACAGCATAATACTTTTGGCTCAATGGTGTATGCTTAGCTTTGAAACATATTGCTAGAAAATAAAAGTCGACACAATCTAAAGTTGTGTGCTTCTAGAACAATATGTATTTATGTTGCTCTCAAGTCAAAGTAATAACTACTACATAAATGGTTGATTGATTATTCAACGTTTACTCAGTCTAAAACTGTCACATTATTTATATTATACACAACCAAATAAAGGTGCAAAATTTCTTGTTTAATTAAAGAATTTCAAAAACATATGATCTCATGACCTCCAACTCCAAACGTAACCAAATTTTCTTAGTCATGGATATTGACGAAGTTTTAATCTGACACTACTCATAAATAAACAAGGTATAATATATAAATATATCTTGCATAAATAAACATAAATATATCTTTTAGCTATGTATAAGCTTGCATTTATGTTTTTCAACTTTAAGTGTGCAGTGAACACTTAAATTTGTATAAAATTAAATAAGTAGACACACGCACATCCTACGCGACATCTTACATGACAATTAAATTAATCACATTTATAAGAAGTCGACAATAGTTCTACCAACAAAGATATCGTATATGGTGTTCTACATGTATCGGATCACATAGAACTGAAGTGAAAAAATAAAATAGCTCCAAAATGTGATTCGGAAATACAAATTAAATATAGTAAATAATATATATATGAGATCCTAAATCGAGAACATGAATAAAAGTATATTGGGGTCAATATATACTAACGTATGTAACATTAATTTCTTGTGGACCTTTAGTTTTAGATGCCGTATGGAGACCTGTTTGTTAATTATGAAACTTTATTCTAATATATTCATTGCCAGTTTCTTCGTAAAATTAACGATTCTTTTCTTTTCTTTGCAAATTTCAAACAATTTTTTATTAATCCAACAGAAAGCACGTCTTTGGCAAATACTAGGTTTTGTCCTCTTTTGACTTTGCATCTACTCACCACATACTTGTATTCTTAATTTCATGCTGAATTGAAAAAAATATATTTGGGGGGTTCCGTTTGATCTTGAATAGTAGCAAATGCTCAAGTTGGATTGAAAACAAGTTAAATAAAAACAAATAAATATTTTATAGCCAATTATATTTAATACAAATAAAAAAACGAGTTAATCAACTCATAATATGAATATTCTTTTCTTTTTTATGATTTCAGAAATTGTCAGGTTAGAACACAAATTAAAGGCTACAAATAAGTTTAGATTCATAAAGGTGAGTGGGATATAATAATGGGGAATTTTCACGAGTCCGGAACCTAAAGGGTATAAAATGTTAACAAAAATTCCAAAACGGTATATAAATTTTTATTTTAACCAAAAGGGCAAAATCGCTGGAAGGGCAGCGATGTGTCTCCAAATTGTTTTTTTTTTTATTTTTTCCATCAATTTTTTTAATTTTTTTTTTTTACAATTTTTAAAATAAAATTTAAATTTTTTAAAGAAATTTTAATTTTAAATTTTTCTACTACTTATTCCAAAATAAAATTTTTTTTAATGATTTTTTAAAATAAGTAGCAATCAAAATTTTTCTAAAAAATTGATTTTAAAAAATATGAAAAAAAAAAAATTGGAGACAAATCGCTGCCCTTGCAGCGATTTGCTCCTAATTTCTTTCTTTTTTTTAATTTCAAATAAAAAATTAAATAAATCGCTGCCTAGGCAGCGATTTATTAAAAAATCATTAACAAAAATTTATTTTGGAAATCGCTGCCAAAGGCAGCGATTTTACTTTTTCCGGCGAGCGAAATCGCTGCCCTTCCAGCGATTTTGCCCTTTTGGTTAAAATAAAAATTTATATACCGTTTTGGAATTTTTGTTAACATTTTATACCCTTTAGATTCCGGACTCGAATTTTCACATATGCCCACTAAAAAAATAATCTAATTACTCTCCTATAGTTTGATAATTATAATTTATAAATATATGTTATAGGAAGGAGAGAGGTGAGCGAGACTGAGAGAGAGAGGAGAGAGCAAAAAGTGGGAGAGAGCTGGATTGTATATGTATATTGGTTAATTGTATATTATACATATATATTTGTATATATGGCAAGCAAGATTGGGAGAGGGAGGAGAGAGGCGAGCGAAGTTGGGAGAGGGAGGAGAGAGGCGAGCGAAGTTGGGAGAGGGAGGAGAGAGGCGAGCGACAGGGCAGAAAGGTGAATTGTATATGCATATTGATTAGATCATTGTATATTATACATATGTATTTGTATATTAAGTGACTAATTATACAAACTCGAAATCCGCCCACATGATTAATGTATAATGTTGTCGTGAGTGGTAACTACAACAAACTATAGCTACGATGAGTAATTAAATAGTATTTATTACTACAACAAACTATAGCTAAAAAGAACTTTCCTAAATTGTAATAACTATACCAAAATAAATACTCATACTACAAGGGTTTGAAGTAATCATTGTGAACTCAACGTGAATTAGAAAGCATTTTTTTTTTTTTGGTAATACATGTGAAATATTATCATAACAAACAGAAAAAATTATAAACTAAAGAGCATCTAAGTGTTCCTTAAACCACCTTCTAGGGAGGGTGTCTTCAGATCACTTGATCTCCAGGAAACTAGTTAGAAATTAAATGTATGAAACTATGACATTTCTGTGCTTTCCTTGACCCTTGTAACATATCTATCCTTCCTTTCAGTTCCTTTTGTATCTGTGCATTCACGTATTCACCATTTACATGACGACTAAAAATTCTCTTGTTCCTAGCTATCCATGTGTGGTAGACCAATGCACCCCAGACTACTGCAATAACTTCCTTATGAAACTGTTTCCACCTTCTCCTTTTGATCCATTTAATTGTTTCATAAACTCCTTTAGATGGTAATTGAACCCTAACCATGTACACATCAGGATTTTCACATCTGTAATCCACCTGCATTCAGTAAATAAGTGATGTTGTGTCTCCAACACCCTCTCATCACACAAACAACAATTGCCATCCTCCATTGAAATATTCATTTTTAGCAATCGTTCACGCGTAAGTAGCCTCCTTTGACATGCCAGCCAAGTGAAAAAGCAAAAAAAAAAAAAAAAAAAAAGCAAAATTTATTGCTATAGTAAATCTTAGCATTAATTATTTGGGACAATGTATCAATAATTTAATTTTGTCAAACCTCTTTTGACTTAATTGTGTGAAACCCTTTTAGCTTGTATTCAAGTAATAAGTTACTTTTCTTTATTATTATAATAATTTAGAGAAAAAGATTAGTGTTGATTGATATTAGAGAGAGCGTCAAAAGATAGGGCTAAGTCGAGAGCCGCACGACTTGACCCAAGCAAGATTTATTAAAAGTAATTTTTTAATTGGACTATAATTATTCATTGCTCAAGTGGGGAGGAGGTTTTAAGACTAGCTAACGTAATATTTAATTCTTAGAATTTTTTAATGTCTTCTATTCTCTACAGAGCATCGATTTAACCTGCCACAAAAATTAAATTGTCACCTCAATATAAAACAATGACATATATACTTTGACATTGAAAAAGCTATCTTATAGTACATGTATAGGATCTAACGCCTTGCTTGAACCTGATTGGAGCAGGTGAACATATGACTCGAGATTAATTGTTGGCTTAGAAAGTGTTATTATAATTGCTTTTAATCGTAAAGCCGTCTTTTTTCGGATGTGGTTCTCGCTCCTTTCATTATATCCCATTATCTCTCATACATTAAGGCTCAACCTCAATGTTGTATTGGTTATTTAAAGTCGTGTTTGTTCCAAATAAAATCACAGTAAAATATGACAAACATAAAGAGATGGGAAATTGACACATCTTTAACTAGATATTGACATGATTTGAGCTAAAGATTAAGGTCAGAAAATGTAATCGAAATAGATTAACATCCAATAACCTAATTAACATTTAAAAGTTTTCGAATATACAAAAAAAATATCGATATTCTCATACCCATTCACTCAATAACTCAAAAAATCCTCAAAATAGTCATTTGAAGAAGAAAAAAAAGACAAATATCCTATTTTCAGCATATATTTTAATCAAAATTGATTCTACTTTTATATCTAAAAATATTTTTTCCTATTTCAATGAGTGGATATGATTGAAAACACATGAACGAGGCTATACATAAAATTTGAGTAAGATTATAGGTCATTTGTACTATTTTGGAGTAGAGATACAAATATGAAAAACATCAATGTGGCTTGTATATATGACGATGTATATCATGTATATTACATATAGAATTTCAGAGATATACATAATATATAGATATATAAGGGAATATACATCAATATATATGGAGATATACGTGAATATACAGTGGGATGAATTAATGGAAAGAGTATAATCTCAGGTTTTCAATTTAAAAATCAAATTCAAATCCGACTTAAATCGTATAAGTTCTTTCTTCATAAACTTCTTTTCAATAGTCAATTTCAAACTCTGAATTCAAATTAAATGATGATCTATGTGACTTAAAACTTATTAACTTGACTACATAGCTATAATGCAATACGTGGGTCGTATTTTTACACAATTATGTCTTCTAAGCAGTATTTGACATTTGTTCACGAATTTTTCATAATTATGCAAGCTCAAGTAAATTTTTAAACACTAGATCACTAAGGGAAAGAAGAAAGCCACGAGAGAAGTTCTAAGAAAGCTTTTATATTGCTTGGAAGTTGGAAGACTGCTTAATTCATTTATAAATGGTTGCCTCTCTATTTATACTACTAAATTAGGGGCTAAGTAATAGTCATTGTGAAAGTCCCTACATATTTATAAATAAGTCATCCTTCTAAAATTCTTTTTATGTCTAGAATATTCTAAGGTTTTTCAAGAAGTTCTTCCTGACTCGAGAATCTTCTCATAAATGCTAGAATATTTATGCTTCCACATGGACAACTTTATGCCATATGTCGTTTACGTGGCGTGATAAAATGGTGAGTCATAACAATTATGAATTATTCCAATAAATATGTCAAAATTTATTACTTCTTCTGTAAAGGAACCCGCCATTGTCCTTGTTTTTCTGGAGAAGTAGTTGGAAGCATAATATTATTTCTTGACAAAGATAAATATAGAGTTTTTTAGTTAGCACTATAAGTGTTCTGATCCATGGCGAGACACATTATTTCTTAACATAATTTTAAATTTTTAAATAGCTTATACTTTGACTTTGTCCTCATTTTATTTTTTTCATTCAAAAAAAAATCCAAAGCTAAATCAAATCGAAATAGATAAAATCAAACAGAATTGAATTAATTTAATTTGATATACGATACACACTTTTTTTAAAACAAAAGATCCAAGAACTGAAGTTCGATAAAAATCGAACCAAAGAACCAAAAGTCCGCCCTAACCTTTAGTGGCCAAAAAAGAGAGAAAAATGTTGCATAACTATTGTAATTTCTTGAGTGAATATTACTCAAAATGTAAAAGGGCTTTTAAGCGAAATTAAGACTAACTATAGTTTCTCATAAACACTCTGTGAGAGATCTAACATTCATCACTCTCAAAGTTACAGCAAACTTCTTTTCAAATTTTTTTATGATTTTCTCTGTACATACACAATAAACATGTAAAGCTGACTTTTTTCGGATCTGATTTACAATTTCGAAAATTGCCCTTCAATTTCTGTGCTGAGTGAGTTTTGTTCCCTAATTTTTATCTGTTAGATTCAATTGAATGCTGCTTTGAGAATCCCAATTTGCTTGCATTTTGTTAGAGTGATAATTTCATGCTTCCACTGAATTATTGCCCCAATTTTGTATCTGGGTATGTTTGAATTATCTCCCTTCATCATACCCATATGAAGAAAAACTATTCATTTGGGTCTGGTAGTCCTAAATCTTTCCAGGCCTATTCAAGGGGTGATTTTGATTTGGAATTAGGTACTGTTAAAAGATCAAGAAAGGCGAAAAGATCGGCTTTTTACCCTGTCAAGATGTTTAAATCATTAGGAAAACGAATTTATAGTTATTACAAGCTTCACCCAGCTAGGCTGTTTATGATATCTTTGTTAATTGGGGTCATTATTCTCATTGTACTGTCTGTTACCGAGAGGCGATTTCGGATGATGGGTAATTATGCAAAATTTGATGTGGGTGTTGATGCATATCCATTTTCCAAGTTTAGTAATCTTGTTATGGTTGCTGGACATTCAGTTTATACTAGTAGTAGTTGTGAGAAAGTTGATAAGGAGGATTCCTGGTTTTTAGAGTCTTATCAAAAGCACCCTGGTCAAGCTGCAACGTTTGTTGATCATATAAGGAGGGGGGTTGAAATTGCAGCTGATGACGATGATGCATTACTCCTGTTTAGTGGTGGTGAGACTAGGAAAGATGCCGGGCCAAGAAGTGAAGCTCAAAGTTACTGGACTGTTGCTGAAACTAAAGGGTGGTTTGGTGAGTTCTTATGTTTCCCAGTCTTCTATTCAGTATCATTATCATTTCTGTGTCTAGAAAACAAAAATGAATAGAGCAACGAAACCAATTGAAGAGTTATGATCTTCTATTCCTTTACAAACGTTCCATCGCGCTCTAGTATTGTCAAAGTTCCAAATCCTTGTATTGTACTTCATTGTTGAAATGAGCTAAGATATCTGAAACATGTGGGATATCTAAGGTTATTTTCCATTTGTAATATGAACTACCATCTGGACATACCTCTCACATTTTGCGTGGCCATTAATATGCTTGACATTACGCTATATCTTAGCCTATAGAATGGACATTCATCTTTTCAGATAGTACCATGATAGTGTGTCTAGCTTGCATGAAGATTATCCTTCGGTTACATAGTTTGAAAAACTAAGTTGCAACTATTCAATCGTCTACCTGAAAATTTCCAAATGGCTTTTCCCATTTTCAATAATATATGTACCTCTTCACTTGATCAGCACCCTCAGGCAATTGATTTTCGGACCTTAGAAGATTTTCCAAAAGATTCACAAGTTCATAAACCATAATCTGTTCCCTCAACGAAGATTAGTGACTGAGGCAAGAATTTGATGATGTAACTCTATCAGAGATTGTGATCCATGGCTGCTTTTCAGTTTAGTTTAATTGGAGGTGGTAGAACTGAGGCTATAATCATGAATTTGCGTTCCCATTTTTTGTGTTGGTCCTGGAAGCACCATTGTTAGGTAAAAGTGTTTATTTTCACTTGATTTCTGATTCATATGATCCCATCAAGCTGAAAGGTGTTGGAGTGTGCTTGATGGAAAGCGATAGTCTTCTGTTAGATGAATGGCTGTATGTTATGAGATTAACTGGATGTTTGAAATTCTTAATTTTTAATTCATGAGACCTCTGCCATCTTTACTGTTCAAAACACGAGAACAAAAGCATTGAGTGTCATATCTAAGATTAATTTCAATTTATAAAATGAACTACCATTTGGCGCATACACCTCATATTTGGGTGGCCCTTAATATGCCTGCGATTTTGTTATATCTTATCCACTAGAAAGGCATTTCATCTTTTCAGGTAGCACCATGATCACGTGTCTAGCTTGCAAAAAGGTTCATTCTCTATGTATATAGTTATAAGATCTAAATCCAAATAGTCATTTTACTGAAAGATTTTCAGTGGATCTTCACATTTCAAAATAATTGTGCCTCTTCACATGATCTACACCCTCATGAGAGTAATTTTCAGACCTTAGAAGCATTGACCAGACGATTCACAAATCCATAAATTATTATCTGTTCCTTCAACGAAGTTCTTAATGTTCTCTCACTTCATCTCTTGTTTGTGGCCTCTAATTCATTTGTAATGGTGAAATCTAGGATTATACATATGTGACCATAATTTTTACTCTGACACATGGCCATATTTACATTATTGCTATTTTCCACTTTATATGCAGGCAAACAAGAAAGTGTAAGAGGGAGGGCACTCACCGAAGAGCATGCTAGGGACAGTTTTGAGAATCTTCTCTTTAGTGTTTGTCGGTTCAGGGAGCTTACTGGCACATATCCACATAATATAACTGTAAGACATTTATTACCTCTTATAGCTAAAAAAAAATAGAATTCCATGTATAAAAGATATAAAGGAATGCCTGACATTTTCATTACTGAATTGCTTACCAGAAAGCAAGCTCTTGGTAACCGATATCTCAATCACATATACATATATTTTGCATCGAAATTAAGATGGAATAAAGGTGATAGATTTAAGTAAGAAGATATGCCGTGCTTTTGCTTTGCACATGAGGAGATTCGCACTTGATGTCTTTGCATCTGAGTATTCCACATTAGTGTTGGAGACATTGATTACTCCCTTGTTTTTGATCCAATAAATGTACAGTAGGTAGCAATCAAGGCAGTGTACCTCCATTAGCTGTTGTCAACTTTTCTGCAAAATAATTACGAACACAAACTCAAAGGTCCTAATAGGCTAGTACCGTTGTTACAGCTTTGGCAATTTGTCATTTCGGCATGATCACCCTGATAAAATTATATTCTTGTGGTAGGATCTATGGAGCTGTTTGTATTTTGTAGATCACTGCGGAAAAAACTCTTTCCAGTGGAAGTCAGTATTTAGGACATAATTGAAGAGACATATCATGTTCTTTAGCTTGTAATTAATGTGAAATTAAACATTCAAACGTTGATGTCATTATAAAAGGCCAGATGGTTGTCAAACCCCCTCCATGGACATGTGAATAGACTTTGGGTTTTCCCTGTTACCAACATATTGGGGATAACCCAAACGACACTGATGCCAGAGATTGCGCTAATATAACAGTCTCAACTGGCTTCCTTGTGAACTAGGTCCTGTATTACGTAGCAAGTGCTCTGTCTGTAGAACATGAAACAAAACCTTTTGTACCTTCTGAAGACCTTTCAGACCCTTATATTAATCATGTAGTGTAACTAAGTAAGATGCCTCCGTGTATGCTCAATGGGTTAGTGGATTTCTTATTGTTTATGGTGTTTTCTAAATCCAACATAGAAATTTTTTAATCTCTTCTCTAGTTTAATTAAAATTTCAGTTGCTTTCCATGTAACAACTAATTTATCCATTGTAGCACCTTTGATGTTATCTGACGAACAAGTATTGAGAAAAATTGTTTCTCCCATATCATCTTATGCTTTTACATTTTTATTTTTTTAAACCAATGTTTTGGTGTATTTTAAATGTTATGTGGCGACATGATTCTTCATCTGTCCATGATCTCCAAATTAAGCACCTAAAATATGGAGGATAGTCCCATCAAGTATATGGTGGACTATATGGGAGGAGAGGAGCTCTAGGTGTTTTTAGAATATAGGGAACAGCATGCAACAAATCAAGCTTAATTGCATCTTGCTACTGTGTTTTTGGTGTAACCAGATATTTACTGATGATCCTGTCACTATTATTGATATTTTAGACTCGTTATATACATAGGATCAGTACTTTGTAAATATGGTTGTGCTACAACTCTTGTAAGGATCTGCTTCTAACATATATATACAAAGTTGCCAGTTTCCCAGAAAAAAAAAAGAGAGGCTATAATCAGCACTTTTTTTAGTTTCTGCATGTCTGTGTCTCTCCATTTGTATTTGTAGTGGAAATGCTTAGATGAGTTCCTATGTGATGGAAGAAGTAGCAAGATGTTAGCAGCAAGCTCACATATGATGGCACTGCAATTCTTTTTCTTTATATATGCATGTACTTTCTCTCCATTTGTAGAATTGTATTTGTAAATTGTAATGGAAATGCTACTAAGCGAGTTCTTGATAAAAAAATTCAACTACTGTGCAGGTTGTAGGCTATGATTTCAAGGAGAAGAGATTTAAGCATCTACATCGCTCTGCAATTGGATTTCCAGAAACAAGTTTCTTTTACTCAGGGACATCATCTTCACAATCATCGAGAGACGCTGCTTTAAAAGGAGAAGCACTGGTGAGAACACAGTTTAAAGAAGATCCTTACGGATGTAAAGGCCCTCTTCTTCGCAAGAAGCTTGGTCGTGATCCATTTCATCGCTCTATCCCTTATCCCAATGGATGTCCTGAAATTGAAGGTTTGTTCAGATATTGTGGAACAGCTCCATATCCAGGTTCCCTACCTTGGGCTTAGTAGAATTTCATAGTTCTAAAAAAATCAGAATATAGCAATAGAAAAACTTATATCATAAAATATATATTCCTTCTTTTTCTGTTACTTCTTCATGTATTCTTTCATGTTGTTCCTTGTACTAGTTATATTATATTAGAATAGCAAAAAGGAACTAACTTGTCTACTATTGTAGAGAAATAAAAGGCTGGTTGGCAAGATCTTGTTGAAACTCGTTTGAAGGAAACCTGAGTATACACTAAATATACATAGCGTATACAGTAGAAAAAATCGCGAAATTTAGATTAATTTTTTTTATTAAGAATAGGAAAATATGAATATTTGCCTAGACTTTCACTTTGGTTAATATTGAGCAGTTGGTGGAATTGCATGTTTTGAAAGTCAAGACAAATTTAGAACTCACACTCAAAAAAAAAAAGAGGTAAAATGCCAAAAATCTGTAAAATAAAATAAATAAATAAATAAATATAATTGTTGGTTATAGACATGTTAGTTAGGTAAACAATGTACATATAGGGAGTTTTTTTTTTTTTTTACTCGTGAGATATAGTTAGATGTAATAAATATAATATATATTTTAATTATTAAATAAATCGATTGGTGAAAAGAATGAAGGGAAAAATTCAAAAAATGAGATGCAATATATTTTTTTTAGGTAATTGAAATGTGTCATACCACCTTATTAGTCTAGCTTTACTATATTTTATAGATTTGAATTATTCCAACTATCGACATCCTACTTCGTGCTAAAATTGAGATCTCTAGACGATGAAAATTGTGAAAGAAAAAA
Source organism: Solanum lycopersicoides (assembly GCA_022817965.1). Lineage (NCBI taxonomy): Eukaryota > Viridiplantae > Streptophyta > Magnoliopsida > Solanales > Solanaceae > Solanum > Solanum lycopersicoides. The sequence continues at coordinate 76,063,910 of CM040623.1, read as the reverse complement.
TGTACGAAGCTATTTTTTTACTTCTTAAGCAGATTTGAACTATTTAAAATATATTAAAATATTTTTTATTGTTCTAATTTAGTGGTAAAAATTGAAATTAAGTGATTAGAACTTTAAAAAGTATTATGTTAACCATGAATATTTTCTAAAATATTATATATAAGTTTTTATGAATATATGATAGAGATGCTACGAAATGGCTTAAACACCACCATTATAAGAAGTTCAAATAAAAATATATTTGATTCTTATTGTATAAATACACATCACTTATAAATGTTTTGATTTCAAGACACTAATTAGAATTTTAGCATCTATTTGTAATTTTGTATATACATTTTTATTGTTTTTAGTACTCATTAGGGTCTAATTTTCACGAGTAAAATGCTATAAAGAGAGAATTACATAGACATAATGCAACACAACACAAAATCAAGCATCATAAGAGACATGCAAATGTAATAAAAAAAATTTGACACGTCAAGATCACAAGAATTTCAAGGGTTCTAAATAGTGTGAAAAGAGCAAAATAATTTGAGTTTTATTATGCAAAAAAATTATGAAACTCAAATTTTTCATAAAATCGAAAATCGATATATTTCAATCACTTTTTTAAGTTAGGTGTAATATATCATGATAAAGCATCTCTCTATAAAACTAGGTAGAGATTAGCCCATGCAAGCACGGGCCCAACATAATGGAGATTTAGCTAGAATTGTTTTGTTGAGAATAAATTATCTAAATTAATTAATTCCAAAATAAATTATTCTAAAATAACTTATTATATATTTCATCACTATGACAAAAAATCTGCAATAAATAAGTCAACGACTACCTAATATCTCCAACTAAAATAAAATAAAATAATCCAACATTTTATCCTGAAATTATTATACATTATACTCACACCAAATGACTCTTTAGAATCGGTTTTATTTAAGAAAAACATATACTAATTGAAAAGTGAATAATGTATTTAAAGTTAGATCCAGAGATTTAATTTCTATAAATATTCTATTTACATATTAACACAATACAATGAATTAAATTGAAGGTCAGCCAGGATGCAGTCTTAATTGTGATCTTCAACGTGCCTGTTAGATAAACAAGGTAAAAAGTTAGTATTTGTAAAAATATAAGATACAAAAAATTCTAGTACATAGAGTAAAACATATGTAAAAAAAAACAAGCAAATAGATCCAAAGATAAAAGGGGCAAGTTAAAGCTAAAGAATACATTTAACATGTAAATAAAAAAAGAAAATAAGAGAAATGAAGTCAAATTTGAAGGAGAGGGAAAAGCGGTGATTAGCGTAGCAGGTGACAACGTAAGTGTTCAAAAGAATGAGTTCAACATGTAGTTCTTATCGAAAAACTAATAAATAGAAGAACTAATTAACCTAATACAACGACAACTAAAATTTGCAATGATGTACCCGTCTTTTCAATACTCAGTAGAGTCTAATAATTCATTCCTCACAAAATCTTCTTAAGAAAAATAATTTGAAATATATTTATAATATCTAAAGAACAAGCAATAATATCAAACAAGCTCTAAGCAAGTTCTATCGATTATAACTTGAAGAGGTCAACTCACATTGATTACATTAGGATAGAAACCTCAAGTATACGTTGTCCTTAGTAATGTTATTTCAACTTCTGTTTTGTAGCATTCCCTCAAATTCAACAATTCACTAAGTCTCAAAAAATAATTCACATATCAACTTAAAGTTGCCTTCTTGTTATTTTTTTTTTTTCTCTATTTAGTTGGTGCTAAACTTTATAAATTGAACTTGGAAAAGGAGAAAAAGAAAGAGAACAAGTATTAATAGTAATCCCATGTAGTAGTGACAATGACAATAAAACTAACACTAAAAGAGTAATGGAAAAAGCTCTGTAAATACTTCAAATGAGTCCCATGCAATGCGAACTCAGATTATTGAACAAAACAAAAAATCAAAAGAATAAAATAAAATAAAGTAAAAGCTTCATCCTAGTATTATTAAAAGGAACACACTCCAACACTTCCCACTGAATATTATAAAGAGTATCACTTGGTTATATCCTGTGTCTCCAATGCATTAAACAATATACATATGTCACAACCCAATTATTTTACAAAACAATAAGCTACTTCTTCCAACACGAAACTCTCAATCATGTATCTTATAACCTAAATATATTCTCACAAGTACCACAACAAAGTTCTCTCATCTCCATTATATCAAAGAGAACATTTACACATAATAGTCCAATCCAATAATTCGACACGTGAATTTTAGTATCAAATGGCAAATTTGCAATTATTGTGTCAAACAAGAATCAAACACAAGTTAAACTATCAGGAAAAAATTAGATGCAATAATAGTATCCAGTTGTGAAAAGCCTGAAAATCCTAGTTTCTCAAAGCCCGAGACGTCAAGTTCCTCAAAACTAAGACCCCAAGTTTCTCCAGAGCCAGACACCTACTTTCTCGGAAAGTTCGAGACACGCCAAGTTCTCATCAAGCTCGAGACACCAAGCTCACAAAGCTCGAGACACCAAGTTTTCCAAAGTTGTATTCGCCAATATCTTGATCATCTGACCTAGTTCCTCAAAGCCCGAGACTCCGAGTTCCCCAAAGATTGAGACTCCAAATTTTCCAAAGCTTGAGACCC